>CM059426.1:19384341-19686431 GCA_030390025.1 Squalus acanthias
TGCATGTCTGTGTGTATGTCTGTCTGTCTGTCTGTGTGAATGTCTGTCTGTCTGTGTGAATGTCTATCTGTCTTTCTGTGTGAATGTCTGTCTGTCTGTGTGAATGTCTGTCTCTCTGTCTGTCTGTGTGAATGTCTGTGTGAATGTCTGTCTGTCTGTGTGAATGTTTTTCTGTCCATCTGTCTGTCTGTGTGAATGTCTGTCTGTCTGTGTGAAGGTCTGTCTGTCTGTGTGAATGTCTGCTGGTCTGTCTGTGTGAATGTCTGTGTGACTGTCTGTCTGTCTGTGTAAATGTCTGTCTGTCTGAGTGAATGTCTGTCTGTGTGTATGTATGTGTGAATTTCTGTCTGTCTGAATGTCTGTGTGAATGTCTGTGTGAATGTCTGTCTGCCTGTGTGAATGTCTGTCTGTCTGTGTGAATGTCTGTCTGTCTGTGTGAATGCCTGTCTGTCTGTGTGTCAGTCTGTGTGAATGTCTGTGTGAATGTCTGTCTGTCTGAATGTCTGTCTGAATGTCTGAGTGAATGTCGGTCTGTCTGAGTGAATGTCGGTCTGTCTGTGTGAATGTCTGTCTGTCTGTGTGAATGTCTGTCTGTCTGTCTGTGTGAATGTCTGTGTGAATGTCTGTCTGTCTGTGAATGCCTGTCTGCCTGTGTGAATGTCTGTCTGTGTGAATGTCTGTCTGTCTGTGTGTGTGAATGTCTGTGTGTGTGAATGTCTGTCTGTCTGTGTGAATGTCTGTCTGTGTGAATGTCTGTCTGTCTGTGAATGCCTTTCTGCCTGTGTGAATGTCTGTCTGTGTGAATGTCTGTCTGTCTGTGTGTGTGAATGTCTGTCTGTGTGAATGTCTGTCTGTCTGTGTGTGTGAATGTCTGTGTGAATGTCTGTCTGTCTGTCTGTGTGACTGTCTGTCTGTGAATGTCTGTCTGTGTGAATGTCTGTCTGTGGGAATGTCTGTCTGTCTGTGTGAATGTCTGTGTGAATGTCTGTCTGTCTGAATGTCTGTCTGTCTGTCTGAATGTCTGTGTGAATGTCGGTCTGTCTGTGTGAATGTCGGTCTGTGTTAATGTCTATCTGTGTGAATGTCTGTCTGTCTGTGTGAATGTCTGTCTGTCTGTGAATGCCTGTCTGCCTGTGTGAATGTCTGTCTGTGTGAATGTCTGTGTGTGTGAATGTCTGTCTGTCTGTGTGAATGTCTGTGTGAATGTCTGTCTGTGTGAATGTCTGTCTGTCTGTGTGAATGTCTGTGTGAATGTCTGTGTGAATGTCTGCCTGTCTGTCCGTGTGACTGTCTGTCTGTGAATGTCTGTCTGTGTGAATGTCTGTCTGTTTGAATGTCTGTCTGTCTGTCTGTCTGTGTGAATGTCTGTGTGAATGTCTGTCTGTCTGTCTGTGTGAATGTCTGTCTGTCTGTCTGTGTGAATGTCTGTCTGTCTGTCTGTGTGAATGTCTGTCTGTCTGTGTGAATGTCTGTCTGTCTGTGTGAATGTCTGTCTGTCTGTGTGAATGTCTGTCTCTCTGTCTGTGTGAATGTCTGCGTGAATGTCTGTCTGTCTCTGTGAATGTCTGATTGTCTGTGTGAATGTCTGTGTGAATGTCTGTCTGTCTGTCTGCATGAATGTCTGTCTGTCTGCGTGAATGTCTGTCTGTCTGCGTGAATGTCCGTGTGAATGTCTGTCTGTCTGTCTGAGTGAATGTCTGTATGTCTGTCTGAATTTCTGTGTGAATGTCTGTCTGTCTGTGTGAATGTCTGTCTGTCTGTGTGAATGTCTGTCTGTCTGTGTGAATGTCTGTGTGAATGCCTGTCTGTCTGTCTGTGTGAATGTCTGTCTGTCTGTGTGCATGTCTGTGTGATTGTCTGTCTGTCTGTGCGAATGTCTGTCTGTCTGTCTGTGTGAATGTCTGTGCGAATGTCTGTCTGTCTGTGTGAATGTCTGTCTGTCTGTGTGAATGTCTGTGTGAATGTCTGTGTGTCTGTCTGTCTGTGTGAATGTCTGTCTGTCTGTCTGTGTGTGTCTGTCTGCCTGTGTGCATGTCTGTCTGTCTGTGTGCATGTCTGTCTGTCTGTGTGAATGTCTGTCTGTCTGTGTGAATGTCTGTCTGTCTGTGTGAATGTCTGTCTGTCTGTGCGAATGTCTGTCTGTCTGTGTGAATGTCTATCTGTCTTTCTGTGTGAATGTCTGTCTGTCTGTGTGAATGTCTGTCTCTCTGTCTGTCTGTGTGAATGTCTGTGTGAATGTCTGTCTGTCTGTGTTAATGTTTTTCTGTCCATCTGTCTGTCTGTGTGAATGTCTGTCTGTCTGTGTGAATGTCTGTCTGTCTGTGTGAATGTCTGTCTGTCTGTGTGAATGTCTGTCTGTCTGTGTGAATGTCTGTGTGAATGCCTGTCTGTCTGTCTGTGTGAATGTCTGTCTGTCTGTCTGTGTGAATGTCTGTGTGATTATCTGTCTGTATGTGCGAATGTCTGTCTGTCTGTCTGTGTGAATGTCTGTGTGAATGTCTGTCTGTCTGTGTGAATGTCTGTCTGTCTGTGTGAATGTCTGTGTGAATGTCTGTGTGTCTGTCTCTCTGTGTGAATGTCTGTCTGTCTGTCTGTGTGTGTCTGTCTGCCTGTGTGAATGTCTGTCTGTCTGTGTGAATGTCTGTCTGTCTGTCTGTCTGAATGTCTGTGTGAATGTCTGTCTGTCTGTGTGAATGTTTGTCTGTCTGCCTGTGTGTCTGTCTGTCTGTGTGTATGTCTGTCTGTCTGTCTGTCTGTGTGAATGTCTGTCTGTCTGTGTGAATGTCTGTCTGTCTGTGTGAATGTCTGTCTGTCTGTCTGTCTGAATGTCTGTGTGAATGTCTGTCTGTCTGTGTGAATGTCTGTCTGTCTGTGTGAATGTCTGTCTGTCTGTGTGAATGTCTGTGTGAATGCCTGTCTGTCTGTGTGAATGTCTGTCTGTCTGTCTGTGTGAATGTCTGTGTGATTGTCTGTGTGTCTGTGCGAATGTCTGTCTGTCTGTCTGTGTGAATGTCTGTGTGAATGTCTGTCTGTCTGAATGTCTGTCTGTCTGTGTGAATGTCTGTGTGAATGTCTGTGTGTCTGTCTGTGTGAATGTCTGTCTGTCTGTCTGTGTGTGTCTGTCTGCCTGTGTGAATGTCTGTCTGTCTGTGTGAATGTCTGTCTGTCTGTCTGTCTGAATGTCTGTCTGTCTGTGTGAATGTCTGTCTGTCTATGTGAATGTCTGTCTGTCTGTGCGAATGTCTGTCTGTCTGTGTGAATGTCTATCTGTCTTTCTGTGTGAATGTCTGTCTGTCTGTGTGAATGTCTGTCTCTCTGTCTGTCTGTGTGAATGTCTGTGTGAATGTCTGTCTGCCTGTGTTAATGTTTTTCTGTCCATCTGTCTGTCTGTGTGAATGTCTGTCTGTCTGTGTGAATGTCTGTCTGTCTGTGTGAATGTCTGTGTGAATGCCTGTCTGTCTGTCTGTGTGAATGTCTGTCTGTCTGTCTGTGTGAATGTCTGTATGATTATCTGTCTGTCTGTGCGAATGTCTGTCTGTCTGTCTGTGTGAATGTCTGTGTGAATGTCTGTCTGTCTGTGTGAATGTCTGTCTGTCTGTGTGAATGTCTGTGTGTCTGTCTGTCTGTGTGAATGTCTGTCTGTCTGTCTGTGTGTGTCTGTCTGCCTGTGTGAATGTCTGTCTGTGTGAATGTCTGTCTGTCTGTCTGTCTGAATGTCTGTGTGAATGTCTGTCTGTCTGTGTGAATGTTTGTCTGTCTGCCTGTGTGTCTGTCTGTCTGTGTGTATGTCTGTCTGTCTGTCTGTGTGAATGTCTGTCTGTCTGTGTGAATGTCTGCCTGTCTGTCTGTGTGAATGTCTGTCTGTCTGTGTGAATGTCTGTCTGTCTGTGTGAATGTCTGTCTGTCTGTCTGTCTGAATGTCTGTGTGAATGTCTGTCTGTCTGTGTGAATGTTTGTCTGTCTGCCTGTGTGTCTGTCTGTCTGTGTGTATGTCTGTCTGTCTGTCTGTGTGAATGTCTGTCTGTCTGTGTGAATGTCTGTCTGTCTATGTGAATGTCTGTCTGTCTGTGTGCATGTCTGTGTGTATGTCTGTCTGTCTGTCTGTGTGAATGTCTGTCTGTCTGTGTGAATGTCTATCTGTCTTTCTGTGTGAATGTCTGTCTGTCTGTGTGAATGTCTGTCTCTCTGTCTGTCTGTGTGAATGTCTGTGTGAATGTCTGTCTGTCTGTGTGAATGTTTTTCTGTCCATCTGTCTGTCTGTGTGAATGTCTGTCTGTCTGTGTGAAGGTCTGTCTGTCTGTGTGAATGTCTGCTGGTCTGTCTGTGTGAATGTCTGTGTGACTGTCTGTCTGTCTGTGTAAATGTCTGTCTGTCTGAGTGAATGTCTGTCTGTGTGTATGTATGTGTGAATTTCTGTCTGTCTGAATGTCTGTGTGAATGTCTGTGTGAATGTCTGTCTGCCTGTGTGAATGTCTGTCTGTCTGTGTGAATGTCTGTCTGTCTGTGTGAATGCCTGTCTGTCTGTGTGTCAGTCTGTGTGAATGTCTGTGTGAATGTCTGTCTGTCTGAATGTCTGTCTGAATGTCTGAGTGAATGTCGGTCTGTCTGAGTGAATGTCGGTCTGTCTGTGTGAATGTCTGTCTGTCTGTGTGAATGTCTGTCTGTCTGTCTGTGTGAATGTCTGTGTGAATGTCTGTCTGTCTGTGAATGCCTGTCTGCCTGTGTGAATGTCTGTCTGTGTGAATGTCTGTCTGTCTGTGTGTGTGAATGTCTGTGTGTGTGAATGTCTGTCTGTCTGTGTGAATGTCTGTCTGTGTGAATGTCTGTCTGTCTGTGAATGCCTTTCTGCCTGTGTGAATGTCTGTCTGTGTGAATGTCTGTCTGTCTGTGTGTGTGAATGTCTGTCTGTGTGAATGTCTGTCTGTCTGTGTGTGTGAATGTCTGTGTGAATGTCTGTCTGTCTGTCTGTGTGACTGTCTGTCTGTGAATGTCTGTCTGTGTGAATGTCTGTCTGTGGGAATGTCTGTCTGTCTGTGTGAATGTCTGTGTGAATGTCTGTCTGTCTGAATGTCTGTCTGTCTGTCTGAATGTCTGTGTGAATGTCGGTCTGTCTGTGTGAATGTCGGTCTGTGTTAATGTCTATCTGTGTGAATGTCTGTCTGTCTGTGTGAATGTCTGTCTGTCTGTGAATGCCTGTCTGCCTGTGTGAATGTCTGTCTGTGTGAATGTCTGTGTGTGTGAATGTCTGTCTGTCTGTGTGAATGTCTGTGTGAATGTCTGTCTGTGTGAATGTCTGTCTGTCTGTGTGAATGTCTGTGTGAATGTCTGTGTGAATGTCTGCCTGTCTGTCCGTGTGACTGTCTGTCTGTGAATGTCTGTCTGTGTGAATGTCTGTCTGTTTGAATGTCTGTCTGTCTGTCTGTCTGTGTGAATGTCTGTGTGAATGTCTGTCTGTCTGTCTGTGTGAATGTCTGTCTGTCTGTCTGTGTGAATGTCTGTCTGTCTGTCTGTGTGAATGTCTGTCTGTCTGTGTGAATGTCTGTCTGTCTGTGTGAATGTCTGTCTGTCTGTGTGAATGTCTGTCTCTCTGTCTGTGTGAATGTCTGCGTGAATGTCTGTCTGTCTCTGTGAATGTCTGATTGTCTGTGTGAATGTCTGTGTGAATGTCTGTCTGTCTGTCTGCATGAATGTCTGTCTGTCTGCGTGAATGTCTGTCTGTCTGCGTGAATGTCCGTGTGAATGTCTGTCTGTCTGTCTGAGTGAATGTCTGTATGTCTGTCTGAATTTCTGTGTGAATGTCTGTCTGTCTGTGTGAATGTCTGTCTGTCTGTGTGAATGTCAGTGTGAATGTCAGTGTGAATGTCTGTCTGTGTGAATGTCTGTGTGAATGTCTGTGTGAATGTCTATCTGTCTGTATGAATGTCTGTGTGAATGTCTGTCTGTGTGAATGTCTGTGTGAATGTCTGTGTGAATGTCTGTCTGTCTGTGTGAATGTCTGTCTGTCTGTGTGAATGTCTGTGTGAATGTCTGTCTGTCTGTGTGAATGTCTGTGTGAATGTCTGTCTGTCTGTGTGAATGTCTGTGTGAATGTCTGTCTGTCTGTGTGAATGTCTGTGTGAATGTCTGTCTGTCTGTGTGAATGACTGTGTGAATGTCTGCCTGCCTTTCAGAGCGCTCCACCCCTCAACTATTGACAGTTAAATTCTCTGTCTGTGTGAATGTCTGCGTGAATGTCTGTCTGTCTCTGTGAATGTCTGATTGTCTGTGTGAATGTCTGTGTGAATGTCTGTCTGTCTGTCTGCATGAATGTCTGTCTGTCTGCGTGAATGTCTGTCTGTCTGCGTGAATGTCCGTGTGAATGTCTGTCTGTCTGTCTGAGTGAATGTCTGTATGTCTGTCTGAATTTCTGTGTGAATGTCTGTCTGTCTGTGTGAATGTCTGTCTGTCTGTGTGAATGTCAGTGTGAATGTCAGTGTGAATGTCTGTCTGTGTGAATGTCTGTGTGAATGTCTGTGTGAATGTCTATCTGTCTGTATGAATGTCTGTGTGAATGTCTGTCTGTGTGAATGTCTGTGTGAATGTCTGTGTGAATGTCTGTGTGAATGTCTGTCTGTCTGTGTGAATGTCTGTCTGTCTGTGTGAATGTCTGTGTGAATGTCTGTCTGTCTGTGTGAATGTCTGTGTGAATGTCTGTCTGTCTGTGTGAATGTCTGTGTGAATGTCTGTCTGTCTGTGTGAATGTCTGTGTGAATGTCTGTCTGTCTGTGTGAATGACTGTGTGAATGTCTGCCTGCCTTTCAGAGCGCTCCACCCCTCAACTATTGACAGTTAAATTCAACTAAACTGGTAACAGTGCATCACTGGGTGGTTTGTTTTAGTGGGTATGTTGAGGTTAGGAGGAAAAAGGTTCCCTATTAATGTACATCAGAGCACATCCCAACCACCTGGACATGAGAAATCATCCAGAAAAGCAGGAGCGTTTCTCAATTATATAATGCGCTTTACATTCAAAAACTGAAAGATAAATGGCTTTTATATCTGGAATAATGTGTCCCTGTGCTGAAGCAATACTGTATTCATGCCTGTGACAATGCCATAACATTGTTTCAACCAATTTCAGGCACAAACTGTAGATCACACAAGACATCAGAAATTCAATTCTTTTAAATTACATTGCAGAACAAATTGTTCTGTTGCATCAGTTAGTCTGAGGCCTGGTTCAGTACTGGAATACGATACCCTCTTGCTGTGCACACATTGGCCGCCGTGTTTCCTACATTACAACAGTGACTACACTTAAAAAGTACTTCATTGGCTGTAAAGCGGTTTGGGACGTCCTGAGGTCGTGAAAGGCGCTATAGAAATGCAAGTTCTTTTTCTTCTCTGTCCCACACTTGAAGCAGCATATTTTTTCAAAAATGTAACGTTCACACTGAAAGCACTTACCAGTATAAACATGCTTTAACGGGCAGGGTTTTAATACTCGGAGGGCTGAATACAGCACGGATGTGACACCATAGTTAATACCACGAATGGAATTGCTGCCTCGAAGATGAGACATAAAACTGAGGCCCTGTCAACCCGCTCCAGTGCTTCAGGTAGATATCTATATGGGATCTTTGTTTATGAACAACACCTAGACAATTCACTGCACTTCAAAGTAATTCAAGATTGAACAGGCTGGGGCTCTTTTCTCTAGAAAAGAGATGACTGAGGGGTGACCTGATAGAGGTCTTTAAGATTATGAAAGGGTTTGATAGGGTAGACATGGAGAAGATGTTTTCACTTGCTGCCGAGACCAGGAATAGAGGCTATAAATAGAAGATAGTCACTAATAAATCCAATAGGGAATTCCTTATCCAGAGAGTAGTTAGAATGTGGAACTCACTACCACAAGGAGTAGTTGAGGCGACTAGCATAGATGCATTTAAGGGGAAGCTAGATTAACACATGAGGGAGAAAGGAATGGAAGGATATGTTGATGCGGTTAGTTGAAGAAGGTGGGAGGAGGCTCATTTGGAGTATGCTGAAACCCTTATCCATGCCTTTGTTACCTCTAGACTTGACTATTCCAATGCACTCCTGGCTGGACTCCGACATTCCACCCTACGTAAACTTGAGGTCATCCTAAACTCAGCTGCCCGTGTCCTAACTCGCACCAAGTCCCGTTCGCCCATCACCCCTGTGCTCGCTGACCTACATTGGCGCCTCGATTTCAAAATTCTCATCCTTGTTTTCAAATCTCTCCATGGCCTCGCCCCTTCCTATCTCTGTAATCTCCTTCAGCCCCACAACCCCCCGAGATATCCGCACTCCTCTAATTCTGCCCTCTTAAGCATCCCTGATTATAATCGCTCAACCATTGGTGGCCGTACCTTCTGTTGCCTAGGCCCTAAGCTCTGGAATTCCCTGCCTAAACCTCTCCACCTCGCTACCTCTCTTTCCTCCTTTAAGACGCTCCTTAAAACCTACCTCTCTGACCAAGCTTTTGGTCACCTGCCCTAATTTATCCTGATGTGGATCGGTGTCAACTTTTTTGTCTTAAAATACTCCTGTGCAGCACCTTGAGACGTTTTACTACGTTAAAGGCTCTATATAAATACAAGTTGTTGTTGTTGTTGTTATACGAGACCTGTTGGGCCGAATGGCCTGTTTCTGTGCTGTAGAGCACGATCTTGCCAGCCCTGGGGAGGCAGGTATGGAGGCGGGACTGCCAGGAAAATGTGCCATCTTGCCAGGAGGCGGGTAGCCGTCCCGCGCCAGGTCCTGTCTCCTTGGAGGCGGGAAGGGGATTGCAGCCACTTAACTGCCTGTTAACAGGTAGTTACCAGGCAGAAAATAGGCTTATCCCCATTTTGCCCACACAAGTGAGGGCTTCCCGAAGGTTCCGAACCCCGCCAGGGTCACTGAGGCGAGTAGTGGGTCTGCGGGGGTCGGAGGGGTCCAAAAGTGTGCTGTGAAGGTAAGTGATGGGTGCAAGTGTGGGGAGGTGAGTATGTGAGGTAAGTGGAAAGTGTTAGAAAAAGTGTACTTACCTTTGTTTCTTCCAGCAGGCTTCAGTCGGTGGGTATGCGGAGAGTCTCGCACCTCCGCGGTAGAGATGACAGATGGCCGTTGCATTCTCCAATGCAACAACCATCTCATTTCTGCAAAAGAAAGAGGTTTGATGAGGTCTTGAATTCAAGACCTCATCAAACTGCAGAGAATGTCAGTATTTGACAGCTTCACAGAGCTGTCAAACGATGACAATTCATCTGCCATAATTTTTGGCACAGATGCAACGTCATACGCTGACGTTCTCTGCAACCAGCTTCCCCTTAATTGGCTTGCTAAGACCGCTGGGCGGGCCTAACAAGGTCAATTAAGGGAAAATAGCGTGGGTTGGCCAGAAGTCGATGGAGGTGGGACTAAAACCCAACAAGTGGGAGTCCCGCCTCCAAAAGCTCCCCATTGGCAAAACCCCCCCCCATTGTAAGTGAAGCACTTCTCTTGGCTAACATGTACAAGGTGCAAATTCAGGATGTGTTGAATCTATTAGCTGTTTGTAGCCAGATAGTACTTTTATAATTAGCACTATGTTCTAAAATTAGAATGGTAAATTACAATCCATCAGATTTTGATGGGGAATTATTTACTGATCATGTTTTTAATTCCCTGTTCTCCCACTCCTACAGATTTATTCTTAAATATATTTCCTGTTTTCCGACCAATTTGATCTACCATTTAAGTTTTATTAAACCAGGGTATTTCAAGCCTAAAAACCTGTGTAAAATCTTACTCTAGTAAAAGCTAGGACACCCTACATTATAAATCCTTGGGTTAGACAGCTTTGGTGTAATATATATTAAAAATGCCACTATTGAGCTAAACGTAGCTCCCAAGGAGATAAATTCACAGGACAGGTGTGTATTAAGTGTCAGGCACAGCACCTGAACCAGCTTTCTAAAGGCTATAAAAGATAATTTGACATTCACACTCATTGTTGCTGTAACAGTCCTGCTCGTTTGAACTCCGCAGGGGTCATTGCCAAGTTCTTCTGATGGATTCTGCTCTTGGGGGTGTCTTCAGTTTTGACTAAAATCTGACACTGCAGGCAGGCTTTTAAAAGTACAACGGAAAAAGCTATAATAGTGCGAGGTATCAGGCAATGAAGTGCGATGAGTAGGTTGGAAATACAGGAAAAGGCAGGGAGAGGTGGTTCTGCCCTGGTTTTCAGGGCAAAATGTCAAGGGCTTATTCTGTTACCTTCTGCAGCCCTACAACTCCACTAGATCTCAGCACTCCTCCAATTCTGGCCTCTGGCGCATCCCCGATTTCCTTTGCCCCACTATTGGCGGCCGTGCCTTAAGCTGCCTAGGCCCTAAGCTCTGGAATTCCCTCTCTAAACCTCTCCACCTCTCTTTCCTCCTTTAAGACGCTCCTTTTTCGAAGAAGAGTAGGGGAGTTATCCCCGGTGTCCTGGCCAATATTTATCCCTCAACCAACATAACAAAAACAGATTATCTGGTCATTATTGCATTGCTGTTTGTGGGAGCTTGCTGTGCGCAAAATTGGCTGCCGTGTTTCCCACATTACAACAGTGACTCCACTTCAAAAGTACTTCATTGACTGTAAAGTGTTTTGATACGTCCGGTGGTCGTGAAAGGCGCTATATAAATGCAAGTCTTTCTTTCTTAAAACCTACCTCTTTGTCCAAACGTTTGGTCGCCTGTCCCAATATCTCCTTATGTGGCTCGGTGTCAAATTTTGTTTGATAACGCTCCTGTGAAGTGCCTTGGGGCGTTATACTTCATTAAATGTGCTATATAAATGTGTGTTGTTGTTGTTGGTGAGTCATTATTTGTATCTCATTGCCTGAAGCTAAGTTTTCCGATTGAACTAAGTGAATCTGATCATAACTGTTTTATGTATGTTCACTTTACTGGAGAATATAAAGCTTAACAATCCAAATCAAGCCTTACCTCATCCAATATTGGTTTGGCTTGCCTCTGGAGATGGTGAACACATGTGCATATGGGCCAGATCTGCTACCGTACAAGTGGATATATGGCAGAGTGAATCAAATGAATGGCAAATGAATTTCAGCATAGATAAGTGTAAGGTATTACATTTTGGTAAGAACAATAAGGAGATCACATAATACTTGGAAAATAAGAATCTAAATGGCGTAGAGGAACAAAGCGATCTGGGAGAACAAATACACAAATCACTAAAAGTAGCGACACAGGTTAATAACGCCATAAAAAAAACCTAAGCACTAGGGCTTATTTCTAGAGGAATAGAATTGAAAAGTAGGGAAGTTATGCTAAACTTGTATCGAACCATGGTTAGACCACACTTAGAGTACTGCGTACAGTTCTGGTTGCCATATTATAAAAAGGATAAAGGGGCACTGGAGAGGGTGCAGAGAAGATTTACAAGGATGACACTGAATGATGAGAAGGAACTTCAAGGTTATACCTATCAGGAAAGGATGAACAGGCTGGGTCTCCTTTCTCTTGAAAAGAGAAGGCTGAGGAGGGACCTAATAGAGGTCTTTAAAATTATGAAAGGTTTTGATAGAGTGGATACAGAGAGAATGTTTCCACTTGTGGGGAAGAGAAAAATTAGAAGCCATGAATATAAGATAGTCACCAAGAAATCAAATTAGAATTTAGAAGAAACTTCTTTACCCAGTAGTTGAGGCAAATAGTATAGATACATTTAAGGGGAAGGTAGATAAGCATATGAGAGAGAAGAGAATAGAGGGTTACACTGATAGAGTTAGATGAGGAAAGACGGGAGGAGGCTCAAGTGGAGCATAAACGCCATTATGGACTAGTGGGCCAAATGGCCAGTTTCTGGGCTGTATATTCTAGGTAATTCTATGTAATTTCCATAAAATTAAGATGGTCAAAATGTTTACGGGCCAACTGACACTACTGAACTCAAGAAGGTTTCCCCAGTAGGAGGAGGGGTAGCCCTGATAATAAAGGATGGGATAAAGACAGTAGAGAGAAAGGGTCTTAGCTCCAAAAATCAAGAAGTAGAATCAATTTGGGTGGAGCTACAAAACAGCAAGGGGCAGAAAACATTGGTGGGAGTTGTTTATAGGCCCCCAAACAATAGTTGTAATGTAGGGCAGAGTATAAATCGGGAAATTAGAGGTGTATGTAACAAGGGTAATACAGTAATCATGGGGGACTTTAATCTACATATAGACTTGGCAAACCAAATTTGCAGGAATAGTGTGGAGGACGAATTCATGGAATGTACACAAGATAGTTTTCTAGATCAGTATGTTGAGGAACCAACTAGGGAACAGGCTATTTTAGATCGAGTATTGTGCAACGAGAAAGGGTTAATTAATAACCTTGTAGTAAAGGGGCCTTTAGGGAAGAGTGACCATAATATGATAGAATTTTATATTGAGTTTGAAAGTGATTTAGTTAAATCCAAAACTAGGTTCTTAAATCTAAACAAAACAAACTATGTAGGTCTGAGGGGTGAGTTGGCTAAGGAAGATTGGGAAACTACATTAAAAGGTATGACGGTAGGCAAACAATGGCTAGCATTTAAAGAATTAATACATAATTTACAACAAATATACATTCCTTTAAGGCACAAAAACCCCACAGGAAAAGTGGTTCAAACGTGGCTAACTAGAGAAGTTAAAGATAATATTAGATCAAAGGAAGAGGCTTATAATGTTGCCACAAAGAATAGTAAGCCTAAGGATTGGGAGGATTTTAGAATTCAGCAAAGGAGGACCAAAAAATTGATAAAGAAAAGGAAAATAGAATATGAGTAAACTAGCGAGAGACATAAAAAAAGATTGTAAAGCCTTCTATCGATATGTAAAAAGGAATAGATTAGCAAAAGTAAATTTGGGCCCCTTACAGGCTGAGACAGGAGAAATTATAATGGGGAATAAGGAAATGGCAGAGAAATTAAGCAAATACTTTGGCCGCAATTTTATCGGCACTGAGGGGGCGGGTTTGGAGGTGGGTCAAAGGTTAAAATCTTTTTGATTGACGGCGGGTTGCGATCCCACCATCAACTCACCTCCACGCTACTTTACCAAGTGCCGGCTCTGGGAGTTCCGATTGGTCCTGCCACCAAGTGGCAGGAGAGGCACTTAAGGTAGTTAACAGCTTGTTAACTGCCTGGATAAGCTTATTTTAAAAGGGTATTTCAAATTTATTACATTTTCAGCGTGTGCCACGCCTTTCGCAAACCATGCCAGCTGATTGTGCCGGGTTCAGCAAGTGTCTGACTTCTTGACAGCTGCAGCTCCAGCATAAAAACGGAGCTCTAACATGGCTGACTTACAGATTGAGAGGTCGCACAACACCAGGTTATAGTCCAAGGGGTAAAAATTCACTTGGTTGCGCCTCCCGTTAGCGCCTTAAGAGGGCGCTAATGGGGCGTTAAGCCGCTAACGCCCGGGCGCAGCGATGTTTGCGCCGCTCGAGAACTTAACTTGAGATTGTGCGGCGGCGCTAAAACTTACCGCTGCGACCACCTGCGCGCGCAGATTGTGACGTCATTCCATGGTGCAACGCCCTTGGGGCGCCCCGGAGCGGAAATTGAGTGGCGCCCCCTGCCTTACCGCCTGGCGCTTCCAACGACCGGAAGACTGGAACGTTATCAATCGGTGTGGGGCTGGGGGGGGGCGCTATTTAAAGGGGGCCTCTTCCTGTCTTTTTCTGTGGTCGACATTTATGCACCACTCGTTCTGAGAGAGAGAGAGAGATTCAGAGAGAGAGAGAGAGAGAGACTTCTACATTGACTCAACGCTTTGTGAGGTAGTTTTGCCTATTCATCCTAACTTTGTTGCTACTTTAGTTGCTGTACCTCATTACTTTTCTGGCAAAGAGAATATGGGGGCTGCAATGATTGGGGGCGTCGTCCTGCTCCAGCTGAATCGGAGGATACCGAGACGCAGACAGAGAGTGACAATGATGGCCAGACGGAGGAGGGCCATCAGGCGCATGTACAGGAGAGCTTACCCTCCCAGGGTATATCGTGAACAGCTCTCCTACATCCATATGTCCGAGGAGCTGTGTTTGCGAAGGCTGCGATTCAGCAAGGAGGTGGTCACTGAGCTCTGCCACCTGCTGCAGCCAGATCTGCAGCCTCAGCTGAGGTCCAGGACGTCTCTGTCGGTGGCAGTGAAGGTCACAGTGGCTTTGAACTTCTACGCCACTGGCTCATTCCAAGCTGCTGTTGGGGACCTCGCCAATATCTCCCAGTTTGCGGTGCATCGCTGCATCCGGCAGGTCACCAATGCCCTCTTCAGAAGGAGACGAGACTTCATCTCTTTCCCTATGACCCCAGACAAGCAGCGTGACCGTGCTCTGGGCTTTGCGAGGGTAGCGGGCTTCCCCATGGTGCAGGGCGCCATTGACTGCACGCATGTGGCTTTGCGTGCTCCGCGAGAGAATGCAGAGGAATTCAGGAACAGAAAGGGGTTCCATTCCTTGAATGTGCAGTTGGTCTGTGACCACAGACAGGTGATACTCGCTGTCAATGCCCACTATCCGGGCAGCTGCCACGATGCTTTCATCCTGCGCCAGACTACTGTGGCAGAAGTTTTCGAGGCACCGCATCAGCCAGTTGGTTGGCTTCTGGGGGACAAGGGGTACGCATTGAGCACCTGGCTGATGACACCGCTCCGTACGCCAAACACCCCTGCTGAGCTGCGGTACAATGAAAGCCATCAAGCAACCAGGAACATTATTGAGCGCACAATCGGCGTGCTGAAACAACGGTTCCGCTGTCTGGACCATTCCGGAGGAGCCCTGCAGTACTCGCCTGAGCAAGTTTCGAACTTCGTAGTCGTGTGCTGCATGTTGCACAACATGGCAATCCTCAGGACCCAGCCAATGCCACCAGGCCTTGTAGCACCACCAGAGGAGGAGGAGGAAGAGGAGGAAGACGACGAGGACGATGATCATCAGCAGCACCAAGGCAGGAGGGTGGCCCACAATGGTTAAACTGCAAGGGCCGTCCGTCAACGACTAATAGCAAGCCGCTTCTAGGGCCCCTGCCATTGCTACAAACACTAATCAACCCAGCACGCAACCCCTAAGCCGGCCAAGGCACCAATAATTCCAACCACCAACCATGTATATTTTGAATACAGAAACTTATTTATTTTACAAACTCTGTGTGTGTCAATTCCTCATGACAAACTCATAGAAATAAACACAAAAAAACAGTCAATAACATAACTGGCTCTCACAACCTGGAGATAATGTCCAAAACACTAAACAAAAGTTGGACAATGAACCTCGGCCTTTAATAAAAAAATGACCAGCATTTTGTCACACCTCCTACTTTTTGCCCTTCGAGGGTGATCTCCTTCCCTTGCGCACTTCCCCCCTTCTAACCCTACTGCTCCTCCGTAATGGGACCTCAGTGGCTGCAGCAAGGCTGGTGGAAGGCTGCTGCTCGTCAGACCCTGACACTGCAGATGCCCCTGAAGGACGGCCTCGACCACTTCTGGTCCTGGAGGGCCCGGCTGCAGACTGCACCAACTCTGCATGGGCGGCAGCAGTCTGTCCTACAGGTGGTGGCAAGTGCAGTGGAGAAGTGACAGTGTTGGCAGCAGGAATGCTGTCATCGTGAGAGAGGACAGCAACTCCCTGCTCGCCCGACACACTGGCACTCCCACGGGGCAGCACTTCAGCATCCGGAGCAATCTGCCGGAGAACAGATTGCTGGCCTGCTGCGGCGCGGTGACAGCCCCGGGGACATGTGCACGAACCATCGAGGTTGGCAGCAGTCTGTGCTCGCGTGGCCTCCATCTGAGTCTGTATGAGAGCAGTCAGAGGTGGGATCACGGCAGCCAGTGACTGAATTGCAGCACTAAGCGTTAGTGTGGCATCCGCCTGTGCTACAGCGAAGTGCTCCACACTCCTTGCCAGTGACTCAATGCAATCGGGCACCCTTCCCACTGCACCCATGAGCTCAGTGTGCATGCCCACCGCCTGGGTGTTCATTTCTGCAATCAGCCGCTCCTCCTCTGCGTCCATTGCAGTAGGAGTGTCTGGCATACTCTCCCTCTGGGGAGAAGGCCCCCGTTCTTCCCTACCCCCCCCCCCCATGGCGTTGCTGCAGCCCGCTGGGTCCTGGAGCTTCACCATCATCAGCCCCTTCCCCCCTGCTCCCCTCCGGGGAAGGCGTGTTCCCAGTGTGGGCATGGGCTTCCTCGGGAGAGGGTGGCACTGATGCTCTGGCTTCCTCTTCCTCCTCGGCTGCAGCATCACTCCCAGTGGCAGCTTCAGGGCCCGTCTCCTCAGCTGGTGAATCACCATCTGAAAGCAGGGAGGTACAAGAGTGGCTTTAGCGTGAGGACAGGGTGGCAGTAAGGGAGGAATAAGTGCAGCGAGTTAGCAAGTTGGATTGAAAGTGTCAAAGGCTGGTGTTGTGAGGGACAAGTGGAAGGACAGAGGACAAAAAGGTGATGACCTTACCATTGCTGTCCACAACGGGGTCGGCGTCCCCAGTGGCGACGGGACCGATCACCCGGCTTGCCACAATCCTGTGGACGCGCTCCTCCAGATCGCTGAGGGGTTGCAGCTGAAGCCGCCCTCCACCTGTCCGTTGCTGCTGTCTCCTATTATGAGCCAGCTTAGCCTGCAAGAAAAAGGACAGCATCTGAGTAAATATACAGCCATGGTCTTGCCTGATGTGCCTCCCATAGGTGAATAGCCCTTACAATATACAGCCATGGTCTTGCCTGATGTGCCTCCCATAGGTGAATAGCTCTTACTGTATGCAGCCATGGTCTTGCCTGATGTGCCTCCCATAGGTGAATAGCCCTTACTGTATGCAAAGTGTGGAATGTGTGTGTGTGTTTGATGAAAGGGCCATAGGTGTTGGATGAGTGTTGTGCATTGGGGTTTTAAGACCCTCTGGCCATAGAGTGATGTTGAGATGGAGGGATGGAGAGGTATTGAGAAAAAGCCACTCACCCTGACGACCCGAGTGAGGTCGTTGAACTTTTTGCGGCATTGAGTATGGGTCCTGGGCACCATGCTCCTAGAGGAGACGCTCTGAGCCACCTCCCTCCACACTCTTCTGAACTCGCGTGGCAAAGGCCTCCTGCCACTCTCAGGGAACAGCATACATCGTCTGCGCTCCACTGCGTCAACCAGAGCATCCAAGGCCCGCTCGGTGAAGCGATGAGCGCGTTCTCTCACCCTCTCCATGCTTGGCAGCAAAATGGATTACAGGTCTCTGCAGGCTGAGATTCAAGGCTGCAATGAGCAGGGTGTGGCTGGGGAGCAAGTGGCCCCCCCCGCTTTAAGAAGTGTCCGGCGCCAGTGTGTCTGTGTTCCCTTGCTAACTGGCAGCTGCTGCGCTGCGCTCGCGCGCTGAGTTAGCGCCTCACTCCTTGGCCTTTGAGCCTTAAGAGAGGTGTGCAGCGCCTGCTTTAGCGCTCCACTCACCTCCCGGGGCGGTAAAAGTGAAGTTTCCTGTCAGTGCCGATAATTAGCGCCAGGCGCTAATATTTGCGTCCGGACGATATTTGCGCCCCAAATGGGGCGCGACCTAATTTCTACCCCCAACAGTTTTATTTGAAATCACAAGCTTTCGGAGCTTACTACTCCTCCGAAAGCTTGTGATTTCAAATAAAACTGTTGGACTATAACCTGGTGTTGTGCGACCTCTCAATTTTGTCCACCCCAGTCCAACACCGGCATCTCCGCATCATGACTTACAGATGACAGGACTTTGTTTTTTGAGGTGTTGAAACAGTTTTTGCGGGTCTACTGAACTTGTAAGTGGTGAAGCTGAGATCCATATGCACTGTGACCTCCTTGGAAAACCCTCTCCCCACATTGACTGAGCACTTATAACTTCTATTCCTCAACTGAGATATATAACAGCGGAATGGGAACCATTTATCCCCTCTCATCCTGGTCCTCAGATTCGGAGGAAGAGCAGCCGCGGCAGCAGCAGAACCAAACACAACAGCAGGAACAACAACAGGAGCGCCAACCTCCTCCTCACCCACCTGATGCTGCACAGGGCGGAGGGCATCAGTGCAGGGCTGCACCTCGCCGCAGGAGATACCCCCAACACAGGGTTTACAGGCCGAGGCTGAGCTTCCTCAACATGACTGAGCAGCAGTGCCGAAGGAGGCTGAGACTTTCGCGAGAGGTAATCGTTGACATCTGCGCAATGCTACACCAACACCTGGAGCCCAGAGGAGCGGGTGGACACCCCTTACCAGTGGCTGTCAAAGTCACCGCCGGACTCAATTTTTTTACTTCAGGTTCCTTCCAGGGATCATCAGCAGACATCAGCGGAATCTCTCAGTCGGCCGCGCACACTTGCATCATGCAGGTAACCGATGGCCTCTTTGCAAAGGCGCACAATTACATCCACTTCTCCACATATGAACCAAGTGTAACCGTGCGTGCGGTTGGCTTTGCAAATATGGCAGGCTTGCCAAGGGTGCAGGGCATCGTAGACTGCACACATGTGGCCATTAGGGCACCCCATCACAAGCCAGCTGTATATGTCACCACAAGGGCTTCCACTCCATTAACTTCCAGCTGGTGTGTAACCACAGGAAGAACATTATGCATGTTTGCGCCAAGTTCCCTGGCAGTTGCCATGACTCATTCATCCTGCGGCAGTCTACTGTGCCTCAGCTCTTCAATCCGCCAACCCAACTTTCCAGATGGCTACTTGGAGACAAGGGCTATCCCCTGAAGACGTGGCTAATGACGCCGTTGAGGAGGCCATCGAACGAAGCTGAGGAGAGCTACAATGTCAGCCACATTTCCACAAGAGCCATCAACGAGCAAACCATCAGCTTATTCAAAATGCGATTCAGATTCCTTGACAGATCAGGTGGAGCCCTACAGTACTCACCAGCCAGGGTCTCCAGAATCATCATGGTCTGCTGTGCACTGCACAACATCGCACTGCAGCATGGATTACCGCTGCCTGAGGAACAAATGGCTCAGCGCACAGCCTCCTCAGAGGAGGAGGAGGAGGAGGAGGAAGACCTTGCAGAGGCAGATGCACCAGTTCCACCAGCACGTGAGCACATTGCTGGCCCTGATGCAAGGGATGCACTAATCTATACCAGATTTGCTTAAGTTGACGAAGCATGTGTCTGCCACCTTCTTAACACACCATACACAATGTACAATAAAATGTGGGTGCCTATCACTCTCACCACCATCATTACAGATGAAAAGCGCCCTGGCACCTCACTGTGACACTTCCATTTCTGGGCACACATAGGCCAACTCTTTGAATGTTTGCGATTGCATTTCTTTATTGACATTGAAATGACGATGATTTTATTAAACATGTATTCTATCAAAACACCCAAGTGACTACCCTTGTGACTATAGGTGCTTAATTTTTCTCTTACGCGTGCTTCTACGTGGTGCTTCCCCTGTGGCTTCAGCAGATGTGGAGGCACCTTGCTCACTTTCATGCTGCTCCTGCTTCGACACCTTTGGCGGGCTCGGCAACAGTCTGCTCCTCCTGCGGCTGTGCAGGGGCTGAGACGGCCATCTCAGTTGGGTGAGGAATCTGGGGCTCTGACCGAGGGCTCCACAGTGGCATGGTCGTGTGAGCGCTTGGAGAGGAGCCCACACTTCCTTGTTGCCTGCCACCAACATCCCTCTCATGGGTCAGCCGCACTTCAGTGCTAGCAAATGCTGGACAGCACCTTGCTGCACATCAGGGGGGCCATGAGGACCCGTATCTGCATTGGCAGTCCTCCTCAAAAGGACGTCCATGAAGCTCTGGTTTCTCTGCTCAATAGCTGCCCATCGCTCCTCCAGAGATGTCATTCTATTCTGAACATTCACCATGTTTTCCTGACTCTGGCGACTTATTTCCTCCATGACCGTAGCCACTCTTTCCACGGAGGTTGCAATCCTAT
Organism: Squalus acanthias; assembly: GCA_030390025.1. NCBI lineage: Eukaryota > Metazoa > Chordata > Chondrichthyes > Squaliformes > Squalidae > Squalus > Squalus acanthias. The sequence goes on from CM059426.1 coordinate 19,404,245, forward strand.
CCATGGAGGTTGCCATCCCATCCACGGAAGTTGTCATCCTATCCATGGTGGTGCGTTCATGTGCCATTACCTCCACAAAGGCAGTGCTCATGTTAGAGATGGACTCCTCCATCTTCTCCACACTCGCAGTTACTCTGGATGCAAAACCTGCCAGAGACTCCTGCACTTGTTCCTGGAGTTCCAGCACTGCTCTCTTTCTGGATGGCCCCAGAGGCACAGGGTTCACATGCAGCTGAGCAGAGCTTGGAGTGCCTTGCGGCCTCTGACGAGGACTCTTAACTGCTGTCCGTCTCCACCATCTGCTGATGCTCACTTGTGAGCTGTGATACACCAGGTGACAACACGACTCTATCTCTCGAAGGACCCACCGAGGTGTGCGTATCTGCGCTGGTGCTGGTTGTGCATAATTCAGCTGACGCTGCACCCTCAGAGGTTACAGCTTCCTCTGAGGAGTCTTCCGGCTCTTCCTCCTGGACAGTGTTAAGGGGGGCTCTTGATGGTCCTGTGGGGGAGTAAAGGCATGAGTTAGACATGTGATAGTAACGTATCATGCACATCAAATTGTGCAGATGATCATAACTCAATCTGTATGAGCATCAGATGCCATATCAGTCACTCATGTAATGTAACTGAGAGGGCTGCAAATCTATTCTGTCACCAGCTTGCTCTACTACGCCCGTCTGACCGTCCCCCACTTTCAGATCCTCAGCACCTCCTATGATCTCCAGAGCAGCCTCCTCAGTGGTGGTCAGCTGGGCAATGGAAAGTAGCCCTCCTCCTGTCCTGGCCCTCTCCCTCTTATTGTGGGATCTCTTTTCCTGCAATGAGGGACACAAGTGGAGTTTGAGTGAGAATGTTGGAGTGAGTGTAGAGAATCCATAGCATAGCTGCTTAGAGGGAGACAAAGATGGAGTGAGATGCCAATACCAAGGGCCCTCCCTGTGCGTTGTTAGTTGTTGTCATTGCATAACAGTGAGAGCGAGTGTGAGGGGTGCATAGTAGAATGGTGGAGTGATTCTGTACATGGAGAGAGAGGGATGGTTAAGGGTGCAAGGGATGTAAGGGTAAAGTGGAATGTGCAGGAGTAGGTTGACAATGCAGAGTGCTGGTGATAAGAGGAGATGGGGAGCAGATTGAAGGTAAGTGTGATGTCATACTCACTTTTGCTGAGTGTACCAGGTCACTGAACCTTTTCCTGCACTGAACCCAGGAGCAAGCACACAAAAACCTGACGCTCACCTCCTGAGGCTTCCTCCATCCGGATGAGGGGAAGAGTACCTCCTTGCGCCCTCGCACTCCCTCCACAAGAGCATGGAGGGAGTCATCATCAAAGCGGGGAGAGGCCTTAGCTCTTGCAGAAGTCATGGCAACAATTTCAAAACGAGAAGCAGCAGGAAAGGAAGGATTTGAAACAAAACTGCATGGGCCCCTTAAAATCAGTTGGCTGACAGACATCAGCAGAGGCGAGCAGCAGACCTGAACCCACTAATTGGAATGGGTAGCGCGCACGGACACATTAAGGAGGCCACTTAAGGGAAAATCGATTTTTCTGGATGGCTGTAATCGGAGGCGGGACCGGAACCCACCGAACCTCAAACCCGCCACCAATGATAAAATCACGCCCTTTGTGTCTGTCTTCACGGAAGAAGACGCAAAAAACTTTCCGGAACTACTGGAGAACCAAGGGTCTAGCGATAATGAGGAACTGAAAGAAATTAGTATTAGTAAAAAAATAGCACAAGAGAAAAGAGGTGGCTATAGAGATAGTGGATGCATTGGTTGTCATTTTCCAAAATTCCATAGATTTTAGAACAGGTCACGCGGATTGGAAGGAAGCAAATGTAACCCCATTATTTAAGAAAGGAGGGAGAGAGAAAACGGGGAACGATAGACCAGATAGCCTGACATCTATATTAGGGAAAATGCTGGAATCTATTATTAAGTTTGTGGTAACAGGGCATTTAGAAAATAATAATAGGATTGGGCAGAGTCAACATGGATTTATGAAAGGGAAATCGTGTTTGACAAATCTGTTAGAGTTTTTTGAGGTTGTAACGAGCAGAATAGATAAGGGGGAACCAGTGGATGTGGTGTATTTGGATTTTCAGAAGGCATTCGATAAGGTGCCACACAAGAGGTTATTACACAAAATTAGGGCTCATGGGATTGGGGGTAATATACCAGCATGGATTGAGGAGTGGTTAACGGACAGAAAACAGAGAGTAGGAATAAACGGGTCATTTTCGGGTTGGCAGGCTGTAACTAGTGGGGGACCGCAAGGATCAGTGCTTGGGCCTCAGCTATTCACAATTTATATCAATGATTTGGATGAGGAGACCAAATGTAATATATCCAAGTTTGCTGATGATACAAAGCTGGGTGGGAATGTAAGTTATGAGGAGGATGCAAAGAGGCTTCAAGGGGATATAGACAAGCTAAGTGAGTGGGCAACAACTTGGCAAATGGAATATAATGTGGAGAAATGTGAAGTTATCCACTTTGGTAGGAAAAATAGAAAAGCAGAGTATTTTTTAAATGGTGAGAGATTGGGAAATGTTAGTGTTCAGAGGGACCTGGGTGTCCTTGTACACAAATCACTGAAAGTTAACATGCAGGTACAGCAAGCAATTAGGAAAAATAATATGTTGGCCTTTATTACAAGAGAATTTGAGTATAAGAGTAAAGATGTCTTGCTGTTATTATAAGTGCCCTGGTGAGACCACACCTGGAGTATTGTGTACAGTTTTGGTCTTCTTACCTAAGGAAGGATATACTTACCATAGAGGGAGTGCAACGAAGGTTCACCTGACTGGGGGGATTGCCCTATGGGGAGAGATTGAGTAGACTCAGTGATTATTAATCCTTCACTAAATATAATTAGTTAATGTAATGCTGTTGCTAACAAGACTAATCAAGTACTCGGAAGCATCTGAAATGTGTTATTCTAAATTCTTTGTTACAGTCACAGTTGTAGTACTGGTTGTATTTCCAGATATCTTACCTTCTAAAGGACTTTGATGCTGTTAGAGAGGGTGAAAACAATTGACAGGGATGATTCCAGGACTTGAATCAAATCAAGTTGTCAGGCTAGGCTGGGAGAATTCAACTTGCACTCATTGGAGACAAAGAACATGATCCAAGTCTTTCAAATACTTGACAGCACAGATAACGTTGATGTAAATTAAACTATGATGAAAACTAGAGGATTTAAGTACAAAATTGATAAATCTTAAGCAAAGCTAAAGATTAAAGAAATTCCACCCAATCCCCAGAAGAGCATATATCTGAATAGATTCTCCTCAAAGTCCATTAATGTTATTATGACTCCTTTAAAAAGATGCTAGGTGAGAATTTGGTTGTTTCCCCTGGCTGGGGAGTCTAGAACTAGGGGGCATAGTCTCAGGTTAAGGGGTCGGCCATTTAAGACTGAGATGAGGAGGAATTTCTTCACTCAGAGGGTTGTGAATCTTTGGAATTCTCTACCCGAAAGGGCTGTTGATGCTGAATTGTTGAGTAGATTCAAGGCTGAGATTGATAGAATTTTGGACTCTAGGGGAATCAAGGTCTATGGGGATCGGCCGGGAAAGTGGAGCTGAGGTCAAAGATCAGCCATGATCTTATTGAATGGCAGAGTAGGCTCAAGGGGCCGTATCACCTAATCCTGCTCCTAATTCTTATGTTCTTATGAAAGAAATTTTATATTATTGGATATTATTGGGTAAGAGATATGGGTATAGATAATTACTAAAATGAACAGTCTAGAACTAGGGGTCATAGTCTCAGGATAAGGGGTCAGCCATTTAGGACTGAGATGAGGAGAAATTTCTTCACTCAGAGGATGGTGAATCTGGAATTCTCTACCCCAGAGGGCTGTGGAGGCTCAGTCGTTGAGTATACTCAAGATAGAGATTGATAGATTTTTGGATATTAAGGGAATCAAGGGATATGGGGATAGTGGAGGAAGGTGGAGGTGAGGTAGAAGATCAGCCTTGATCTTATTAAATGGCGGAGCAGGCTCGAGGGGCCTAATGGCCGACTCCTGCTCCTATTTCTTATGTTCTTATGCTCTTACGTAGAAGACCTAAACTTGTCACACCATAGGGCAAATTTTCACTCTCGGATTGGGAGGTAGCACTCCAAAAATTTTGGACCAAAACTTACGGTCCCATTCCTGCTCTGGATCCAGCTGCCACCAAATGGGTGGCCAGAGCACCTGACTGCTTCAAGTGGGCACCTCGTTTGGCCATGCAAACCGAGGCCCTATGGCGCTGATGCAAGTTTCATTGGTACTTAAAGGGACCGCTGCAGGGCGCTTGGAAACAGCACCAGTATGTTTCCAAACTTATGTGGGACCAGGAGGTGCACGAATGGCCACTGCCGGTCCTTTTGTGCCCTCGCCTTTGGGTTCTCTCCACCGCCCTTTAGGTCTTGGCCTGCGGCATGCAGAGGAGCTGCCGGGTTTCTCCCACATCAGATCGGCGAGCTGATGCAAGTGAGGTCCGAGTGTCAAATTGGCCAGGGCCTCTTGCCGAGGACGTCTTGGGGGCGAGGGTGGGGGGGGGGGTGGCAAAGCTCGGGCTTCACCCACCGACCTCCCGATGTCTACCGCTCGTGTCTTGCGCAAATTCAAAATCATCTCCTTGTTTGTGATTAAATCCTCCTCCCTTTTGCATGCCTTTCCACCATCAGATAATGAAGCAGTCCGTGCCCGCATGCAACAAGCCCTGGACGACGTTCAGGCTTCGACTGATAAGTGGCAGGTAACATTCGTGCCACAGAAGTGCCAGGCAATGACTATCTCCAACAAGCGAGAGTCTAACCACCTCCCATGACATTCAACGGTATTACCATCGCCGAATCCCCCACCATCAACACTATTGACCAGAAACTTAACTGGACCAGCCACATAAATACTGTGGCAACAAGAGCAGGTCAGAGGCTAGGGGGGAAAAATTGGGTTGCTTTGCGCCTCCCATTAGCACCCTAAGAGGGCGCTAATGGGGCACAAAGCAACTAGCGCCCGGGTGTGGCACCGCCCACGCCTCCCACGGAATTTAGCGGGAGGTTAGTGGCGGCGCTGACCGGTAGCGCCCGCGGCGCTGCGCCGGCAATTATGACGTCGCTATGCTCAGCGCCCCGTGTGCGCCACAGCCGCGATCTTCGGGAGCGCCCCCTGACTTATCACCGGACGCTATGTCTGACGGGGTCAGGGGGGCCTACCTGCGGCCGGGGAGGCGCTATTTAAAGGAGACGTGCAGGGCGGCCATTTTTGTTGCTGGCCGCCTGCCAGCAACTGCCTGCGCTCCCGTCCCCGGCCTCCTGAATCGCCCCCCAGCTGGGCCCCGGGTCACTCTGCGCAAGGCTCCTCCCCTTTAAGAATGAGAAGTTGCACAACACCAGGTTATAGTCCAACAGCTTTATTTGAAATCACAAGCTTTCGGAGTGCTGCTCCTTCGTCAGGTGACGAAGGAGCAGCGCTCCGAAAGCTTGTGATTTCAAATAAAGCTGTTGGACTATAACCTGGTGTTGTGCGACTTCTCACTTTTGTCCACCCCAGTCCAACACTGGCATCTCCGCATCATGGCCCCTTTAAGAAGGGGAGGAAGGCCTGCAATACTGCGGCGCGATGTGCCGCAGCGCCATAGTGCCGCGATATTGACTCGCAGTGCCCCAAGAGGGATGCAGGGCGCTTCCAGTAGCACCTCGCTTCCCTCTTGGGGCACAACCAATCAATTTCCCATGCGGGGGCGCTAATTTTTCCAGGGCGCTAAATGTAGTGCCCCGGCGAACTTAGCGCCCCATACTCAATTTTTAGCCCTAGGTATTCTGCGGCGAGTGTCTCACCTCCTGACTCCCCAAAGCCTTTCCACCATCTACAAGGCACAAGTCAGGAGTGTGATGAAATACTCTCCGCTTGCCTGGATGAGTGCAGCTGCAACAACACTCAAGAAGCTCGACACCATCCAGGACAAAGCAGCCCACTTGATTGGCACCCCATCCACCACCTTAAACATTCACTCCCTCCACCACCAGCGTACCGTGGCTGCAGTGTGCACCATCTACAAGATGCAATGCAGCAACTCGCCAAGCCTTCTTCGGCAGCACCTCCCAAACCCACAACCTCTTCCACCTAGAAGGACAAGGGCAGCAGGCGCATGGGAACACCACCACCTGCAAGTTCCCCTCCAAGTCACACACTATCCTGACTTAGAAGTATATCGCCGATCCTTCATCATCGCTGGGTCAAATTCCTGGAACTCCCTACCTAACAGCACTGTGGGAGTACCTTCACCACACGGACTGCAGCAGTTCAAGAAGGCGGCTCACCACCACCTTCTCAAGGGTAACTAGGGATGGGCAATAAAATGCTGGCCTCGCCAGCGACGCCCACATCCCATAAACAAATAAAAAAAACACTCTCTCCTGACAGGATATGATGTCAGATGTCAGATACCATGACACTATCAAGATACACTTAAACATAATCAAGCTTTACATTATTGATAGGCTTGTGTAATCTTTTCCATTTGACTCTCAGAATCAATCCTAGAATGCTTTTAACACAGATTATTATGTTTGAAAATTCTGATGTATTTTGGGAACAATAGGCTCTTTGTATTGAAAGGTTTACAATGCTGAATGAACTACTCTCCTTAACCCAATATTTACTTGAGGGAAGATTATGGGGGACATTGGCCCCAAAATTCGGCTGAATACGGGAGAGTACGAACTCTGTACTCTCGCGTATTCGGTCCCGAAGTGCCGGTTTCCTGCATGCACTGCGCATGCGCGGGAAACCGGCACTTCTGGTATGGCGAAGGGGGCGGTTCCTAAGTGAACCGCGTGCGCGCTACAGGCTGTGCGCACGCAGCACACTTAGGTTTTTTTTCAGGTTTCAACGCGAAGGTAAGTATAGAAGATTTTACACATGAAGAAAGGAGGCGTAAGACCCCCTTTTAACAAGGTAAGTAGTTAATTAAGTATTATTTTAAATTTTTTTCAACAGGTTTATCTTTTTTTAGAGACTTTAAAGAAAGGTAAGTTTATTTTTATAACTTTCAAAAAGAATTTAAATTTTTTCAAAAATTTAAATTTTTGTTTAAAGTGGTTAATTTATTTAACTATAGTTATTTTATTAATGTGATGGTTTTTTTTTAAATTTATTTGAGGTTTAGCTGTTCTTTTGGGGGCAATTTGTATTCATAGTTTTGACAGTTCTCCTGTCAAATCTATGAATGAAAGATGGTGTACTGCCATTGGCTCTCCATGGCCCACGTGATCCCAGAGGTCGCATCGAACTAACTGAGCCTCTGGGACACGCACACACTGCGCGCCGGCACTAGGGAGAGGCCCAGGAGCTGAAGTTCGTGTGGGCCCGAAACACAATGGCCGGCGCGGAGAGTGATATCGCGGGGGATCCTTACCCCCGCGGCAAGCCTCCGAGTCAAATTTCTGGGCCATTATCATTTTGCGACTTGAGCACATGTGAAGCGGTTTAAAGTCCTGCTTTTTGCCATCATTAAATAGCCAAAATTTAGACGGAGTTATAACAGGAATAAGCTGTTTATTTTCACACAAATTCTCTTACTGTCATTGCTGTTCGCCTGATACACATATGCAAAGGTGTGATACAATCTACACTGCACCCTGATGATTATATATACAGCATTCGATTACAAAGTATTACAAAGTATTTACAGCAGGGGAGTTGTCCCTGGTGTCCTGGCCAATATTTATCCCTCAATCAACATCACCAAAATACAGATTATCTGGTCATTACCATATCATTGTTTTTCTTATGTTCTTAAACAGGCCATTCGGCCCAACAATTCCATGTCGGTGTTCATGCTCCACATGAGCAGCCTCCCACCCCTCTTTATCTCACCTCATCAACATATCCTTCGATTCCTTTTTCCATCATGTGCTTATCGAGCTTCCCCTTAAATGCATCTCTGCTATTTGCTTCAACTAGTCCCTGTGGTAGCGAGTTCCACAATCGAACCACTCTCTGCGTAAAGAGGTTTCTCCTGAATTCCCTAATGGATTGTACTTTGTTCATCAATTGTTTGAGCAATGCTCTCAGCTGGTTTTCTTTCTCGCCACAGTAAGCTCCTGCTCTTGAATGTGACGCATGCTGAAGAACAAGACAAATAGTTCGGAGTGCGCACACCAATGAGTTTCTTGGCTTCTTCCGTAGACCGGTCATCCTACTTGATCTGGCATTCTAGCTTCGTTCAAGTGTTCCTGGCCTTTCCATGAAGGGTTTGGCTGACTTGTTCATCTCCTGAGGGATTTAGTGGAAGAAGGAAAGATGGACATTGTTATCTTTCTTTGCTACCTCCCAAAAACACACAGATCACAAGCATTTCATTGCCTTCCATGCTTACCCAAACGCGAGGGTAATAAAACTCAAACTAGAAACCTCTCCGCAGTTGTAGTGGGAAAATTTTTTGCAGGGCTTTGGGAAAAGTGCAAGGAGAGTGGAACGAATTGGATCGCTCTTTCAAATGTCCTCCTTCTGTGCTGTACGATTTTATGGTTCTACGTACTTTCCTCCACCCACCCAAGTCAATAGTAGAGCCATGTGGCCTCTTCACCCCTTTGTACATGTACACAATGGGTAATGCAAATAACCGATTGCGACATGCTTTTTCCCGATAATGGCACGTTACTCGCCCAAACGCATATGGGATCCTGGGCTCCATAAATAGAGGCATAGAGTACAAAAGCCAGGAGGTTATGCTAAACCTATATAAAACACTGGTTCGACCCCAGCTGGAGTATTGTGTCCAATTCTGGGCACCACACTTTAGGAAGGACGTGAAGGCTTTGGAGAGGGTACGGAGGAGATTTACTAGAATGGTTCCAGGGATGAGTGATTACAGTTGCGTGGATAGACTGGAGAAGCTTGGGGTTTTTCTCCATAGAGCAGAGAAGGCTAAAAGGAGATTTGATAGAGGTGTTTAAAATCATGAAGGATTGAGATAGAACAAATCATTTTCAATGGCTGAAGGTTCGATAACAAGAGAGCACAGATTTAAGGTGATGGCAAAAGAACCAGAGGCGACATGAGGAAAAACATTTTTACGCAACGTGTGGTTAGGATTTGGAATGCGCTGCCTGATCGGGCGGTGGATACAGATTCAATAGTCGCCTTCAAAAGGGAATTGGATAAATACCTGAAGGAGAAAACATTTGCAGGGATATGGGGAATGAGCCCGGGAGTGGGACTAACTGGATTGCTCTTCGAAAGAGCCGGTGCAGACTCGATGGGCCGAATGGCCTCCTCCTGTGCTGTACTATTCTATGGTTCTATGATTCTATGCTTACCGACATTCAGCTGCTATCCGATTGCTTTACTCGGGCGGCAATATATGTAGCATCTATCACATGTCTCACAAACACTTCATGTGCTTCATATATAATGAATTACTTTAAAGGGTGTTTGCCTACTTAACAAAAGTCACTACAAATTAAATCATTGTACATGAAGCACTTTGAGAAGTTTCCAAGGACCATGACATGCCACTATATAAATGCAAGTCTTTCTAATACTTTCTCTTTTCCTGTACTCGTCACCTTGCTACAGTTTGTTGTCACTGTCAAAGTATGTTGGTGTTGAAGCAAACTCGCGATGATACTAATGGTAATAGAAACAGGACCATTCATATCCTCTAACTGGGTCACTGTTTTGAATCATTGGTGATGAAGCATACAGTCAAACATCAACAGGACCAGTTACATAAATTCCACGGCTACTAGAGCAGGTCAGAGGCTGGGTATTCTGAGGCGAGTGGCTCACCTCCTCACTCATCACCTTATTCAAATTTATATTAAATCTACCTGTTCATATACAATTGACAAGAAATCTGCCTGTTGTGAGAAATGCTGTTGAAACATGACACTTAAGTTTTTGATTTTAAAAGTAACGTAATACATATAAACATAAATAGGTAAATTGATTTAGCTGTAATTATTAATGACACAAAGCATGTTTAAAAAAATGGTGACCTTCTTCTAAGGAAGAGTAATGAATCTGAGGATGAGGTGTCACTTGTGTCGGCCGTGGCTCAGTGGGTCGCACTCTCGCCATTCTTCGAGGGTTGTGGGTTCAAGTCCCACCTCAGAGTCTCGTGTACAAAATCTAGGCTGACACTTCAATGCGATACCGAGGGAGCGGAGCGCTGCACCGTCGGAGGTGCCGTCTTTCGGATGAGAGGTTAGTCCGAGGCCCCCGTCTGCCCTCTCAGGTGGACGTAAAAGATCCCATGGCACGATGTCGAAGAAGAGCAGGGGAATTCTTCCGGCCAATATTTATCCCTCACCCCAATACCTAAAAACAGTTTATCTGGTCATTACCTCATTGCTGTTAGTGGGACCTTGCTGTGCACAAATTGGCTACCAGGTTTCCTACATCACAACAGCAACTACACCTCAAAAGTAGTTCATTGGCTGTAAGACGCTTGGAAGCCCTGATGCTGTGAAAGGCGCTATATAAATGCAAGTCCTTCTTTTATTTGTCATGAAGTCACACGCAAGTGATCCTATGACGGATGGTTTTTGCAGTGCAATCAACAACAATAACAACTTGCATTTATATAGTGCCTTTAACGTAGTAAAACATCCCAAGGTGCTTCTTATCAAACAAAATTTTACAGCGAGATTCGATCCACATCATTACCTCGCGCTTTATAAACAAACAGAATAAGAAGTCCGTGAGAAACTTTCTCTACAAAAAAAGATGTTGCCCATTTAAAACAAAATCAATTTCAACTACCAAGACAGGAGGTAAAAGAATCGCTTCGAGTGAGAATTAATTAACGTTCAGTTTGACAGACAAAACCTCAAAGGTTCTGAAGGTGTTTGTCAGATTCAGGCGCAATAAAAGTTAAGAGTCGTAATTATAAATCGTTACATCAGTCTTGTCCCATCGAACCTCAGAGACTTTTTACAGAATGGCACTCTAACTGAAGGTAGCGTGCGACTTCAATATCAATGGATGTGCTTATTGTTGCTTAGTAATCGGCAGACTCCGTCTCAATAGCTGTTGGTAGGAAATTGTTTCTCTTTGTTTTGTTCTCAACTGGCTGCTGACATTGATGAGAACTTAACAATGTAAAATTGCTTGACTAAAGTTAAAGGGAGAAAACGACACGGTTTAGAACAATTTTTATTTTTAAAGAGGCAAGTTATTAGAATAGTATAACCTCTATTGATTGAGTGCCTAATCTTAAAAAAGCATCGCACACTACAAGGGGTGAGATCTTGGCATGTACTGGGATATATCTCACGGGCATTTGACTAGACATCAAAATGAGTGATTGTAATCTCCTACAGATCATACTGAGACAGCAGTTAATCTAGAGTGTGTCAATTTTGGGCACCTTATCTTTAAAATGATATTGAGGCACTGAAAAAGGTCAGAGAAGGGAAAACAAAGAGAATTCTGAGTTATGAAGTTATTAGGCTCACAGAAACAAACTGAGCTCTGTTGGAAAGAAGGAGGTTGAGGGGGAACAGGAACCTTGCTTTTATTAGATAACCTGACTGCGATTACAGGCCGTGAGTGCAGAATTGGACTGCACATAAGAACATAAGAAATAGTAGGAGCAGGAGTAGGCCATTCGGCCCCTCGAGCCTGCTCCACCATTCAATAAGATCATGGCTGATCTGATCTTGGCCTCAACGCCACTTTTCTGCCCGCTCCCCATAACCCTTGACTCCCTTATCATTCAAAAATCTGTCTATCTCCGCCTTGAATATTCAATGACCCAGCCTCCACAGCTCTCTGGGGTAGAGAATTCCAAAGATTCACGACCCTCTGCGAGAAGAAATTCCTCCTCATCTCCGTTTTAAATGGGTGACCCCTTATCCTGAAACTATGCTCCCTAGTTCTAGATTACCCCACGAGGGGAAACATCCTCTCTGCATCTACCCTCTCAAGCCCCCTCAGAATCTTATATGTTTCAATAAGATCACCTCTCATTCTTCTAAACTCCAATGAGTATCGGCCCAACCTGCTCAACCTTTCTTCATAAGTCAACCCCTTCATCTCAGGAATCAACCTAGTGAACCTTCTCTGAACTGCCTCCAATGCAAGTATATCCCTCCTTAAATAAGGAGACCAAAACTGTACGCAGTACTCCAGGTGTGGTCTCACCAACGCCCTGTACAGTTGTAGCAAGACTTCCCTACTTTTATACTCCATTCCCCTTGCAATAAGGGCCAACATTCCATTAGCCTTCCTAATTACTTGCTGTACCTGCATGCTAACTTTTTGTGTTTCATGTACAAGGACCCCCAGATTCCTCTGTACCGCAGCATTTTGTAGTCTCACTCCATTTAAATAATAATTTGCTTTTTTATTTTTTCTACCAAAGTGGATAACTCACATTTTCCCACATTATACTCCATCTGCCAAATTAATGTCGCTAATGAGTTGCAGATTTCACCCCGAATTCCATCAAACTGCTGCTCTTGCCCCCAGACAGATGTATAATTTGCCTGTTTATTTCCCTTCCTCACAGTGACGATTGTGATTCTGTCTCGGGGAAAGTGCGGTCTCTCCAAATGTGTTACTCGCTACCTGGTGGCCATGGCAGCGGTGGATCTACTGGTCGTTATCCTCGACCTGATACATGCGTAAAATTAGCACACCTCAAGCAAGGCTAGAAGGATTTTTTTTTTCATTAGGTCCCCGATATACAAACAAACTCTCAGATAAAGCAACCATATTTCCTTTCCTAGTATTCAAATAGAGGAGGAGAGGTTTAGGGAGGGAATTCCAGAGCTTAGGGCGTAAGCAGCTAAAGGCACGGCCATCAATAGCAGAGTGGTGAAAATGAGCAAGAGGCCAGAATTGGAGGAGCGCAGGGATCTCGGAGGGTTGTAGGGCTGGAGGTGGTTACAGAGATAGGGAGGGAAGAGGCTATGGAGGGATTTGAAAACAAGGATGAGAATTCTAAAATCGAGGCTGTAATATATGTGGGTAGAACAAATAAAGGACAGGATGAGTTGCTAGTCCATCTGCTTGCTTTACTAGGTCAGAGCGAACTGAGCATGCTCATACTAAACCATGTGACAAACCATGTGATAATACATTACAGAGATATTGCCAGACCGGGAGCCAATGTAGGTCCATGCAGACAAAAGAAAAGAATCCTACACTGTGAAGCAACAATAACTGGGGGAGAGAGAGCAGCAGGAGGGAGATGGAGAGCTTTGTTTTCCAACATAAGCACTGAATAAAAGCCATGCAAAGACTGCCGATGATGTTACTTGAAGCCAGACCTCTATTTTAATGCATTGACTGACCTGTAACAAATTAATAGTGATTGGCACGGCCTCCAGTCACATTGTTCAAACACTGATTTAGACATACAAAGGCTGCTTGCATCACAGTTGAGAACTGAAGTTATGAATAAAATAAAGGTTTACTAAAATATTTATTAAATGGTCGAACAATATTGTGATTTTGGCAAGAGTGGGAATTCGGAGAAGAGGGGGGAGGAGTTGCTGCTTTTTGCCTACACTACTTGTAGTGCTTTGTGTTACAGGTAGATATTTAATTTCAGCACCCATAACTTAATCTAGATCAAGTAAGTAGTCAGGAAACTACACTGTAAACTAAGTTACCTAAATACAAATTTAATTAAATAAAACAAGGTCATATAGGGATGGCAGTGCAGGTGGTGTGCTGCAACTGCAGCATGTGGGAGTTTGTGGAGAGCATTGTGATCCCAGATAACCACGTTTGCAGTAAGTGCCTGCATCTTGAGGAACTTCAGCTCAGAGTTTATGAGCTGCAGTGTGAGGTGCAGACATTGTGGGGCATCAGGGATGGGGAGAGTTACCTGGACACTTTGATCCAGGAGGCAGTCACATCCCTTAAGTTAGGTAGTGGTACAGGTCTGGTTAGTGGTCAGGGACAGGAGGGTGTGACTGCAACTCAGGCAGGTAAGGGGACCCCAGGTACAGTGCTGGAGGAGCCTCGGCCTTTGCCCTTGTCCAACAAGTATGAGGTTCTTGCTGCCTGTGTGGATGAGGGAAAAGCCTGCAGGATGGATGAGCAAGCTGACCATGGCACCAGGGTGCAGGAGGCCATTCAAGTAGGGGGAGTGAAAGGGAATGTAGTTATGGTAGGGACAGTATAGTCAGGGGGATAGATACTATTCTCTGCAGCCGCGACCGAGAGTTCCGAAGGTTATGTTGCCTGCCAGGGTTAAAGACATTTCCTCGTGGCTGGAGGAGAACTTGGAGTGGGAGGGGGAGGATCCAGTTGTCATGGTCCACGTGGAACCAACGACAAAGATAGAACTAGGAATGAGATTCTGCTGAGGGAGTTTGAGGAGCTTGGATCCAAATTAAAAAGCAGAACCTCAAAGGTAATAATCTCTGGATTGTTACCTGAGCCACATGCAAATTGGCAAAGGGACAAACAGATTAGCGGTTTAAATGCGTGGCTCAAAGAGTGGTGTGGGAGGAAGGGGTTTCAGTTCATGGGGCACTGACACCAGTACTGGGGAAAGAGGGAGTTGTTCCGTTGGGACATGCTCTACTTAAACCAGGCTGGGACCAGTGTCCTGGGGAACCGAATAACTAGGGCAGTAGACAGAGCTTTAAACTAATGACGGGGGGGGGGAAGGATTCAGGAAAGCGTAAATTTAAAAGCAACAAGAGTGATGCCAAGGCTCTAGAGCGGAGTAGAGTTTTGGGTAAAAATAAGCAGAGTGGGTCAGAAAGGGACAGAGAGAGTAACAAAGGTAACAAGGCATCAGTGACATCAGGGAAAAATAGAAAAAAGTAAAAGCTAAAGGCACTATATCTGAATGTGTGAAGCATTCGCAACAAAGTAGCTGAATTAATAGCGCAGATAGAAATGAATAGGTTTGATCTAATAGTCATTACGGAGACGTGGTTGCATTGTGGCCAAGGTTGGAAACTAAATATTCCAGGATACTTAACTTTTAGAAGAGATAGGCAAAATGGAAAAGGTGGGGAGGTAGCCATGATAATAAAGGATGGGATAAACACAGTAGAGAGAAAGGATCTTGGCTCCAAAAATCAAGAAGTAGAATCAGTTTGGGTGGAGCTAAGAAACAGCAAGGGGCAGAAAACATTGGTGGGAGTTGTTTATAGGCCCCCAAACAGTAGTTGTAATGTAGGGCAGAGTATGAATCAGGAAATTAGAGGCGCATGTAACAAGGGTAATACAGTAATTATGGGGCACTTTAATCTACATATAGACTGGGCAAACCAAATTTGCAGGAATAGTGTGGAGGACGAATTCATGGAATGTACACAAGATAGTTTTCTAGATCAGTGTGTTGAGGAACCAACTAGGGAACAGGCTATTTTAGATCTAGTATTGTGCAATGAGAAATGATTAATTAATAACCTTGTAGTAAAGGGGCCTTTAGGGAAGAGTGACCATAATATGATAGAATTTTATATTGAGTTTGAAAGTGATTTAGTTAAATCTGAAACTTAAATCTAAACAAAGCAAACTACGTAGGTATGAGGGGTGAGTTGGCTAAGGTAGATTGGGAAACTACATTAAAAGGTATGATGGTAGAGAAGCAATGGCTAGCATTAAAAAAATTAATACATAATTTACAACAAATATACATTCCTTTAAGGCACAAAAAACCCACAGGAAAAGTGGTCCAACCGTGGCTAACAAGAGAAGTTAAAGATAGTATTAGATCAAAGGAAGAGGCTTATAATGTTGCCAAAAAGAGTAGTAAGCCTGAGGATTGGGAGGATTTTAGAATTCAGCAAAGGAGGACCAAGAAATTGATAAAGAAAGGGAAAATAGAATATGAGAGTAAACTAGCTGGAGACATAAAAACAGAGTGTAAAAGCTTCTATAGGTATGTAAAAAGCAAAAGATTAGCAAAAGTAAATGTGGGTCCCTTACAGGCTGAGACAGGAGAAATTATAATGGGGAATAAGGAACTGGCAGAGAAATTAAGGATATACTTTGGGTCTGTCTTCACGGAAGAAGACACAAAAATCTTCCCAGAAATAGTGGAGAACCAAGGGTCTAGCGAGAATGAGGAACTGAAAAAAATTAGTATTAGTAAAAAAATAGTACTGGAGAAATTAATGGGACTTAAAGCCGATAAATCCCCTGGACCTGATGGCCTACATCTTAGGGTTTTGAAAGAGGTGGCTATAGAGATAGTGGATGCATTGGTTGTCATTTTCCAAAATTCCATAGATTCTAGAATGGTTCCCGCGGATTGGAAGGTAGCAAATGTAACCCCACTATTTAAGAAAGGAGGGAGAGAGAAAACGGGGAACTATAGACCAGTTAGCCTAATGTCACTAGTAGGGAAAATGCTAGAATCTATTATTAAGAGCGTGGTAACAGGGCACTTAGAAAATAATAATAGGATTTGGCAGAATCAACACGGATTTATGAAAGGGAGATCGTGTTTGATGAATCTGTTATAGTTTTTTGAGGTTGTAACTAGCAGAATAGATAAGGAGGAACCAGTGGATGTGGTGTATTTGGATTTTCAGAAGGCATTTGATAAGGTGCCACACAAGAGGTTATTAAACAAAATTAGGGCTCATGGGATTGGGGGTAATATACTAGCATGGATTGAGGATTGGTTAACGGACAGAAAACAGAGAGTAGGAGTAAACGGATCATTTTCGAGTTGGCAGGCTGTAACTAGTGGGGTAACACAAGGATCAGTGCTTGGGCCTCAGCTATTCACAATCTACATCAATGATTTGGATGAGGGGACCAAATGTAATATATCCAAGTTTGCTGATGATACAAAGCTGGGTGGGAATGTGAGTTGTGAGGAGGATGCAAAGAGGCTTCAAGGGGGTATAGACAAGCTAAGTGAGCGGGCAACAACATGGCAAATGGAATATAACTTTGGTAGGAAAAATAGAAAAGCAGAGTATTTTTTAAATGGTGAGAGATTGGGAAATGTTGGTGTTCAGAGGGACCTGGGTGTCCTTGTACACGAATTACTGAAAGTTAACATGCAGGTACAGCAAGCAATTAGGAAAGCAAATGGTATGTTGGCCTTTATTACAAGAGGATTTGAATATAAGAGTAAAGACGTCTTTCTGCAATTATATAGGGCCCTGGTGAGAACACACCTGGAGTATTGTGTACAGTTTGGTGTCCTTACCTAAGGAAGGATATACTTGCCATAGAGGGACTGCAACAAAGGTTCACCAGACTGGTCCCTGGGATGGGGGGATTGTCCTATGAGTACAGATTGAGTAGACTAGGCCTATATTCTCTAGAGTTTAGAAGAATGAGTGGTGATCTCATTGAAACATACAAAGTTCTTACAGGGCTTGATAGGTTAGATGTAGGGAGGATGTTTCCCCTGGCTGGGGAGTCTAGAACCAGCGGTCACAGTCTCAGAATAAGGGGTCAGCCATTTAAGACTGAGATGAGGAGAAATTTCTTCACTCAGAGTGGTGAATTTTTGGAATTCCCTAACCCAGAGAGCTGTGGAGGCTCAGTCATTGAGTATATTCAAGACAGAGATCAATAGATTTTTGGATATTAAGGGAATCAAGGGATATGGGGATAGTGCAGGAAAGTGGAGTTAAGGTAGACAATCAGCCATGATCTCATTGAATGGCCAAGTGGCCTACTCCTGCTCCAATTTCTTATGTTCTTATTTTATTGATTTCAAATTAGAATGCAGAAATTTATAATTTGAAGTTGTGAGTGCTGATAAATATTGGTTGTTATTTGATATAATACCAATAGGTCAGTACTATATAGTCTATAAGGGATACCTGGGAGCAATTATGAGGCAATAATCTCATAAGGGCTTCAGATATTGCTGTAAATTATATATCCTTTATTTTGTTCTTGGGATGTGGGCAATGCTGGCAAGGCCACATTTACCACTTGCACCTACATGCCCTGAGAAGGTGGTGGTGGGCCTTCATAGGAACATAGGAATTGCTAGACGAAAAAAGACCAAGGCGCATTTAGTTCGCCTTCTACTATTCTGGTAGTCGCTTGATACCATGACAATGGAGTTATTGACTAATCGTAGCACTCAATCTCTATCAATTAGACTACAACAGATTGTTGAGATTGCTGGTCCTGTTCAGGTTCTGGTCAATGGTGACCCACAAGATGTCTATGGTTGACTTTGATGGTCCATATGATCATTATCTGGCACCTATGTGGTGCAAATGCTACCTGCCACTTGTAAGCCCAAGCTCGGATTTGATCCAGGTCCTGTTGTAGGCATGGGCTGCTTCACCAACTGAGAAATTGTGAATGGAGCTGAACAGTGTGTAATCATCAGCAAGCAGCCCCACACCTGACCTTATGATGCAGGAAAGGTCATCGATGAAGCAGCTGAAGCTGGCTGCATTAAGGCTACTTCCCTGAGGAACTCCTGCAGGGATCTCCTGGGTCTGTGATCAATTGCCTCTGACAACAGCAACCATAATCTTTTCTGTTAGGTATGACTCTAGCCACAAGAGGGTTTTTCCCTTTGACCCCCCTCCCTCCCATTAACATCCATTTTGCTAAGACTCCCCGGTGTCATACTCGTTGCTGCTGCCTTGTTGACAAAGGCAGCCACTCTCACCTGTACGATAGCAAAATACTGCGGATGCTGGAAATCCGAAATAACAACAGAAAACGCTGGAAAAACTCAGCAGGCCAGACAGCATCCGTGGAGAGAGAAAGAGAGTTAACGTTTCAGGTCGATGACCTTTCATCACTCTCACCTGTACTTTGACATCCAGCTCTTGTGTCCATGTCTTGCTCAAGCCAGCAGTAAGGTCAGGAGCCCAGTGGTTTGCGGGCGGATCCATACACCAACACAATTCCTCCTTCTGGAGAGGAAGGTAAAAAAATACGTAAAATTTACAGCAGAGAAACAGGCTATTCAGCCCAACAGGTTGGTGTTTATTCTCCACACAAAGCCTCCTCCCACTCTACTTCATCTAAAAATTGAGCAACAAAACATAGACTTTGACTACTGCCAGGTGATAAGGATCACAATGTCTACACATTCCCTATCTCATTTGTCACGAAGTAAATAGCACTGCTTTGTACTCTTAATCTAAACCAGAAAATGCTCGAATATACAGCAAATCCATCTGTATCGGAAAAGAGAAAAGGTGAACGAAAGGTCTCTGCCTGAATCCCCAACCTGCCTTTTATCTTTACAAATGCCGATGTATTCGTCGAGTTTGCTTTTTGTCTCAGTTTGCCTCTTCAGCGCCTTGGCCCTCTTTGTCCTGATCAAGTTTGTATATAAAGTCAGTAGAATTATAACGTGTGGTCTCCCTCCAAACCAATCCCAGCCCGTATCAATTAAATTCCATTCGCCACGGCTGAGAAGCAAGTCTTGTAACTGCGATGCGATACGCCAGCTGTCTCATTCAGATGCGAGCGCTCTATCTGTGCAGATCTGCAACGATAGCAGCCAAGGGAAGACTCTGCTTCCTTTCTCCCGAAATGAGGGATGAGTGGCTCCTGTGAGAAGCAAAAGAAATAGATTCATGAATAATGGATTTTAAAAAGTATTCTATGTTTTGTCAACGAAATCCAAACAAACCTACATTATATTTTTATGCCCAGATCTCGGACATGGTGGGTCGATCTTGACTTTGTGCGATAGTGTAAAACGGGTGATAGCGAATCAACAGTCCGTTTCACGTCTATTCCGATTTTCATTTCAGTTGCCAATGGAGATAAAAATCGGGAGAGATGTAAAACGGGCTGTCGATTCGCTATCACCTGATGTTACAATATCGCACTGTCAAGAGTTACCCAACTGACCATTCCTGAGCAATGCAATGCTGATGTCCAACTCCACTGTACTGAGGCAGTCCTGAGAATAAACACCCTGCAAATTATCTTTAAAGTAGTGTCACGTACAAAAAATATCTTCACGGAGCATTTTGACAGCAAGCAGAATAAGTGAAGGCTGGATTGAAATGCAGATGTGTACATGATTTGGAATTTGTTTTGGCTGTGTTAAAAGTTCACATGAAAGGTCAAAGGACCAGGACCATTCCCCAAACTGACAACGATTTAACAAAAATAGGAACATAAACAATGGAGTAAGATAAATGTTTCTTCAACATATTCTGCACAATTTACATTCACAGACTCCCTACAAATTATTTCACTTCCATAAGGAGTTAAAATCCAAGAGATTTCTGTCTAACCCTGCAAACAATAAGACAAAAATTCCAAGGTATCAACTTAACATTACGTTCTACCTGATTTAACTCTGGCCATTTGAATGAAATAGTTGGCATTCTCATTGTCCCAATGGGACTGAAATGTTACTGTTACATATGAACATAAGAAATAGGAGCAGGAGCAGGCAATACGGCCCCTTGAGCCTGCTCCGCCATTCAATGAGATCATGACTGATCTTCGACCTCAACTCCACTTTCCCGCCTTATCCCCATATCCCTTAATTCCCTTAGTGCCCAAAAATCTAGCCATCTCAGCCTTGAATATACTCATCGACTGAGCATCGCCAGCCCTCTGGGGTAGAGAATTCCAAAGATTCACCACCCTATGAGAGAAGAAATTTCTCCTCATCTCAGTCCTAAATGGCTGACCCCTTATCCTGAGATGATGACCCCTGGTTCTAAACTGTTCATTTTAGTAATTATATATACCCATATCTCTTACCCAATAATATCCAATTTCTTTCATAAGAACATAAGCATTAGGAGCAGGAGTAGGCGATATGGCCCCTCGAGCCTGCTCCGCCATTCAATAAGATCATGGCTGATCTTCGACCTCAACTCCACTTTCCTGCCTGATCCCCTCAACTCCACTTTCCTGACCTTGATTCCCCTAGAGTCCAAAAATCTATCTCAGCCTTGAATATACTCAACAATTCAGCATCCACAACCCTTTCGGGTAGAGAATTCCAAAGATTCACAACCCTCTGAGAGAAGAAATTCCTCCTCATCTCAGTCTTAAATGGCCGACCCCTTAACCTGAGACTATGCCCCCTAGTTCTAGACTCTCCAGCCAGGGGAAACAACCAAATTCTCACCTAGCATCTTTTTAAAGGAGTCATAATAACATTAATGGATTTGAGGAGAATCTATTCAGATATATGCTCTTCTGGGGATTGGGTGGAATTTCTCTAATCTTTAGCTTTGCTTAAGATTTATCAATTTTGTACTTAAATCCTCTAGTTTTCATTATAGTTTAATTTACATCAACGTTATCTGTGCTGTCAAGTATTTGAAAGACTTGGATCATGTTCTTTGTCTCCAATGAGTGCAAGTTGAATTCTCCCAGCCTAGCCTGACAACTTGATTTGATTCAAGTCCTGGAATCATCCCTGTCAATTGTTTTCACCCTCTCTAACAGCATCAAAGTCCTTTTGAAGCTAAGACATCTGGCAATACAACCAGTACTACAACCGTGACTGTAACAAAGAATTTAGAATAACACATTTCAGATGCTTCCGAGTACTTGATTAGTCTTGTTAGCAACAGCATCACATTAACTAATTATATTTAGTGAAGGATTAATAATCACTTAACAGAGGCGTTACAACATTACAACAGTGACTACAACAACAACTTGTATTTATATAGCACCTTAAACGTATTAAAATATCCCAAGGCGCTTCACAGGAGCGTTATCAGACAAACTTTGACACCAAGCCACTTAAGGGGATATTAGGACAGCTTGGTCACAGAGATAGGTTTTAAGGAGTGTCTCAAAGGAGGAGAAAGGAGTAAAGAGGTGGAGAGGTTTAGGGAGGGACTTCCAGAGCTTAGGGCCGAGGCAGCTTAAGACACGGCTGCCATTGGAGGGGCAAAGGAAATCGGAGATGCACAATAGGCTAGAATTGGAGGAATGCAGAGTTTTCTGGGGGTTGTGGGGCTGGAAGAGGTTACAGAGATAGGGAGGGGCGAGGCCATGGAGGGATTTGAACACAAGGATGAGAATTTTAAATTTGAGTCATTGCTAGACCAAGGAGCCAATGTAGGTCAGCGAGCACAGGGGTGATGGTTGAACAGGACTTACTGAGAGTCAGGATACAGGCAGCAGAGTTTGGATGAGCTGAAGGTTACGGAAGATGGAAGATGGATGGCCGTCCAGGAGAACATTGGAATAGTCGAGTTTGGAGGTAAGGAAAGCATGGATGAGGGTTTCAGCAGCAGATGGGTTGAGGCAGGGGTGGAGGTGGGCGATATTACTGAGTTGGAAGTAGGCGGTTTTCGTGGTGAAGAGATATGGGGTCGGAATCTAACCTCAGGGGTCAAATAGGATGGCGAGGTTGCGAACAGTCTGGTTCAGCACTTGAAGAAGTACTTAATTGGCTGTGAAGTGCTTTGGGACGTCCTGAGGTCATGGGTGGTGTGATATAAATGCAATTTCTCTCTTTAAAAATAAAAGAAACAAACTGTGAAGGCTGAGCATAGTTGTAAGCTTCACCAGCTGCTTTACAATGATAAACGTTCCTAAAAGCTACAGTAAAATATATTACCTTACAATTGCTACATTGATTTCCAGTTGCTGTTTCATAGCCCATCTAATCTTTAGTGCAGTCCATTTAAATGCCAATCCTGTCTACACTGGGTACTTTTAATCTCCAGGGATCCAGAACGCGATTCTGGCCTGGATCCAAGGTGGAACTCACCACCACCATGTCGACCAGCATTGACCATATAATGGGTCACGTTTATCAGAAAATCAACTGAAACATATATAAATGCAGGTCAGAGGCTGGGTATACCATGACAGTGGCCCACCTTCTGATTCCCCAAAGCCTCTCAGCAGCCTGTGACATCACCCCCCTGAAGCGTGAGGTGGACTCCTCTAATCTCTCTGCAATCGTGGTGATTCCACTTTGAAGGCCTGTCCGTGCATCCCACATTGTCTGCTGCTGCTCAGTGATTCTCCTCTTCGTCGATGGCCCCCGAGGTACAGCATCTGTGTTCAGCTGAGCAGAGCTTGGAGAGGGCTGCACCCTCCGGCGCGGACTCACCACTGCTGTCCCTGTCACCACCACCTGCTCTTGCTCACTTGTGAAGTGTGAGCCACCAGGTGAAAACCCAACTATCAGCCTCACTGGTCCCACCGAATTGTGAGTATCTGAGCTGGTGCCTGGTCTGAATGAGTCCTGTTACGGTGCCCCCTCAGAAGGACTCAGCTCCTCTCAGGACTCGCCACCCTCCATGTCCACTGACTCATGCTCCACACGTGAAGGCCCTGTGCATAAGAACATAAGAAATAGGAGCAGTTGTAGGCCTTACAGTCCATTGACTCTGCTCCACCTTTCAATAAGATCACGGACGAACATCTACATCAACTCCACTTTCCTACCCTATCCCCATATCCCTTAGTGCCCACAAATCTATCGATCTCAGTCTTGAATATACTCATAGACTAAGCACCCACAGCCCTCTGGGGTAGAGAATTCCAAAGATTCACCACCCTCTGAGTGAAGAAATTCCTCCTCATCTCAGTCCTAAATGGCCGACTCCTTATGCTGAGACTCTGACCCCTAGTTCTAGACTCTCCAGCCAGGGGAAACAATCTCCCAGCATCTAACCTGTCAAGCCCTCGTATAATAATTTTATATGTTTCAATGAGATCACCTTTCATTCTTCTAAATTCCAGAGACTATAGGCACATTCTACTCAACCTCTCCTCATAGGACAACCCTCTCATCCCAGGAACCAATCTAGTGAACCTACATTGCACTGCCTCTAAGGCAAGGTTCTCTAAGGCAAGTATATCCTTCCTTAGGTAAGGAGACCAAAACTGTACACAGTACTCCAGGTGTGGTCTCACCAAAGCCCTGTACAATTGCAGCAAGATTTCCTTACTCTTATACTCTAACCCCCCTTGCAATAAAGGCCAACATGCCATTTACCTTCCTAATTGTTTGCTGTACCTGCATGTTACCTTTCTGTGATTCGTGTACAAGGACACCCAAAACACTCTGCATACCAACATTAACTAGTCGCTCACATTTTAAAAAATGTTCTGTTTTCCATTCTTCCTACCAAAGTGGATAATTTCACACTTCTCCACATTATACTCCATCTGACACTTTCTTGCCCAATCACTTAACCTGTCCATATCCTTTTGCAGCCTCTTTGTGACCTCTTCACAGTTTACTTTCCCACCTAGCTTTATCTTGTCAGCAAACATGTGGGAGATAAAAGATATGAATTAGTCGTGGCAAGGTAAGAACGTTGCAAGTTACCGTGATGAAGATGATCATATTTCACTGACTCTGGAAACCAATTCAACATGGCTGAGTGCCAATTGACATGTGGGTGGCTTTTATTTAATTGTGCCACCAGGTAGCTGCGAGCTCCCCATCTCCGACAGCCAGGGGCGCCACAACTCCACTGATCTCCAGTGTCTCCTCCTCTGCAGTTGTCAACTGCGGCGGGCCCCCTCCAGTTCTCTCCCTGGTGTTCTGTGCTCTCTTCTCCTGCAAGGAGGGAAAGAAGAGACATATGAGTGAGAGTAATGGCATGTGTTCACCCGATGGATGGAGCGCAATTGGTGAGGGTGACTATCAGGGAGAAGCTTGACATCGCATAAGGATATGGGTGAGTGGGCGTGGTGGATGGACAGATGGGGATGTGAGGAAGTGGATACAAAGTGAAGTATGGGTGTACCTGCAAGGTAAGTGGGTGTGAGGAGTGATGTCATAGTCATCGAGTCATCGAGTCATAATGGCACAGAAGGAGGCCATTCGGCCCATCGCGACAACGCCAGCTCTCTGTAGAGCAATCCATGTGATGGAGTAGGCTTGAGAGGGCAGAGTGAGGTGGTGGGCTGATTTGCACAGCAGGATGTAGGTGAATGTGGCACTGTACTCACCTTTCCTACCCTTACTTAGGTCATTAAACCACTTTTGGCATTGGATCCAGGAGCGTGGCACCACGCTTTGTCTTAGCAGCAGGCTTCTTCCTCCCGTTGCTAGGGAAGAGTATCTCCCTCCGGTTCCTCATAGACCCCGGCAGCACATCCAGGGTGGCGTCCCGTAAAGCGGGGGGTGGGGGGGGGGCACAGCTTTTGCCCGTCTCGACTCCATTGCAACACTTCCAGTTCTCCGACAGCCAACTCCAACCTCTTCAACTTGCGTGCTTGGATTGTCCCTTTTAAATATTGGAGTTGAGGTCGCGTCATGCAGGTTCACATCACGCCCGCTGCCGCTCAGTGGACGAGAAACCCAGAAGGAAAATGACAATGAGGTGCCCGGGTTAAAAATCCACTGGCAGACGCGTTCAACATATTTCTGGGTTTCCCACGCTATCAGACCCCACCCCCTCCCCCCTCCACCGCACTGATCCCAGCGCGTCTGCACATTAAAATCCAGCCCAGACTCACAGGATTGGACCTGCTTTCAGTGGACAACAGGAAATTGAGAGGGGTTATGATCCAGTGGGGGATAACATTCTACAGAAGTCCTCCTGCCTGTCGGCGTAATTTCTGCAGGAAAAAGGGGTGGGAAAAAGTAAACACTGATTTTCCAGGGTTTCTGAGCCCTCCACCAAAAGTTGCAGTGAACACGCAGGAAAATTCCCCACAGCCATTCACCCTTCAGGTCTTTAATATGTGGAGAGGCACTGACAATTTAAATATGAGCAAGTCATTTAACGCAGTTTGTGATCGCACAGGAAAGAAATGCAAAGTAAACAGACCTCAGGGAAAACTAGAGATTATGTAAGGGATTCCTGACCCTGCGTGTCTCGCAGCCTGTGAGATTCACGCGGCTCTGTGCAGCCTGTATGTCAGTGCGGGTCTAGGCCTTGTTGCCTGTTCTGGTCTCCAGCCAGTCTGGGAACACTAGACACACCTGTGAGTGGTTCGAATCACTCTCCCTTACGGTTCTAGACACTGGACTTAGATGCGAGAGCAGTAATGGAGATAAAACTCATGTAGACTTGGTTTGAATGGTACGAAATGGAAAATCTTTATTGCATGATACTTAAGATTATGAAATACATGTCATAAGCACAGATTAATGACAGTACAATCTTACAAACAGTTATATAGTCGATCTTAGGGAAACGAGGAACGAACGGCACAAAATAAATAGGGGCACACATTACAAATATCCTTAATCCTTAAACCCTCCCCTATCAATATCTATCCTAAACTAGATTCGTAGGATCTCGAGACTCATGCTCACCACTCGTGATAACTCGGAGAAATTCCGAATAGCTGATCGGATGTTTTTCACCGCAGCACCCACGTGTCGGTCAGGAGATCTCCTGGTCCCACTTGTTTACTTGCTTCTGCTGCTCCGGCTAGCAGGCTGGACCGTCTGCTGTGATGAAGACCTGTGTTGGTGGCTTTCACATTCCAGTTACTTTGGGCACAGTCCAGTTATCGTCGATGCAATATGTTTCGTTATAAGTTCGAAGAAGTCTTCCTGGCGAGGAAAACTTGGCTAATCGACCTACAGGCGCGGTCGGGATTTACTGACCGTGGCGATGGATATGGTCTTCCTCTCTTCTCATCTCATCTCATCTCATCTCATCTCATCTCGGGCCTTCGGTTCCGCTGCCAGTTACCAACATAGGTCTTCGTTACGCGACACGAGGTAGATCCGAACGGATCAAAAAGTTCAACAGTCTTTTCAGAAGAGGCAACAGGCAAGCAGAAGCCCAACTACGAGTAAACAGGAGCAGCCACGAGGTTACGAATCGACCGGATAAAAGCACAGGAGCAAGAGAGAGAATGGACGGTTTGGAGCCTGTAATTATAGTGCAAAAATCTTCCGTTTCCCGCCCAACTATAATGTCCATTCTTTTGTTTAGGGTTTGGCGCTCAAATGTCTTGTATGGGTGATCTCCGTTCTTAATGGGTTTCGGGGCTACTCGTAAATGTCTGAGTACCTGTTAATATTTCTCCCATTGTTAAATCGGTCGGTGTTCTCCCTGGAGGGGTTTGGGGCTTCCAAGTGTCCTGTATAACTACCTGCTAACGGCTCTCTCATCGTAGAGTCGTTGGGATTTTACATATTAATGTCTTTTGGATGGGCCCTTGATTACTCGGTACAATGGCTTTCCTTTGTACCTGGGAGACCGATTTCAGTATCTATGTGTATACTGCAAACCCATAATGTCTCGTGTATTATCTTCACTGTGCTGAATCTTAATCGATCTTGCACAAATGTTTATTGGAACGCCATCTTGTCTGCCTGTTGAAAAGTCTAGAATGTTCTGTCACGAGGTGCGGCGGCCATTTTACAGGCTGCTTGTGTCCACTTTAAACTTGCCAGCATTCTACTGAAATAAAAGCTGTTTGAACGAAACTCTGTGTTTTCTCCTTATTAATAAAATCGCGATATATTGCGAATTCTACAGTCCCTCCTGTTGATGCGAATAACTCCGCTTATCGTATCAAAAATCATAGTGGTGAGCAATATTATCTCGATTTCTCTCCGAATCCAGTAAATTAATCCCATAATTTTTAACTTAGCTAGGGTCTCTGTGTCGTCCTCATTTCCCAAGAAAATTACATTTTATATCACTGTAGGCATTATTTGCCCTTAAACTTACACCACTTGTTTTCCTTCCCGGCGTAACCAGGCCGATGCCTCTCGTATCACCTGTATATTCATCTTTTATTCAGGGACAGGAGAAACAAAACCCAAAACCAAACAATCTTTTTTAACTGTAACACCATCACCAAAATAAATCAACACCAACTCTTAAAACATGTCGAGTTCCCAACGTATTTACAATCTCTGAAAAATCTTATATGAGTACAAACTTCCGCGGCGCACGTGGCGAGCGGGAGTGACGCCATTTTCCGATCACACGGTGCTTTCATCGTGCACGCGCACGTAACGTTCTCGCCACTCTCCCGTGTTTTCATGCTTGGTGAGGCGCTTGTCTCTTTTACAATGTACGACCAATAGGTACACTACAATGAAAACTTGGCATACGACTAAAATGTGGGAGGCTATTCTGATCCATGAAGGCACTTCAATATTGGTGAACAGATTCCACCACGGTGGAACTACTATATCCAGAATGTCTGTTCCTATTTCGACAGTTTTCTGCTCTAATGTGTAAAAATGTTTCTGTGACACCGCGACGGCTTTTAAAAGTTTGGTGAGGTGTTCAGGGAGAGGGGGAATGAGGTATCCAAAATGCGCGACAAATCGCTGCAAGTCGGTGAAATTCTCTTTTACTGTGAGATGAACAGTGGATGGTTCAGGGATTGGGATAATTCGCTGTTGTGCTACTTGAACTTCCGCCCTGGGTTTAAAACAGAAACTGCTGTCACTCACCGGACACCGGCTACGGTTTCCATGCTGGTAGTGTTGCGCTGCAGTGGTAACACAATATGTTCCACCCCCGATGTATGCTACCTGCGGAGGCACATGATCTTGTGCCATTGCCTCCATGGTGCAATTCATGGACTTGGCGCCAGTCGTTCTGAACCCGCACTGTGGTGTTAAAAAGGCATTCAAGTGCTGGGGGCACAGTATTATGTGTGCTCCCCTGCCACGACAACCAGAGAGATCTGTACCTGTCATCGTTTGCTCCCAGCGGATGACGTAAGGTGGAACCGCTGCGTAACGAATGTGGGCTCCCCCCTGAATGACACCAATGTTCTCTACCCGATATACCGGGGCGGGCTTTGCTGTGTCGCCCAAAACCGGCATACGTAAAACTATTCCCATAATAGTATGGTTTGAACGTCCGCAGTCCACGGGGACTGGGTAAGCTTCTGAAGCTAGCCTGAGCTGGCACGGGTTTAATGTGTTCTGAAAAGGGTGGAGCGCCTGCAGGTGTTTGTTACTTATCCAGGACGGAACCAAACCTTGTTTTAAATCCTCCAAATTACTGCGGCCCTCGCTCAGTAACCACGCCCCGTAAAGCACGCACACCTCGTTCTGCGCAGCTTGATCGGACGCATTCCGATCTTCCCTGATCAGGGCATTTACCGTACGCGCATGTTTCTCCAGCTCTGCTATAATTTCCTTTAAGTGTAGTGTCATGGCCTGGTCCTCGTGTAATTCGGACCCCACTACCTTATTTTCGTCTGTAAGAATATTCTTTAATTGTGTTTTTAAACCATTAACCTGGGTCTGCAGCTCCACGTTGTCTTGAGCGTTGACCACAGATGTTCCTGTATTAAAAGCGGTGAACATGTCGTTCACAATACCCCTTCTTTGTCTCCCCACCTGATCCAAAACTTCGTGTGGTGTGGTGTACAAGCTTGTCTTGTCAATTTCTGCAAAATCAAACTCGTAGAATTGTCTGAACATCTTGGTCAACAGGACCTGATACAACTGTTCCGTCTTTTTGGGGCACCACTCTGGTAACCGCACCTCAGTGAGATTTAAAATCACCGAGGCCACCGCGTAATGTACTCCCTGAAATAGTATCTGGTCTGTGGGGACCAGTACCAAACCATTCCCGGGTCCCTTACTAGTTTTAGGGCACCCTTCTTCCTCAGCTAGAACCACCGGAATCGTGGGCGGGGCTTTGCGTGGGCGCGTAATGAGCTCAGTGGCATTTACTGGGATCGGGGAGAATGGGGCTCCGCACCCCCTGGTGCTCGCATCCCACCTCATCCCCTGTCCGTTATCCTGCCATTGATTAATAAAAAATATGGAGATGCCTTTGGGGCAAACGTACTTTGACCCCCACATACATACATAAATTCCCTCATCCGGTTCCCACCATTTGTCCCAACAGACTTTCACTTGTCCGTTTGTCCCCGTAATTGTCCGATGGGTATTATTACCCAGTCGTTCCCACTCGACCGAGGAGTTCCTCATAGTTTTGCTCAGCTTTCGTAGCCACCACCATCGGCTCAATGGGACATTCCCACTACAAGTCAAACAAATCCGTTTGCCGACGGTGACGCTGATCCTGGGTGCGATGATCCTTACTTTGGGGCACAGTAAAGAAGTCTCTTTGTAGGCGAACCCCGACGTGCTGGAATACTCCGTTGAGTTCGTTCCCAGCCATCCTGGCCACCTTCCCTTGTGGAAATAGGTGCTGGTCTCCTCTGCCTCCCGTCTTCCGGTCCCATCCACCGCGATGGGGGCCGTGTCCCCGGAACATCCAAACACCACGACATCCTTGGTGCGGCCTCGATAGGCCAATCCACATCCGATTGCCACGAGCAATACTAGAATTCGTTCCATCCTTCCTTGGTTCCTGTGATCAGATATAATGAGGTAGCCAGCCTCGCAAGAGTCTCTGGCTTTTGTGAGGGGTGAGCGGGTCCCCTGACCTCGCCTCACGTAAACTTCAACGTTCGCTGAATAAACTTCAACTAAACCTATCTTTAAAGCTCCCATCATTTTATCGTTTTCTGTTAAAAACACTACAAACTTAACCTTAATAAACTTAAAACTTAACCTTGAACTATTAACTTAAAACTTATAACTTTAACTTTATAGTGCCGCCCGTTCTCAGGGCGGCCCTTTTAAATTCTGAGAAGGCTGCTGCGAGCTCTTCCCGACGGTGGGAGGGCACTGACCCTTCCCTCTGATCTGCCGCAGCCTGTTACTGCGCTGACCCTTCCCTCTGATCTGCCGCAGCCTGTTACTGCTGCGATGTGGCCGGTCTGTACCTGGGTTATCTTAACCTTAAATTTTCGCCTTGGGGCAGTCTGGGGACATGACCACATCCTCCTGGGCTGGGGTTCTCTACTTGACCTACGGGGAGTTGCTATGGGCGGGGGTTCCGTGACGGACGGACCGGGTTCCGAGACTCCCATCGGGATGACCTGGGGTTCCATCACAGTCGCTGGCTCCGCCTCCGCTGACTCCGCCTCCCTAACCTCGGGGCTGGCAGTTCGTGGCTCCGCCCTGCTCGGCCCAGCAGGCGGCCCTTCACTCGTGATCTCTGCCTCCCCTGAGGACTGGACGTTCAAAGCGGGCGGCCACATCTCTGGGAGCCACACCGGTACTCTCTGTGCTCCCATAGCGGCTGGCCCTGCCTCCTCTAGCTCCTCCCTCCTGTCCTCGGGACCTGCAGCTCGTGTGTCCACCCTGTGTGGATCTCTACCTGCAGCCCCCGTCCCCTCCATATCGTAAAAGGGACCGTTCCTCCGAAACCACCCGTCGTCATCACTATCCTCATCTGCACTATCCTCATCTGACCCGGGTACCCTGAATTCTTCCTCATCTAACCCCCAATTCCAGAAAAACGCTGCATGATCGTCCGGGATGTCCCTTCCCCCGATGCAAGCTGCTATGCCTGCCTGTGTGCCTTGTGGTCCTACCTGGGGCTGTGCTTTCCCATTCGCGGGATTTACCCCTGTAGTTTTCCCTTGCGCACCTGGCTTGTACAGTTTGCACTGGTTTGCATCCTCATACTCCCGGCTTTTGGCTACCCTGTAGGCTGCTTTTATCTCACTAAGCTGCGCTTCTAGCCTGAGCACGTCTAACTTTCCCATTGATCGGGCGTTCTCCTCCCGCAGGGCCTGCTCTCTAAGCTGCCCTTCCAGCCTATCTATTTTCCCTATTAAGCGGGCGTTCTCCTCCCGCAAGGCCTGCTCTTTTAACCTGGCCTCCTCACCGCAGACCCCCTCCTGTGCGTGTCTTTTAAAAGGACACAGGTAGGCAGGCTGCGTGGGCTCTAGTCATTGGGTACTATTAGACGGTCCTGCGGCACCTACGGGGCCGGTTGCGACCGCCACCTGTCCACGCGCATTCAAGACCAGCTTGCGCATGGCTCCTAACACTGCTTCGAGGTCGTCAGGAGGGGTGGGTGCCTTGGCTTCCTTAGCCGGGACAGGCGCCTGGGCTCGGACCGCGGGATTTTTATCCTTGGAATCCTTCCAAGGGTTCCTGCAATGCTTGCGCCAGTGCCCTGTCTTTCCACACCCGTAACAAGCATTACTTGCCTGTGGGGCGCGATTACCCTCCTGATGCCACTCTCTTTGATACGGGGCTGCGGGTCGTACCTCATGTACTCTTCCCTTAAGGGGACGTGTTGCCATACCCCTTATATTGCGATAACCTAACGTGAGTCGATTCAAGACCGACTCTTCCGTAATGTTGGGGTCATTGGGATCAAACCATGCTTTTGCCTGCTCTCTGACGGCTGGTAAACTGTTGGCTATTATGCACCTAAGCCAATGAGTTAAAGCTAAACCTTCCACATCTTCGCGCTCGGGCGCACCTAGACAGCTGCGCTCATATACTGGCCACAGCCTGTCGGCAAAAACCTTCGGGGGTTCTCCCTCCATCTGCACTGTCTGTCCCACTCTAGCAAACGGACCTTCGTCGTTCGCCCCCAACACTTCTAGGACCTCATTCTTTAATTCCTCATAACTCTTGGTTCCCCTCTTGCTCTCGCCTGAGAGACACTGAAGGACCGAGCTGTCTAATGAGAACAGCAGCATTTTTGCTGTTTCCCCATCATCGCAGCCGTTAATGGCTGCGGCTTGCTCAACTTCTCTGAAATGTACGGAAGGGTCGTCTGCCTCGGTACGTGATTTATCATAGCTCTCAGCTGATGTGAACTGTGAGGCAACACCAGCTGTCCGAGGAGATCCCCCGGTTCTTCCCCACCGTTTCTGCTTGGGCCCCTTTTAATACCCGTTACTGGATACAACGATCCCTTTTCTACTTCCTTTTCAATGGGCTCTTTTGTTTCTTCCATTGCTTCCTCCCTAACCCAGGTTTCTGAATAGCTGGGTGGCGCGGAGGGCGCAGTGGCTACTACTTCTTCTGCTTTACTTGGTGGGGATTTTCTAAATCTCTCATTTACTAGCGGCTGGTGCGCCGACGGATTGATAAGGCACACCATGCCGTTTGCATTGTTCACGGCCTTTTTGAGGTGCTCTATCTCCCTTTGGCAGGCGCTATGATCGGCTCCCTGAAACTTATCCTCAAGGGCCAACTTATATGCCGCCCTAACCCCCATTAAGCTCTCTTCTTGAGTTCTTATCTGGGCAGCTTGGCGGTTACATCTTTCCTTTAACCTGCTCTCATTCAATTTTGCCTCAGTGACCTGGCACTCGAGATAATCTATCCTTGTTTTAAGGTGACTGGAGACTTCCTGGCTTTCTTGGTGTAACTCATTTAAATTCTTAATGAGCACCTCCCCTCCAGAAACCTTCTCCTCCATTTCTCCCTCTAAATGACTGATTCGAGCTACTAGCGCTGTAATGGTCTGGTTTGAAATCTGAACCTGCCTTTTGTAACACATAAGCCAGACTGCTTTCTCAAGTGTCTTTCTATGTTCTTTACTATCTGTCCACCTTTCAGCTGCCTCTAGTGGGCTCTTATCCGCTAACAATTCACTTATCCATTTCTTAGTTAGATTAACCTTTCCAAACACATAATCCGCTATCTTTTCCTGCATAACATTTCGTACAGTCATTCCAAAATCTAACACACTACCCTCTCGCTGCCAGTGTCCTGCCGCGGTCGCCATTTTCTGTAAGGGATTCCTGACCCTGCGTGTCTCGCAGCCTGTGAGATTCACGCGGCTCTGTGCAGCCTGTATGTCAGTGCGGGTCTAGGCCTTGTTGCCTGTTCTGGTCTCCAGCCAGTCTGGGAACACTAGACACACCTGTGAGTGGTTCGAATCACTCTCCCTTACGGTTCTAGACACTGGACTTAGATGCGAGAGCAGTAATGGAGATAAAACTCATGTAGACTTGGTTTGAATGGTACGAAATGGAAAATCTTTATTGCATGATACTTAAGATTATGAAATACATGTCATAAGCACAGATTAATGACAGTACAATCTTACAAACAGTTATATAGTCGATCTTAGGGAAACGAGGAACGAACGGCACAAAATAAATAGGGGCACACATTACAAATATCCTTAATCCTTAAACCCTCCCCTATCAATATCTATCCTAAACTAGATTCGTAGGATCTCGAGACTCATGCTCACCACTCGTGATAACTCGGAGAAATTCCGAATAGCTGATCGGATGTTTTTCACCGCAGCACCCACGTGTCGGTCAGGAGATCTCCTGGTCCCACTTGTTTACTTGCTTCTGCTGCTCCGGCTAGCAGGCTGGACCGTCTGCTGTGATGAAGACCTGTGTTGGTGGCTTTCACATTCCAGTTACTTTGGGCACAGTCCAGTTATCGTCGATGCAATATGTTTCGTTATAAGTTCGAAGAAGTCTTCCTGGCGAGGAAAACTTGGCTAATCGACCTACAGGCGCGGTCGGGATTTACTGACCGTGGCGATGGATATGGTCTTCCTCTCTTCTCATCTCATCTCATCTCATCTCATCTCATCTCGGGCCTTCGGTTCCGCTGCCAGTTACCAACATAGGTCTTCGTTACGCGACACGAGGTAGATCCGAACGGATCAAAAAGTTCAACAGTCTTTTCAGAAGAGGCAACAGGCAAGCAGAAGCCCAACTACGAGTACACAGGAGCAGCCACGAGGTTACGAATCGACCGGATAAAAGCACAGGAGCAAGAGAGAGAATGGACGGTTTGGAGCCTGTAATTATAGTGCAAAAATCTTCCGTTTCCCGCCCAACTATAATGTCCATTCTTTTGTTTAGGGTTTGGCGCTCAAATGTCTTGTATGGGTGATCTCCGTTCTTAATGGGTTTCGGGGCTACTCGTAAATGTCTGAGTACCTGTTAATATTTCTCCCATTGTTAAATCGGTCGGTGTTCTCCCTGGAGGGGTTTGGGGCTTCCAAGTGTCCTGTATAACTACCTGCTAACGGCTCTCTCATCGTAGAGTCGTTGGGATTTTACATATTAATGTCTTTTGGATGGGCCCTTGATTACTCGGTACAATGGCTTTCCTTTGTACCTGGGAGACCGATTTCAGTATCTATGTGTATACTGCAAACCCATAATGTCTCGTGTATTATCTTCACTGTGCTGAATCTTAATCGATCTTGCACAAATGTTTATTGGAACGCCATCTTGTCTGCCTGTTGAAAAGTCTAGAATGTTCTGTCACAAGGTGCGGCGGCCATTTTACAGGCTGCTTGTGTCCACTTTAAACTTGCCAGCATTCTACTGAAATAAAAGCTGTTTGAACGAAACTCTGTGTTTTCTCCTTATTAATAAAATCGCGATATATTGCGAATTCTACAATTAGGGAAAGAAAATCCCTTCTGATAGAGCACTGGTGATGCAAAATGAACTGCTCAGGAATGCAATTAATGGTGTGTCTATTAACTCCTTTAAAATAAAGATCTGAACAAATACTCGTGCAAGAAAAGGATCAACGGTTGTGTAGATAATGATGCAAACGAACAAACTCTCTGAAAATTAAGATTCTGTCCACTCATAGAACATTTACTCTGTCACTTCACTGTTTAAACTGGCTCCTCAGACATGAATGCACTGTCAAAGATTTTATCAGAAATCATAATTAGTAATAATCCTCACAATGATGACAAAGATAAGTAGAGACGAGGAAGGCCATTTGGTCCAGCATTTCATAGAGTCAGCCATGTCACAGTGGGTAGCACTCCTGTTCTTTGATTCAAGAGGAGTGTGGGTTCAAGTCCCACCTCAGTGAAACTTGAGACACCCATAATCTAGGCTGACACTCCAGTTGTAGTACTGAGGGAGTGCTGCACTGTCGGCAGTGCCGTCTTCCAGATGAGCTGTTAAACCCCTCAGGTGGATGTAAAAGATCCCATGGCACACTTTTGATAAGGTAGCACACAAGAGTTTATTACACAAAATTAGGGCTCATGGGCTTGAGAATAATATGTTAGCATGAATTGAGGATTGGTAAACGGACAGAAAACAGAGAGTAGGAATAAACGGGTCATTTTCGGGGTTGGCAGGCTGTAACTTGTGGGGTACCTCAAGGATCAGTATTTGGGCCTCAGCTATTTACAATCTATATCAATGACTTAGATGAGGGGACCGATTGTAATGTATCCAAGTTTGCTGACGATACAAAGCTAGGTGGGAATGTAAGTTGTGAGGAGGCTGCAAAGGGATGTAGACAGGTTAAGTGAGTGAGCAAGAACATAATGTGGAGAAATGGGAAGTTTTCACTTGGGTCAGTGTCCAGGGTGTGTGCCAGATCGATTCATGAAGCTCGTTATGATATTTAAATAAGGCTCCTACACTTGTTGTAGGACCCTTTTGTGAAATTGGTCTACCCCCAACACCTGACTCGCCACTTGATGGACCCGCCTCGCAAACCATGGCGCTACATTCAGCAAGGACTCTGCGGGAACGCTATTTAAAGGACACATCCCCTCCATACAGGTTAGTTGTTATTTTTTCCTCTTAGGCTGCTGGTTAACTTCTGGGCCTTTTATTGGCTAATTTCCCCCCTGTTCCAGAAGTGAATTTTGACTTGTAGGAACAACTTTGTGCTGGTGCCGGACGGCTTTTGTCGGCTTTGCCAATTGTTTATTCCAGTCAGGGGTGGTCTGGTAGATCTGCCTTTGGCGGCTGGAGGATGAGGAGGCGGGGGTGTGGGGGGGGTGGGTGGGGGGAGCAGCAAAGAAAGCAGGAGGGAGAAGAGGGCACCATGCAGGAGGCCGTACCTGCAACGGGTCTTCAGTGAACACTTCTCCCACCTCAACTTCACACCGGAGGAGCAATGTGTGAGGTGCCTGCGCTTCAAGCAGGAAGACTGTCGGCGAGCTCTGCCACCTGATGCAGCCACAACTGGAGCCTCAAACCGGGGCATGTACATGGTATGTGGCCTGTAGCTGTCAGGGTTATTGTGGCCCTGAACCTTTATGCCACTAAGGGGTGATTTTGCCAATGGGGGCGCGTTGGAGGCGGGACTGCTGCTTGTCGGGTTTTAGTCCCACCTCCATCGACTTGTGGCCAACCCACGCTATTCTCCCTTCATTGACCTTGTTGAGCCCGCCCAGCGGGCTTAGCAGGCCAATTAAGGGGAAGCTGGTGACAGAGAACGTCAGCGTATGAGAAGCTGTCTAACACTGACATTCTCTGTAGTTTGGTGAGATCTTGTACTCAAGACTCACCAAACCTATTTCCTGAGCAGAAAGCAGATGGCTGTTGCATCGGAGAATGCAGCAGCCATTCTGTCATCTCTGCCATTGAGATGCCGGAGCCTCCGGACCCCCAACGATTGAAGCCTGCAGGAAGAAACAAAGGTAAGGAAACTTTTTCTAACACTTTTCACTCACCTCACATACTTACCTCTCCACACTTGTGCCCATCACTCACCTCCACAGCGCACTTTTTGACCCCTTCGACCCCCGCAGATCCACTGCTCGCCTTGCTGACCCTGGCGGGGTTTCCCGACGTCGGGAAGCCCGCACCTCTGCTGGAAAAATGGGGATAATCCTCTTAACTGCCTGATAACTACCGACGCGGGTCAGGTACCCGCCGCCTGGCAAGTAGGCACGGAGGCGGGATGGGTACCCGTCCCCAGATTCTGCCATTTTCCCGGCAGTCCCACCTCCAAACCGGCCTCCCCAGGGCTGGCAAAATCGCCCCCAAAGTGTTTGGATAAAAAGTAAACTTGCTGAGCAGAGCTGGCGATTTAACTGTAGGCCTCATCACTGCACTTACTTGCTTCGACTTTCACTTTACACATCAATTCGTTGAGTGCAGCCACACTACACTTGATGCTATTTGTAGAACCAATAGAACCAACTCGTAATCGCATACAAGGCCTAAAACCACATAGGGACTGTTACCAGCACCGGGGGGGTTGGCAAGCTGTGATTTACATTCAACAGCTACTCATTGAGACCTGAAGTTATTTCCAAGAATAACTATTCTTGAGCAAGTGCCTCTCTTGTTGCAAATGGTGGCTTGGGGCGAATTTTAGACCGAGAGAATGCAAAAAATGATTAAAGTGTTCTCCAGTTTTCTTCCTTTCAACTGCGAACATGCTCTAAAACCTCCTGGGGAAGCAAAGATTCCTTTTGAGAGGCTTTAAGCTGATCCCAATCTTCTTTAATGCGCTCAGATATTTGGTTGTAGCTAATAACCATGTCTTGGAGGCAACATTTCACTTCTCATAGTACAACACTCAGACTGCTTCTATACAATCATTAAAATCTTTTGAGCTGTTTTGGAAGTAGAGGGTAACTGAACTTCTGAAAGTATCACATGACCTAAGGTCCACCATTTACGTTACTGTTCTTGCACATGTGTGACACAGTGGGCTCGATTTTGCCAGTGTGGGCGGGCTGGGGCGTGTCAGGTGGGATTCGTGTCAGGACCCTGACTCCGAAGTGAAGTGCTGAAAAATTGCGATTTTCCCTTAATTAGGCAATTGATTTCCAGCGTGTGGGAACCAACCCCTGGCCCAATGAGTCTTTTCATACAGAAAGTCGCCTCCGATGACATCATCAATGCTGCTGGATTTAAGGCCTGCAAGCAGCCTTACTTCTTCTGGAGACTGGAAACGCTTTGGAAATTGTATGAAGGACTTCATTTACCGACCATGTGTGCACCTCGCTTTGATGAGCCCTCCCTCCAAGCTCTGGTGCAGGGAGCAAGATCTAATAAGGAGGTGCTCTTCCCTTCCTCAGGGAGAAAAAAGCCACCCCAGCAGACTAAAGCTGTGTGGCTGCAAGTGGCCCAGGAGGTCAACTCCATATCAATGAGCCGCAGAACCTGGCTGCAGTGCAGGAAGAGGTTTCATGACCTTCTCGCACAGGAAAAGTGAGTATGACTTTCCCATCACCCTCAATCTGATCCCCATCGCCTCTCCTCACCAGCACTCAGCTTTGCCAACCTCTTCCTCCACATCCCACTTGACACTTACATCCCTGCACCCTTACCCAGTCCCTCTCTCTCTATGGTCACATTCACTTAACTATTCTACCATGCAGCCTTCACACTCTCTATCACTGTGATGCAATGACAACACCTTACAACACACAGGGAGGGTCGTTTGTCTCCTTCTAAGCATCTATGCTATGGATTCTCTACACTCACTCCTTCATTCTCACTCAAACTCCACTTGTGTCCCTCATTGCAGGAAAAGAGAGCCCACAATAAGAGCGAAAGAGCCATGACAGGATGAGCCCAGCTTACCGCCTGGGAGGAGGCGGCCCTGGAAATCGCCGGGATCGAGGAGGATTCCCAAGTGGGGGACGGACAGACGGGCGCATCACAGCAAGCTGGTGACAGAATAGTTTGGCATCTCTCTCATTGACATTGCATGAGTCACTGATAATGAATCTGATGCTCTAACAGATTTATTTATGATCATCTGCACTTTTCAATGTGCATGTAACCTTGACCTCACATCTCTAACTCTTTCCTTTACTCCCCCACAGGAACATTGAAAGCCCCCGTCCCCACTGTCCAGGAGGAAGAGCCTGAGCTTCCAGACTCCTCAGAGGAAGCTGCAACCTCTGAGGGCACAGCGTCAGCAGAATTCAGCACACCCAGCACCAGCGCAGACACTCACAGCTCGGTGGGACCTTCGCGAGAAAGAGTAGTGTTGGCACCTGATGTATCACAGCTCACAAGTGAGCATCAGCAGATGGTGGAGACAGGGACAGCAGTGGAGAGTCCTCATCGGAGGGCGCAGGACTCTGCCAGCTTGGCTCAGCTGCATGTCGACCCTGTGCCTCCGGGTCCATCCAGAAGGAGAGCGGTGCTGGAACTCCAGGAACAGGTGCAGGAGTCTCTGGCAGGTTTTGTCTCCAGGGTCGCTGTGAGTGTGGAGCGAATGGAGGAGTCCATCGCGAACATGAGCAGAGCCTTAGTGGAGGCATTGGCGCATGAATGCATCACCGCGGAAAGGATGGCAACCTCCGTGGAAAGGATGGCTAACTCCATGGTAAGGCTGGCTACTGTAGAGGAGAGGATGGCTACAGTAGAGGAGAGGATGGCTACAGTAGAGGAGAGGATGGCTACGGCCATGGAGGAGCTTAGTTGCCAGGGTATGGAAAACATGGTAATTGTTCAGAATAGACTGACATCTCTTGAGGAGCGATGGTCAGCTATTGAGCATAGTAACCAAACCTTCATGGAAGTCCTCTGGAGTAGGACTTCCAGTGCAGAAACGGGTCCTCATGGCCCCCCTGAAGTGCAGCAAGGTGCTGTCAAGCCACTTGCTAGCTCTGAAGTGGGGCTGACCCATGAGAGGGATGTTGGTGGCAGACAACAAGGAAGTGGGGGCTCCTCTCCAAGCACTCATATGACCATGCCACTGCAGAGCCCTCGGTCAGAGCCCCACCAGAATCCTCACCCAACTGAGATGGGCATCTCAGCCCCTGCACAGCCGCAGGAGCAGCAGACTGTTGGCGAGCCCGCACAGGTTCGCCACCCCAGAAGACAGCCGCCAAAGGCATCGAGACAGGAGCAGCAAGAAAGTGAGCAAGGGGCCTCCACATCTGCTGAAGCCACAGGGGAAGCACCACGTAGGAGCACGCGTAAGAGGAAGATAAAGCACAAGTAGTCACAAGGGTAGTCACTTGGGTGCTGTGCTGTTTTGTATTTGGACCAGCCATCATTGTCATTGTATTATAAACAGATTTGATGGCAAACTGTTGAAGTTGTGGCCTGTGTCATTTTGCTAATGGGACTTTCACATAGAGGGCTTAGGGCGCCTTGCAATTGTCAGTATGGTGGTCAGAGTGATAGGAATCCGCAGATTCTTGTCCATTGTCGATGCACTGGTAAGAAGGTGCGAGACAAAAGTGTTTGATTGTGCAGGCTAACCAAATCTGGCCAAGATGAGTGCATCCCTTGCATTCCGGGCAGCAATGTTGTCGCGCGCTGGCGCCTTCTGGCCTGTGCATCTTCGGGTGGGTGACTAGCAGCTTGGCGCTCCTGTTGATGCTCCTGCTGTTGGTGCTGCTGTTGTTCATGGTTCTGCTGCTGCCACGACTGGTCTTTGTCCGAATCTGATGTCCAGGAGGAAAGGAATTAAATGGTCGCCATGCTTCTGGTATATGCCTCAGTTGAGGAAGCGCTCAGTCAAGGTGGGGAGAGTGGTTTCCCAGGAGGTCACACTGGAGATGGGTGTCAGGTTCCAAACTTCCACAACAATGAGTAGGCCTGCTAAAAGTTCGCCCAGACCTGAGACAACAAAGTTCTGCCACCTGCAAATGATCATCGGTGAAAACTCCTTTGTAATGGTGGAGCTGCAGTTGTTAGTAAGCAATCCAATTGTGAGGCCGCTAGGATTACCTGGCGTGTTCCAGAGGAGGCGTGGAGGAAATGTCTAAAAATCAGAAGGGCCTCTCAAAATGGGATAATAGAGGCAATTAAATGGTTGTTAAAGGCCTTAAGGGCCTATCCCGCCTCTTGGAGGCGGGATGGAAACGGGGTCAGAAAACACGCATGTTGGAAAATTGCTCAGAGGCGGGATGGAGGTGGAATTAGGCCCGCCCGCCATTTTTTGTGATTTTACCACCTCACACACCTCCAATCCCGCCTCCTCGGGCCTGGCAAAATCGAGCCCCGTGTATATTTATGTATGTGCACTGTAGGCATTGTGATAATTTACACTCATGTACATGTACAACAACAACTTGCATTTATATAGCGCTATTAACATAGTAAAACGTTCCAAGGCGCTTCCCAGGAGCGATTATCAAACAGAATTTGACCTGAGCCACATATTAGGACAGGCGATCAAAAGCTTGATTAAGGAGGTAGATTTTAAGGAGTGTCTTAAAGGATGAGAGCGAAGTGGAGAGGTGGAGAGGTATAGAGAGAGAATTCCAGAGCTTAGGGCCTAGGCAGCTGAAGGCACGGCCGCCAACGATGGGACAAAGAACATCAGGGATGCACAAAAGGCCAGAATTGGAAGAGGGCAGAGATTTTGGGGGGTGGGGGGTGGTTGTAGGGCTGGAGGAGATTACAGAGCACGGGAGGGGTAAATCCATGGAGGGATTTGAAAACAAGTCTGAGAATTTTTAAATCGAGGCGTTGCCGGACCGGGAGCCAATGTAGGTCAGCAAGCACAGGGGTGATTGGTGAACGGGACTTGGTGCGAGTTAGGATACGGGGAGCAGAGTTTTGGATGAGCTCAAGTTTATGGAGGGTGCAAGGTGGGAGGCCGGCCAGGAGAGATGCATGTATCAGTTGAATAGAGAGACAGAGGAAGCAGTTAGTATTGATTCATTCAAATGCCATCTATTAGCAACACTCAAAGTGCAATCATTAAATCTTTTGAACTGTTTTAGGAGTAGTGGGTAACTGAACTTGTGACAGTGTCACGTGAGCTAAATTCTACCATTTACGCAACTTCATAGCACCTTGTCACCCATTAGAATAGATTTAAATCTCACATTCATAGGAACATAGTAATTGGCAGACAAAAAAGACCACGGTCCATCAAGTTCGCCTTCTACCATCCTGCTAGTCATATGTACAATGATAATGGAATTCTTTCAAAAAATAACATCTTGCGACGCAGTACATGAGTAATTTGAGACATGATGTGTGGTACGTGTAGCATGCTTGGGAGATAGAAGATGACTTTGGACCTATGGTTCCCAAAACTCTCCACCACTGGGGGGTTTTCCTCATGTCTGGGTCTGTTGTAGACTTATTGATAGAGATTGATTGCTCTGATTAGCCAACAACTCCATTATCGTTGTATCATGCGACTACCAGGATGGTAAAAGATGAACTAGATGGGTCTTGGTCATTTTAGTCCAGCAAATTGGATAAATCCTGGAAGGGGAGAAATTTGCAGGGCTATGGGGAAAGGGCAGGGGGACTGGGACTAATTGGATCGCTCTTTCAAAGAGCCGACACAGGCACGATGGGCCTAATGGCCTCCTCCTGTGCTGTACCATTTTATGATTCTATGATCTATGATTCCTATGAATGTGAGATTAAAATGAGATTTAAATGTATTTCAATGAGTGACAAGATGCTATAAAGATGGAGAATAGGTGTGATGATAGAATATGATGTAGAGACAAAAATGGCTGATAGAAGCAACGTCTACAGAAACAGTCTTAGGTAAGACGCATTTTAAGAACAAAGGGTTGGAGTCTAGCCCTTCAAAGTAAGGATAAATTGTTTAACATGAGTAATCAAACATCTAAGTTAGCCGCTGTCATCTACCATAGAGAGAAGGCCACTGTATTTGAGAGGAGAAAAGATAGACTCACGTTCTGTGCCTTACGCGGCAACCCTACAGCAGTCAGTTCTGGCGCAAACTTTCAGGCTAGTCCAGAATTAGCAAATTAGCTCGCTGCCGCGAACGTGACAGAAAGATCCGTGCCGATATGCTTGACACATCCCACCTGCATGTTAACAGCCTGGAAACCTTTCCTGCAGCAGTGAGCCTCTCTGTTGTCAGCATGTGAACAGATTGCTCTGTGGGTGCAATCAATCACAGCAGGGTAATTGGGAAGTCAGCGGTGGCACACAATGTCCATTCATTCCCTGCTGCTTAGGCTGACAAGTGAGAGTAAGGTAGTGGTGACTTTGGTGAATTCTTTGGGCATTGTTAGCCCGTGGAGGGCCGTGATTTCTCCAACAGGAGTATGAAAGAGTAGTGAAGAGAGCAGCGATATTGCCGGCACAGAATATTTGTTGCAAGCTGCCATTCTAAATCCAAATCCTCAAATATGTCAGACTTATTAAATATGCACCTTCAAAAACGCCTGTGGTTCTTCTGATGGCTCACCCTGTTTACGCCGCGGCTTAAATTCAGATTGGGAGGTTGTGGGGGGGTGAGGAGGGGGAGACCTCTGTCCGACCCTTTTACATGCACAGGCAGCTTTGGGGACGTGTTTGGGATATTCTGTGGCTACGCTGGGAATTCCAGCCAATATGTCCTTTAGTCCAGCCAAAAACCATGCCTGCTGAAAATAGGCGTGGGTTTCATACTGGGCCTTAAAAAAAAACAAACGTC
This sequence comes from Squalus acanthias, assembly GCA_030390025.1. Lineage (NCBI taxonomy): Eukaryota > Metazoa > Chordata > Chondrichthyes > Squaliformes > Squalidae > Squalus > Squalus acanthias. Next base: position 19,447,993 of record CM059426.1, read on the forward strand.
GGTGGATAATCAATTGAAGTGTAGTCTCACCCTGAGTTTCTCAGTGAGATATCCTCACTCCTTTCCTCCCTCAGCCTCTGCACTGAATCATTCCTTGTCCTCGGTAATTTCACTTTCTGTCTCAATTCGCCGTACTGTCTCTCCTCTAATTTCACTGCCCTACTGTCCTCCCTGCTGCCCCCCACCTCCATATAAACTCTCCTACCCATAGCCCTGATCCTGTGTCTTTGTCTAGTTTCTCTCCTGTCTCCCCTCAATCCCTTTCCAAGTTTATCTTGTCCATGAGACCTACCTCTTGCTCTTGACCCCATTCCCACTAAGCTGCTGATCACCCAACTCCTCCTCCTGATCCCCATGCTAGCTGACATTCTAAATGGTTCCCTCTTCTCAGGGACTGTCCCTTCCCTTTCAAAACCACAGTCGTCCACCCCTTCCTCCTCTACATGCAGCCCCTTGGCGACATCATCCGCAGACATGGGATTAGCTTCTACATGCACGCTGATGAAACCCAGCTTTATCTCTACACCATCTCTCTCAACCCCTCCACTGCCTCTGTATTGTTAGACTGCTTGTCCAACATCCAGTCTTGAATGAGCCACAATTTCCTCCAGTAACACATTGGGAACAGCAAAGCCATCATAATTGGCCCCTGCCACAAACTCCGTAGCCTTGCCAACAATTCCATTCCCTCCCCAGCCGCTGTCTCAGGTTGAATCAGACTATTTGTAACTTTGTTGTCCTATTTGACCCCAAGTTGAGCATCTGACCCCATATCCTCACTATTACAACTCCATAACATTGCCAACCTCCACTCCTGCCTCAGCCCATCGGCTGCCGAAACCCTCATGAATCCTTTTGTCACCATGGACTCAACTATTCCAATGTTGATCTCACATCCTCCACACTATGTAAACTTGAGCTCATCCAAAACTCTAGTACCTGTAGCCCACGCCAAATTTTGTTCACCCATCAGCCCTTTGCTTGCTGACCTACATTGACTCCCAGTCCACAATGCCTTAAATGTTAAATTCTGATCCTTGTGTTTAAATCCCTTCAGTGCCTTACCCCTCACTAACTTTGTAATCTCCTCCAGTCCTACAATCACCACCCGCCCCAAACTCATCATTCCACTAACTCTGGCCTCTTGTGTATCCCCACTCCCTTAGCCCCACCATTGGCTGCTTTCATCAGTATAGACCCCACACTCTGAAATTTACACCCTAAACCTCTTCGCCTTTCCACCTTGCTCCTCCTCTAAGACCCTCCTTAATAACCAGCTCTTTGACCAAGCCTTTGGTCACCCCTTCTAATATCTCCTTTGGCTCGGCCTCCCTTTTTGTTGATTACACCTCTGTGTAGCACCTTGGGACGTTTTTCTATGTTAAAGGTCTTGTCTAAATGCAAGTTATTGTTGTACGTGGGAGTATATCATAAGTGTGCTCAAATTTTGATGGTCTTCTACCCTGAGAAGATGCAATTCACATAAACTCAAAATTATAATTGGTGATAATATCGATTAGTGCTTAATGCACTCTTCTGTTTGCTATTTTAAAGGGGACACTACCCCTTTAAAGAATCTGTTCTGGAAAATTTCAGAGCTGAGTTTAAAACTATTGTAAATTGATACAATAGAAACAATCTTTGCGTAGTCTCAAACTTGGTGGAATTCTTCATTAGGGCACCCTGAACCCAGATCCTGGTGGATGCAATTCTTCATTAGGAAATCCTCAGCCCAGATCCTGGTGAATAAAAGTCTTCATTAGGAAACCTTCAACCCAGATCCTGGTGAATGAAAGTCTTCATTAGGAAATCCTCAGTCCAGATCCTGGTGAATGAAAGTCTTCATTAGGAAATCTTCAACCCAGATCCTGGTGAATGAAAGTCATAGAGTCATAGAGTTATACAGCACAGAAAGAGGCCCTTCGGCCCATCGTGTCCACACTGGCCATCAAGCCCTGTCTATTCTAATCCCATTTTCCAGCACTTGGTCCGTAGCCTTGTATGCTATGGCGTTTCAAGTGCTCATCTAAATGCTTCTTGAATGTTGTGAGGGTTCCTGCCTCTACCACCCTTTCAGGCAGTGAGTTCCAGATTCCAACCTCTGGGTGAAAAAGTTTTTCCTCAAATCCCCTCTAAACCTCCTGCCCCTTACCTTGAAACTATGCCCCCTGGTTACTGACCCCTCTACTAAGGGGAAAAGTTCCTTTCTATCTCCCCTATCTATGCCCCTCATAATTTTGTACACCTCAATCAGGTCTCCCCTCAGCCTTCTCTGCTCTAAGGAAAACAACCCCAGCCTGTCCAGTCTCTCTTCATAGCTGAAGCACTGCAGCCCAGGTAACATCCTGGTGAATCTCCTCTGCACCCTCTCCAATGCAATCACATCCCTCCTATAGTGTGGCGACCAGAACTGCACACAGTATTCCAGCTGTGGCCTAACTAACGTTTTGTACAGCTCCATCATAACCTCCCTGCTCTTATATTCTATGCCTCGGCTAATGAAGGCAAGTATCCCATATGTCTTTTTAACCACCTTATCTACCTGTCCTGCTGCCTTCAGGGATCTATGTACATGCACACCAAGGTCCCTCTGATCCTCTGTCCTTCCTAGGGTCCTACCATTCATTGTGTATTCCCTTGCCTTGTTAGTCCTCCCAAAATGCATCACCTCACACTTTTCAGGGTTAAATTCCATTTGCAGATCTTCAATAGGGAATCCTCAGCCCAGATCCTTTTGGATGCAAGTCTTCACTAGGAAATCCTCAATCCAGTAAGTCGAGAAAACACAACCATCCACACAGATTTGACATCCTTTGAATTTAATAACTGCAAAATTAAAGTGAAGTGCTTAAAGTACGAGTGGTCAGGATTATAAGGGTAGATTTTACAAATTTGCTCTTAATGGATGAAAATCCTCTGGGGCACATTGATCTAAGGCCTTGATTCCCAGTATCTGCCCCCAGCAGAAATTTCCCTCCCAGGAGCACAAATTGATAACATCCACCCGAAATTTCCAGCTATCTAGAAAAGGCAAACCTTCCCTTACAGTTAAGAGACAGGAACATTTCTGACCGCAAAGTTAAAAGCTAAATATAGTCTACATCTTGAAATCACTCTGTATAAAGATTAACAACAGAAAGATAATAGAGTTACATGAAATTCCTTTGCCTGCTATTTTAATGGAGGTGTTACATAAAATACCATTAAGATAATCGGTAAAGGAATATGTAAATTGTTACACAGCATCATTTCAAGGCTTTAGACTAGAAACGTTCTTGTGCTGACATATTTAAACCAGATGTATAACAGGCAAATTTTAACAGCACAGGAGATGCGATCAGCATATGGCAAAGTATCCAACAAAGCTGAGGTTATTGAAATAGTTTCGTTTCAGCTTATGGTGAATGACTAATGATTCAACGTATTCAGCTAATTGGGAATCTAGATGAAAATTACCCATTCTAAAAATAAAGATTGAAGGTCAAAATTAACTTCATGATCAAGGCCAATTTGCAGACAAAGAAATATCGGTCTTTTTTAATTTGTTTTTCAAAGTTAAACATTGGTTTAAAGTTGCAGCGACAGGAGAACCCAAGAGAGCTGAAAGCTTAGAGTTAAACATTAATAAATCCAATAGGGAATTCAGGAGAAACTCTTTACCCAGAGAGTGGTTAGAATGTGGAACTCGCTACCTGCAAGGAGTGGTTGAGGCGAATAGCATAGATGCATTTAAGGGGAAGCTAGATAAGCACATGAGGGAGAAAGGAATAGAAGGTTGTGTGATAGGGTAAGGTGAAGAGGGGTGGGAGGACCCAAACCCACAATCTCTACCACCTAGAGGGACAAGGGCAGCAGGTGCATGGGAACACCACCACCTGCAAGTTTCCCTCCAAGTCACACACCATCCTGACTTGGAACTATATCGCTGTTCCTTCATCGTCGCTGGGTCAAAATCCTGGAACTCCCTCTCTAACAGCACTGTGGGAGCACCTTCACCACACGGACTGCAGCGGTTCAAGAAGGCGGCTCACCACCATCTTCTCAAGGGCAATTAGGGATGGGCAATAAATGCTGGCTTTCGCCCACATCACATGAATACATTTTTAAAAAGCACCAGTTGGTGAATGGCCTGTTTCTGTGTTGTACATTCTATGTAATTCTATGTAAACAGTAAACCTAAATTGGGCCACTTTCAGTCGATTGATCAAGTAGCTAAGGAAACTGCTCCACGACAACTTGTGTGGCTCCAAGGGAGTGAAATTCGACCTCGGTGATAGCACAAAACGGGCGAATGTGAATCAGCAGCCCATTTCATAACCTGCCCAATGTCCTTTTCACTGAAGTTGGGTGTGCCGATTGAAATGAGGCCGGACTAGTAAAATGGCCATGGCCTCTCGGCGAGGATGTGGGGCGGGAGCGTGATCGCACCTCCGACCACCTGATGTCTGCCCAACATTAAAATTGGGGAGCCTAGAACTAGGGGGCATAGTTCAGGATAAGGGGTCGGCCATTTAAGACTGAGATGAGGAGAAATTTCTTCTCTCAGAAGGTTGTGAATCTTTGGAATTCTCTACCCCAGAGGGCTGTGGATGCTGAGTTGCCTCCAGTCCAGATCCAAGGTCTTCCCATCCTTTGTCGTTGAATTACAGTATGCAGACGACACTTGCGTCTGCGCTCACTCAGTGGTCGAACTCCAAACCATCGTCAACACCTTCACCGAAGCGTACAAGAGCATGAGCCTTACACTAAACACCGTAAGACAAAGGTCCTTTACCAACCTGCCCCCGCCACACAGTACTGCCCCCCGATTATCAAAATCCACGACAAGGCCTTGGACAACGTGGACCACTTTCCATACCTCGGGAGCCTACTGTCAACAAGGGCAGACGTCGACGACGAAGTCCAACACCGCCTTCAGTGTGCCAGTGCAGCCTTCGGTCGCCTGAGGAAGAGAGTGTTTGCCAGAGCAGGGCAACACGGTGGCATAGTGGTTAGCACTGGTGCCTCACAGCGCCAGAGACCCGGGTTCGAATCTGACCTCGGATGACTGTCTGTGTGGAGTTTGCACATTCTCCCCGTGTCTGCGTGGGTTTCCTCCGGGTGCTCCGGTTTCCTCCCACTGTCCAAAAATGTGCGGGTTAGGTTGATTTGGCTATGATAAATTGACCCTTAGTGTTAGGGGGGGATTAAATATGTGGGGTGATGGGATATGTTAGGGGGAATTAAATACGTGGGGTTACGGGGGTCGGGTGGGATATGTGTACTGTGGGGATTAAAGCAGGGACAGGGTACTGGATTTGAATGATCAGCCATGATCGTATTGAATGGTGTTGCAGGCTCGACGGGCCGAATGGCCTACTCCTGCTCCTAGATTCTATGTTTCTATGTTTCTATGTAAGACCAGGACCTCAAACCCGGCACTAAGCTCATGGTCTACAGAGCAGCAGTGATACCCGCCCTGCTGTATGCCTCAGAGACATGGACCATGTACAGCAGGCACCTCAAAGCACTGGAGAGGTACCATCAACGCTGCCTCCGCAAGATCCTGCAAATCCATTGGCAGGATAGGCGCACCAATGTCAGTGTTCTTGCTCAGGCCAACATCCCCAGCATCGAAGCTTTGACCACGCTCGATCAGCCCCGATGGACGGGTCACATTGTCCGCATGCCCGATATGAGACTCCCAAAACAAGCGCTCTACTCGGAGCTCCGGCACGGCAAGAGAGACCCAGGTGGGCAGAGGAAACGCTTCACCTGACGAAGGAGCAGCCGCTCCGAAAGCTTGTGATTTCAAATAAAACTGTTGGACTATAACCTGGTGTTGTGCGACTTCTCATTATTGAATGGTGGAACAGGCTCGAGGGCCCGTATGGGCCTACTCCTGCTCCTAATTCTTATGTTCTTATGTTCTTAAAATTGGGCCCTTCATGTCTTTTTGGCACCAGATTGGCACATCACATATTAGGAAAAGAAATGTAGGCAGCTATTTTTTTGTGGATAGCGAGATCCCACAAACAACAATGGCCTGTTAATTTGGTCCTGGTGATTTTGGAATATTGGCCAAGACAGCAGGAGAGTTCCTTGCTCTTCCTTTCAATAATGCAGTGTGATCTTTGAACTAGCAGAGTGGGCAGATGGGTCATTGATTAAATGTCTCAGTCAAAGGATGGCATCTCCGGCAATGCAGCACCCCCTCGGGACTGCGCTGGAGTGTCGGCCTAAATTAAGAGCTGAAGTACCTGGAGCGGGTTTGAACCATCTGACTCAGAGGCAGCGACAGTGACAGGGCCAAGTTGACACACCATTTATTACTCCGCATCGCCCACTAAAGCAAGTTTTTAACTTCAGAAAGCGCCGCGCTAGTTTTAATAGAGTTGTCTTGGTTTAGACTGGAATAACCTGTATTACACGTCTAGGACACAGCGCAGCAGAAAGAAAAACTTGTACCGAAGCATAATGACACACCTACAACAACAACTACACAACTTGTATTTATACATCAACTTTAACATGCTAAAACGTCCCAAGACGCCACGTGTTATCAAATTTGACACCGAGCCGCATAAGGAGATCTTAGTTCAGGTGACCAAAAGCTTGGTCAAAGAGGTAGGTTTTAAGTAGCTTTTTAAAGATGGAGAGGTTGCGAGGTGGAGAGGTTTAGGGAGGGAATTCCAGAGCTTAGGTCCTAGACAGCTGAAGGCACGGCTGCCAATGGTGGAGCGATTAAAATCAGGGACGCTCAAGAGGCCAGAATAGAGGAGTGTAGAGTTCTCGGAGGGATGTAGGGCTGGAGGAGATTACAGAGATAGGGAGAGGAGAGGCCATAGAGGGATATTAAGGCAAGGATGAGAATTTTAAAATTGAGGCGTTTCCGGTCCGGGGGCCAAGGCAGGTCAGCGAGCACAAGGGTGATGGTTGAGCGGGACTTGGAGTGATTTATCATACGGGCAGCAGAGTTTTGGATGAGCTCAGGTTTATGGAGTGTGCAAGGTGGCCAGGAGAGCACCTAAATAGTCGAGTCTAAAGGTAACACGGGCACGAATGAGGGTTTCAGCAGTTACACAAAGTGTTCCCAATGCATTTCTCAGAACATGGTTCGGAGAAATATATTGGTCGTCCAATTCATTTATGCATAAAGGCATTTGCAGCTGCTCATAGGCAAGCTTGTAGTTAGCTAGAATTAAGGTGTGTCGTATTAGAAGTAATTTCATGGCATGAATAGCAAATTGGGTCATAGGAGGTAAGAGTCGGAATTAAAGGGACATTTGCTGATTGTCGGTTAGGACAAGTTGGCGGGGGGGGGGGGGTTATTTTGGTGAAAGGATGTAAACAGGCACTAATTGGGTGCTATGCTAATAAGACATGCCTGTTTGAAGGTCTGTTTTTAGCACACAATTTTGGGTCTAGTTGCTGATTACCATAATTTGAACTTGCCTGGAGGTGCTAAACCAGAAACCTGCAGGTTTAGCACTCAGGTGTTGAGTAGACACAATTTTCGTGGAGCAGTATATGTGGGCTCCTCGCACCCACTTCTACTGAAGCTGTGGAGTGTGGTGGCTGACACACAGCAGCAGGTTTCAGGATGACTCAGGGACCGAGGGAGAGGGCGCACAGGTTCTCGGACACGGCCCTGGAGGTCCTGGTGGAGGAGGTCCAGAGGAGGAGGGATGTCCTGTACCCGCAGGGGGGAAAGGACCCCACCTTGTCCACCTCGCCCTCCTGTCCCTCTCTCCTGCAGCAGCTGGTGCTGCTCTGCCTGGCCTCATCTCCTCCTCCCATTCCTCGTCCAGACCAAGGGCGACCCCTATCAAGATGCCCATGACCAAGCACTGCCTTTCTCCTGCTGACTCCTATAAGGTAGAGTAACACAGCACTCACTCTTTTGAGGTGAAGTCCTCAGAGAATTTCCAGAATAAATGTTGATAGATTGTTGGTGAAGTCTTCACAAAGTGTCCCAGAAAGTCTCCTGCTGTGTTTCAAAAGTCCTCTCCAGACCTCCAGCAGCAAGTGAACAGTAAAAGGTGATATATCTTTAAGTAGCGCTGGAAATCCTCAGCAATAACTAGTTTAGTCAGCTGTGGCTCAGTTGGTAGCACACTCGCCTCTGAGTCAGAAGGTTGTGGGTTCACAGTGCCACTCCAGGGACTTGCGCACATTAATCTAGGCTGACACTCCAGTGCAGTGCTGAGGGAGCGCTGCACTGTCGGAGGTGCCGTCTTTCGGATGAGACGTTAAACCGAGGCCCCGTCTGCTCTCTCAGGTGGACCTAAAAGATCCCAAGGCACTATTTCGAAGAAGAGCAAGGGGAGTTATCTCCGATGACGTGGCCAATATTTCTCCCTCAATCGACATAACAAAAAAAACAGATTATCTGGTCATTTTCACATTGCTATTTGTGGGAGCTTGCTGTGCGCAAATCGGCTGCCGCGTTTCCCACCTTACAACAGTGACTCCACTTCAAAAGGCTGTAAAGCGCTTTGAGACGTCCGGTGGTCGTGTAAGGCGCTATATAAATGCAAGTCTTTCTTTCTTACTCCGTATCAGCTGGTCGCTGTTAGGAGAGGGCATTAGGTCAAGCGCTGGCCACCAAAATACCGTGCAGCCTTGTTAATGGGCGCTAGCAGGCAATTCAAATGGCAATCAGCTGCTTAACGATCCTACTGGCGGCCATTCCTAGCGCAGGCTTCAACTCCTTTACCAAGATGGTTAAACGCGGGCTAAACCGGAAATGACAGTGTAAATTAGGAACGACTCCTCCCTCTTGTAGGAGAATCCTGAACAAGGGGGACATAATCTTAGAATTCGAGCTGAACTGGTTAACATTGAGTCCAGGAAAAATATGAAGGGCTGCGTGAATGTGGAACACACTGCCTCAGAATGTTATAGATGCAGAATCAATTGTTGTGCTGAAAAAAAAAAGGGATAAACACTTACTTGGAAAATCAGGATATTATGGGATGTGGAGAAAGGGCGAGTAATTGAGAATTAAAAGATAGAGCTGCCATGGCTAACAAAATGATGGTGTGGGCTCAATGGGCCTATTTATATTGCTACATTTGTGCTATCAGGCGATACCATCAGTGGAGGGCAACAAACCCAGCAATTTTATTAATATTAACTGGAATGGTTGGTGTGATCAGTTGATTTATACAATATGAAAATATTACCTCCGGACAGGTATAAGCCAGACGTGCGACTTGAAATGACTAGCAATTAAGTACTTAGGAATAGTTTGCATTCAGAGATGTGCTCAATTCTGATTTCTAGTATGGATGCGTCAAATTGAATTGGCATAATCCCAATTCTATTATGAAGCCCTCCTGGCAAAACTGGAGCTGCTATCAGTCAATGGAAGCTGTTAACTCTGGCTGCAGCTGATAGACGCCCTGAAAGCATTCAGAAGTCTAAGAAGTTAGCGTTAGTGGCGCTTTCCATTCGGAAAGGCTAGACCCAGACACCAGTGTTTCTGTTCTTAATAAATTGCCTCAGATAGGGAGGCATTGAAGACAGTGGCTTTGCATCATTTGTAAATTAACTCAACCTCATCTTGCACTACAGAGGAGATAGATTTAAATTAATGAACAGTAATTAGAAGCGATCACCAACTGGAAGCCTGGACCTATTAGAAGCTGTTTAATTACAGATGCTGGATTAACCCTCCGTGCACTTTTAATCGGTAATATTGAAGTTAGCAGTTTTGACATGACTTTGGGACTTTGTCAAGCTATTCTCATATACTTTCAGTTCACTTGATTAAAATGACAATGAGTTATCTGCTACACAATATAGCAGATGGTGAACATCTTGGTATATTATTTGAGCAACATCGCCTCACTATTTGCTGCACAATGGATAATCCGTTATTTGAAAAAATACAGGAAGACCAATTCCTATATAGCTGGATATATGCTTCTGTTGAACTCTGAGGCACGAACGATGTTATGAATTTGAGTAAAAAGAGTTATTGACAGTTACAGAGGATTGCAGGTACAACCTCAAACAATGAGGCTCACAGAAAACCATAACTGGCCAATAATATTAACTTAATGCACTGAAGTTCAACCAGTTTGTACAGTCAAACCAATACCAGAGTGGGAAAAGTGCAGTGAGTGGAGGATAGTTACGTAAACTCAAGCGCAGTCACTTACAGCAGTGCGGTCTCCAGGCGTGGCTGACGGTGGAGTTTTTCACATTTGAGCCTATCTGAAAGAGCACCTAACATTGAAATGGAGCGAGTCGGTCGCTTCGAGCTTCTGATGCACGTTCGATTAGATTCTTCCATTGAATTTATACTCTTTGCAGAGAACATTTTGTAAACGTAATCCCAGTTCATGCCTGCTGCTCTTCATACACAACGGTTGTTGTTGGATCTCCCATAGCAATGAGACAGCTGTACAGAACAGTCCATTTTCACATCACTAAAGACATCACCTACCTCCTAAAAAAGCAAGAGAGGAATAGAGGATTATAAGGGATTTTGTAACAATACATTCAGTATCTGAAGCTCAAAAGTCCAAGCAAGGAAGTTATGCTGAACATTTATATATCACTGGTCAGGCCTCAGATGGAGTATTATGTTCTATTCTGGGCACCGCACTTTAGGAAGGATGTCAAGGCCTTGGAGAGGGTGCAGAAGAGATTTACCAGAATTATACCAGGGATGAATCATTCAAGGATGTTCAAGGACAGGTTACAAAGGACTCAATGGATATGGCGGAAATATTAAATGAGTACTTCACTCTTGAAGACAATGCTTGACTGTTAGAATTGAATGATTTTAATAATAAAACTAGTAATATCAACATGGATGAACATATAGGCCACAATTTTACTTACCTCGGTGGGTCGGTGGTGGGTCCCGTCCTCGCTGCCGGCTCCATCACGCTCTGTGAAATGATTTTCCCTTGATAGGGTTTGTTAAACCCGCCCAGCGCGTTTCCCGGGCCAATTAGAGGAAGCAGGTCTGGTGATGTCATTTCATGACACATCAACAGCCGGTTTCCTTAAAGGGACCATGGCCAACTTTATTTTGACATTTGCGCTGTCAGTGTTCTACAGCATTGAGGTGCTGCAAACACTGACAATGACTGCACAGAGGTGCAGGGCTGCACCCAGGCTCTCCCATGACTCCCTTCATATGCTTCTGGAGGGAGTCTTAGCACGCAGGGAGGTCCTCTTCCCTTCCGATGGACGGAAGACACCTCCCCAGGACACCAACACAGCCTGGTTGCACATTGCGCAGGAGGACACAAGCAGGGATGTGGTCAGGAGGACCTGGGTGCAGTGCCACAAACATTTCAATGAGCTCAGTAGATCACAAAATGTTAGTACAAAGCCACACTCACCTTCATCCTCCTGTGCCTCTCATCACATCCCTATCACTCTGCCTTCCCTACCCTACTCCTGCACATCCTTTCTCACACCAACTTGCTTTGCACATCCACTCATCCCTCTCTCTCTATCTATGTTATCACATCTCCAACTCATTACCACCCCTCACACTCACCCTCATCCTAGTGCAATCACACCAACTAACAATACACAAGGGTAGACACTTGGGTGTTTTATCCAATGTTCATGTAAAGTTTCTGTTAATGTGCTGTCAAACATTGAAACCTTTATTTTCAACACTTTGCGTTCTTGGACATAGAAACATAGAAACATAGAAAAAATAGGAGCAGGAGTAGGCCGTTCGGCCCTTCGAGCCTGCTCCGCCATTCAATATGATCATGGCTGATCCTCGATCTCAATACCATATTCCCGCTCTCTCCCCATACCCCTTGATGCCTTTTGTGTCTAGAAATCTATCTATCTTCTTCTTAAATATATTCAGTGACTTGGCCTCCACAGCCTTCTGTGGTAGAGAATTCCACAGGTTCACCACCCTCTGAATGAAGAAATGTCTCCTCATCTCAGTCCTAAATGTCCTACCCCGTATCCTGAGACTGTGACCCCTCGTTCTAGACCCCCCAGCCAGGGGAAACATCCTCCCTGCATCCAGTCTGTCTAGCCCTGTCAGAATTTTATACATTTCAATGAGATCCCCTCTCATTCTTCTAAACTCTAGTGAATACAGGCCTAGTCGACCTCCTCATACGACAGTCCTGCCATCCCAGGAATCAGTCTGGTGAACCTTCGCTGCACTCCCTCTATGGCAAGTATATCCTTTCTTAGGTAAAGAGACCAAAACTGCACACAGTACTCCAGGTGTTGTCTCACCAAGGCCCTGTACAACTGTAGTAAGACATCCTTGCTCCTGTACTCAAATCCTCTTGCAATGAAGGTCAACATATCATTTGCCTTCCTAACTGCTTGCTGCACCTGCATGTTTGCTTTCAATGACTGGTGTACAAGGACACCCAGGTCCCTCTGTACATCAACATTTCCCAATCTATCACCATTTAAATAATACTCCACCTTTCTGTTTTTCCTACCGAGGTGGATAACTTCACAGTTATCCATTTTATACTGCATCTACCATGTATTTGCCCACTCACTCAACTTGTCTAAATCGCCTTGAAGCCTCTTTGCATCCTCCTTACAACTCACAATCCCACCTAGTTTCGTGTCGTCAGCAAACTTGGAAATATTACATTTGGTTCCCTCATCCAAATCATTGATATATATTGTGAATAGCTGGGGCCCAAGCTCTGATCCCTGCGGTACCCCACTAGTCACCACCTGCCACCCCAAAAAAGACCCATTTATTCTTACTCTCTGTTTCCTGTCTGTTAACCAATTTTCAATCCATGCCAGTATATTACCCTCAATCCCATGTGCTTTAATTTTGCACACTAACTCTTATGTGGGACTTTATCAAAGGCCTTCTGAAATCCAAATACACCACATCCACTGGTTCTCCCTTATCTATTCTACCAGTTACATCCTCAAAAAACTCCAGTAGGTTTGTCAAACACGATTTCCCTTTCATAAATCCATGCTGAGTTTGTCTAATCCCGTTGATATTTTCTAAGATTTGTGTGCACCTTTGGAAGTGGCTTAGTGAGTTGCAGTGAATGGTCAGACATAATGGTAATGAGTGTGAAAGGAATGGCTTGGGCATTGTAGGGATGCTTTATGGTGTTGGTGTGGGGTGGTGCCAACCTGGCGTATCATGTGGCAGCCAGGGTTTACAGCATCAAGTGAAGCTAAGCTGGCCATAGTAAGGCTATCCCTGATGTTTTGGGCAGCAATGTGGTCTGGTGCTGATGCCTTGTGTCCTGTGCAGCATCAGTTGATTACGGAGAAGGTTGGTGTTGTTGTTGGTGCTGCTGGTGTGCCTGTTGCTGCTGGTGTTGGGGCTGATCCTGATGGGATTCTGAGGATCAAGGTGAGAGAGTATAAAGGGCACCCATACTGATGGAATAGATGGCAGGTGAAGTAGAGATGACAGAAGCGATCTGTCAATGGTGAGAGAGTTAATGAGGTCAGACTGGATGGAGACTTGTGTAAAGACTTACAGCATGGTTGACAGCCGTGGTCCCCGAACAGCGTAGTTCCCATGGCCATTAAGTTAAAGTGAAAAGGTAAGTTTAAAAAAGGGTGTAAAGATAAACTCAGCAACTACAGGCCAGTCAGTTTAACCTTGATAGTGGGGAAGCTTTTGGAAACGATAATCAGGGACAAAGTTAACAATCACTTGGACAAGTGTGGATTAATTAAGGAAAGCCAGCACGGATTTATTAAAGGCAAATCGTGTTTAACTAACTTGATCATGTTTTTTGATGAGGTAACAGAGAGTGTTGATGAGGGCAATGTGGTTGATGTGGTGTATATGGACTTCCAAAAGGCGTTTGATAAATTGCCACGTAATAAGCTTACCAGCAAAGTTGAAGCCCATAGAATAAAAGGGACAGTGGCAGCATGGATACAAAATTGGCTAAGTGACAGGAAACAGAGAGTAGTGGTGAACGGTTGTTTTTTGGACTGGAGGAAGGCATACAGCGGTGTTCCCCGGGTTCGGTACTAGGACCACTGCTTTTCTTGATATTTTCTGTGTGGAGTTTGCACATTCTCCCCGTGTCTGCGTGGGTTTCCTCCGGGTGCTCCGGTTTCCTCCCACAGTCCAAAAATGTGCGGGTTAGGTTGATTTGGCTATGATAAAATTGACCCTTAGTGTTAGGGGGGGATTAAATATGTGGGGTTATGGGGATAGGATGGGATATGTTAGGGGGAATTAAATACGTGGGGTTACGGGGATAGGGTGGGATAGGTGCAGGCTCGATGTGGGGATTCTGTGTGAGAAAGCAGGGACAGGGTACTGGATTTGGATGATCAGCCATGATCGTATTGAATGGTGGAGCAGGCTCGACGGGCCGAATGGCCTACTCCTGCTCCTAGTTTCTATGTTTCTATGTTTCTATATCAATGACTTAGACTTGGGAGTACAGGGAACAATTTGAAAATCTGCAGATGACACTAAACTTGGAAGTATAGTGAACAGTGAGGAGGATATTGATAGACTTTAAGAAGACATAGACAGGCTGATGAAATGAGCGGACACGTGACAGATTAAATTTAACGCAGAAAAGTGCAAAGTGATACATTTTGGAAGGAAGAATGAGGAAAGGCAATATAAACTAAAGGGTACAATTCTAAAGGGGGTGTATGAACAGAGACCTGGGGGTATATGTGCACAAATCGTTGAAGATGGCAGGGCAGGTTGAGAAAGCGATTAAAAAGCATACGGGATCCTGGGCTTCATAAATAGAGCTATAGAGTGCAAAAAGCAAGGAAATTATGATGAACATTTATAAAACACTGGTTCGGCCTCAACTGGAGTATTGTGTCCAATTCTGGGCACCGCACTTTAGGAAGGATGTGAAGGCCTTAGAGAGGGTGCGGAAAAGATTTACGACAATGATTACAGGGATGAGGGACTTCAGTTACGTGGATAGACTAGAAACATAGAAAATAGGTACAGGAGTAGACCATTCGGTCCTTCGAGCCTGCACCGCCATTCAATGCGTTCATGGCTGAACATGCTACCTCAGTACCCCATTCCTGCTTTCTCGCCATACCCCTTGATCCCCCTAGTTGTGAGTGTTATATCTAACTCCCTTTTGAATATATTTAGCGAACTGGCCTCAACAACCTTCTGTGGAAGAGAATTCCATAGATTCACCACTCTCTGGGTGAAGAAGTTCCTCCTCAGCTCAGTCCTAAATGGCTTCCCCTTAATCCTTAGACTGTGACCCCTGGTTCTAGTTTTCCCTACCATTGGGAACATTCTGCCCGCATCTAATTTGTCTAAACCAGTCAGGATTTTAAATGTCTCTATAAGATCCCCCCTCATTCTTCTGAACTCCAGAGGATACAAGTTCAGTTGACCCAATCTTTCTTGATATGTCAGTCCGGCCATCCCAGGAATCAATCTAGTGAACCTTCGCTGCACTCCCTCAATAGCAAGAATGTCCTTCCTTAAGTTAGGAGACCAAAACTGCGCACAATACTCCAGGTGTGGCCTCACCAAGGCCCTGTACAACTGCAGCATCACCTCCCTACTCCTGTACTCAAATCCCCTTACTATGAAGGCCATCATTCCGTTTGCTTTCTTGACTGCCTGCTGCACTTGCATTCCCACCTTCAATGACTGATGTACCATGATGCCCAGGTCTCGTTGCACCTCCCCTTTCCCTAATCTGCCACCATTCAGGTAATAGTCCGCCTCTCTATTTTTACCACCAAAGTGGATAACCTCACATTTATCCACATTGTACTTCATCTGCCATACATTTGCCCATTCACCCAACCTGTCCAAGTCACTCTGTAGCCTCCTAGCATCCTCCTCATTGTTCACACTGCCTCCCAATTTAGTGTCATCCGCAAATTTGGAGATATTACATTTAATCCCTTCGTCCAAATCATTAATATATAATGTAAACAGCTGGGGTCCCAGCACCGAACCCTGCGGTACCCCGCTGGTCACTGCCTGCCATTCTGAAAAGTACCCATTTACTCCTACTCTTTGTTTCCTGTGTGCCAACCAGTTCTCAATCCACGTCAACACATTACCCCCAATCCCATGTGCTTTAACTTTGCTCACCAATCTCTTGTGTGGAACCTTGTCGAAGGCCTTCTGAAAGTCCAAATACACCACATCTACTGGATCCCCCCTGTCCACCCTATTGGAAACATCCTCAAAAAATTCCAGAAGATTTGTCAAGCATGATTTCCCTTTCACAAATCCATGCTGACTTGGACCTATCATGTCGCCACTTTCCAAATGGTCTGTTATGACATCTTTAATAATTGCTTCCATCATTTTACCCACAACCGATGTCAGGCTGACCGGTCTATAATTCCCTGCTTTCTCCCTCCCTCCTTTTTTAAAAAGAGGGGTTACATTGGCCACCCTCCACTCCATCGGAACTGATCCAGAGTCTAAGGAATGTTGGAAAATGATCGTCAATGCATCCACTATTTCCAAGGCCACCTCCTTAAGTACTCTGGGATGCAGACCATCAGGCTCCGGGGATTTTTCAGCCTTCAGTCCCATCAATTTTCCCAATACCTTTTCCCGACTAATAAGGATTTCCCTCAGCTCCTCCCTCTTACCAGATCCTCTGACCCCTTTTATTTCCGGCAGGTTGTGTGTGTCCTCCACAGTAAACACCGAACCAAAGTACTTGTTCAATTGATCTGCCATTTCCTTGTTCCCCATTACGACTTCCCCTGTTTCCGACTGCAGGGGACCTACGTTTGTTTTTACTAACCTCTTTCTTTTTACATATTTATAGAAGCTTTTGCTGTCCATTTTAATGTTCTCTGCAAGCTTCCTTTCATATTTTATTTTCCCTGCCCTAATCAAACCCTTCGTCCTCCTCTGCTGAGTTTTGAAGTTCTCCCAGTCCCCGGGTTTGCTGCTACTTCTGGCCAATTTGTATGCAACTTCCTTGGTTTTAATACTATCCCTGATTTCCCTTGTTAGCCATGGTTGAGCCACCTTCCCTTTTTTATTTTTACGCCAGACCGGGATGTACAATTGTTGTAGTTCATCCATGCGATCTCTAAATGTCTGCCATTGCCCTTCCACTGATAGCCCCTTAAATATCGCTTGCCAATTTAACCTCGCCAATTCACGCCTCATACCCTCAAAGTTGCCCTTATTTAAGTTCTGGACCATGGTCTCTGACTTAACTGTTTCCTTCTCCATCCTAATGTAGAACTCCACCATACTATGGTCACTCTTCCCCAGGGGGCCTCGTACCACAAGATTGCTGATTAGTCCTTCCTCATTACACAACACCCAGTCCAGGATGGCCTCCCCTCGAGTTGGTTCCTCAACATATTGGTTTAGGAAACCATCCCTTAAACACTCCAGGAAATCCTCCTCCACCGTATTGCTTCCAGTTTGAGTAGCCCAATCTATATGCATATTAAAGTCACCCATGATAACTGCCGTGCCTTTTTTGCACGCACCTCTGATTTCCTGTTTCATACCCTCCCCCACCTCACTACTGCTGTTTGGAGGTCTGTACACAACTCCCACTAACGTTTTCTGCCCTTTGGTGTTCTGCAGCTCAACCCATATTGATTCCACATCCTCCAAGCTGATGTCCTTCCTAGCTATTGCATTAATCTCCTCTTTAACCAGCAATGCTACCCCACCCCCTTTTCCTTTTATTCTATCCTTTCTGAATGTTGAATACCCCTGGATGTTCAGTTCCCAGCCTTGATTGTTCTGGAGCCACGTCTCTGTAATCCCAATCACATCGTATCCGTTAACATCTATTTGCACAGTCAATTCATCCACCTTATTACGGATACTCCTTGCATTAAGACACAGAGCCTTTAGGTTTGTTTTATTAACATCCTTTGTCCTTTTAGACTTATGATTTAGTATGGCCCTTTGTGTTTCTTGCCTTAGAAGCTGGGGTTGTTCTCCTTGGAGCAGAGAAGGTTGAGAGGAGATTTGATAGAGGTGTTCAAAATCATGAGGGGTCTAGACAGAGTAGATAGAGAGAAACTGTTCTCATTGGCGAAAGGGTCGAGAACCAGAGGACACAGTTTCAAGGTGATTGGTGATTGAAAAGAACCAAAGGCGACAGGAGGAATAACTTGTTTACACAGCGAGTGGTTAGGATCTGGAATGCACTGCTTGAAAGGGTGGTGGAGGCAGACTTAATCATATCTTTCAAAAGGGAGTTGGATAAGTACCTGAGGGGAAAAATTTGCAGGGCTACGGGGAAATGGCGGGGGAGTGGGACCAGCTGAAGTGCTCTTGCAGAGAGCCAGCACGGGCTCGACAGGCTGAATGGCCTCCTTCTGTGCTGTGACCATTCTATGATTCTATGATTCTATGAAAAAGCCTGTCAAGCCAGGCTGGAAGATAGCTTCCCGAGGGGTCCTCAGGGAGATGGGACACGTGCTGTGCAAGCCCCTAGCTCATACTGGCTGGAAGTATATAAGCAGAAAATAGTTATAGATGGATGTAGAATTCGCAAAATTATCGCGATTTTATAAAATAAGAAGGCGACATAAAGTTTCGTACAAACAGCTTTATTTCAGCAGAATGCTGTCAGGTTTTCAAAGCGGACACAAACAGCCTGTAAAATGGCCGCCACGCCTCGTGGCAGAACGTTCTAGACTTTCAATGAGCAGACAAGATGGCGTTCCAATAAACATTTGTGCAAGATCGTACAGGACTCTGCACATTTGAGATAATTGACAAGACATAATGGGTTTGCATTTTATACATAAATACTGGAATCGGTCTCCCAGGTGCGAATAAGGGCTATTGTACCGAGCGATCAAGAACCCATCCAAAGACATTAATATGCAAAATCCCCACGACTCTACGATGAGAGAGCCGTTTGCGGGTAGTTACAGAAAGCATTTGGAAGCCCCAAAACCCCTCCAGGGAGACTACTAGCCGGTTACACAATGGGGGAAGTATTAACGGGTACTCAGACAGTTACAAGTATCACCGAAACCCATTAAAAACGGAGATCACCCTATACAAGAAGTTTGAGCGCCAAAACCCTGACAAAGGATAGACATTAAGATTGGGCGGGAAAAGAGGAATTACAGCACTATAACTGTAAGGTACAACCGTCCATCTGTCTCTTGCTTCTTGCACTTGCTGTTTTGACTCGCTGGAAGACTATTGAACTTTTATTCTCTTGCCTGATGGCTCTGGACTCTGATCCGCTAGGATCAACCTCGTGGCTTGCCGCGAAGATCTGTGTAGAACTGGGCTGTGAGGCCTTGAAACGGGCACACCATCCCGAGAAGTCGGTAAACGGTGTTGGAACCGAAGCCCCGAGAGGAGATGAGATGAGATGAGATGAGATGAGAAGAGAAGAAGACGACAATACGTATCGCCACGGTCAGTAAGCCCCGACCGCGCCTTTAAGTCGAATAAACACTTCCTTGCCCAGGAAGACCATTCTTTGAGTTTTACAAACTGGTGAGGGCACAGGAAGACTCTTTTTCGACTAGTA
Source organism: Squalus acanthias (assembly GCA_030390025.1). Taxonomy (NCBI): domain Eukaryota; kingdom Metazoa; phylum Chordata; class Chondrichthyes; order Squaliformes; family Squalidae; genus Squalus; species Squalus acanthias. The sequence goes on from CM059426.1 coordinate 19,467,438, forward strand.
TCGGAACTCCGAGGACAACACAGATCTTCATGACAGCAGACGGTCCAGCCTGCTAGCCGGAGCAGAGACGAGTAAACAAGTGGGGTACAGAGACCCCTGATCAACACGTGGATAGTCAGGTGCTGCGGGAAAAACATCCGAGCAGAGTTTCGGAATTCTCCGAGTTATCACAAGTGGTGAGCATGAGTCTCGATCCTACAAATCTAAATTAGGACAGGTATTGATAGGGGAGGGTTTAAGTTTTAAGGATAATTGTAATGTGTGCCCCCCTTTTTACGATGTGTCATGCGCTCCTCGTTTCCCTAAAATTAGTTACATAACTGTGTGTAAGATTGTACTGTCATTAATCTGTGCTTATGACATGTATCTCGTAATCTTGAATAATATGCAATAAAGATTTTCCATTTCGCACTATTCAACCGGGTCTACCTGAGTTTTCTCTGCATTATTGCTCTCGCACCTAAGTCCAGTGTCAGAACCGTAAGGGCGAGTGGGTCGAACCACTCACAGGTGTCTAGTGTTACCAGGCTGGCTGGAGACCAGAACAGGCAACAAGGCCTAACCTCGCACTAGCACCCAGGCTAAGCACAGAGCCACAGGTCACCCCTTACATGGATTTGAATCTGTTTGGAAATCTGAGTGGTGTCCTGCAGGGATCGGTGTTGGGACCGTTGCTCTTTACTATTTTTATTAGTGATCTAGATGTAGTTGTTGGGGGCACCATCTGCAAATTTTTGGATGATACTGAGATCGGTGCGAGTGTTAGGACTGTAGACGATGCTCAACAGCTTCAGGTGGATCTTGATGTGTTGGGAGATTGGGCTGATGACTGGCAAATGATGTATAATTTGGAAAAGTGCAGTGCTATGTATGTGGGCAGGGCGAATGCTCAACATACATATACCCTTCATGGAAAAGCATTAAGAAAGTGGAGAAAGAAAGAGACCTGGGCATTCTAGTGCATGAGGGTGTTGGGTGAATTCATAGAGAAGGTTGAGAGGAGATTTGATAGAGGTAAGAAAGAAAGTAAGAAAGAAAGACTTGCGTTTATATAACACCTTTCACGACCAACGGACATCTCAAAGCGCTTTACAGCCAATGAAGTACTGTTTGAAGTGTAGTCACTGTTGTAATGTGGGAAATGCGGCAGCCAATTTGCGCACAGCAAGCTCCCACAAACAGCAATGTGATAATGACCAGATAATCTGTTTTAGTGATGTTGATTGAGGGATAAATATTGGCCAGGACACTGGGGAGAACTCCCTGCTTTTCTTCGAAATAGTGCCATGGGATCTTTTACATCCACCTGAGAGAGCAGACGGGGCCTCGGTTTAACGTCTCATCTGAAAGACGCCACCTCTGACAGTGCAGCACTCCCTCAGTACTGCACTGGAGTGTCAGCCTAGCTTTATGTGCTCAAGTCCCTGGAATGGGACTTGAACCCACAAACCTTCTAGACTCAGGCAAGCACTGAGCCACAGCTGACACTATTCAAAATCATGAGGGGTCTAGACAGAGTAGATTGAGAGAAACTGTTCCCATTGGGGGAAGGGCCGAGAACCAGAGGAACACAGAGGACACAGATTCAAGGTGATTGGCAAAAGAACCAAAGGCTACATGAGGAAAAACTTTTTTACGCAGCGAGTGGTTAGGATCTGGAATGCACTGCCTGAAAGGATAGTGGAGGCAGACTCAATTGTGGCTTTCAAAAGGGAATTGGATAAGTACCTGATGGAAAAAAAATTTGCAGGGCTATGGGGAAAGGGTGGGGGATTGGGACTAGCTGAAGTGCTATTGCAGAGAGCCAGCACAGGCTCGACAGGCCGAATGGCCTCCTTCTGTGCTGTAACCATTCTATGATTCTATGATAGGTCAATTAATTATAAGACAAGGCATACTATTTTGTCCTTGTACAAGACCTTGGTCAGGCCTCACTTGGAATACTGTTTTGGTCTCCTCACATGGTGAGTGATATTGAGGCTTTGGAAAGGGTGCAGAGAAGGGACACTGGACTCATTCCCAGTTTAAAGCATCTTGGTTATCAAGATAGGCTAAAAGTGTTGGGACTCTACACTTTAGAGAAGCGTAGACTTAGAGGCGATCTGATTGAGGTTTAGAAGATGCTGAATGAAATAGACTGTGTTCCAGTTGACAGTTTGTTCCAATTAAATAGATTAGGGAGGACCAGGGGTCACAATTTTAACTTGTACAAGGCTAGATCTAGGTTAGATGTCAGGAGGTGGTTCTTTTCCCAGAGAATAGTGGACCTCTGGAACAGGCTGCCGTCTCATGCGATGGACGCGGACTCGCTGAATTCCTTCAAGCGAGAGCTGAACCTGTTTCTGGCTGGGGTGGAGATCACCTCTTACAGAAGATAGGTACTGCAGGGAATTCTGGGCCAGAGTGATCTCCTGGACTAGTTTTGATCGCCTAAATTAGTTAGAGAGGAATTTCCCAGATTTTTTCCCCCAATTTGGCCTAGATTTTTAAACTGGTTTTTCACCTCTCCCAGGAGATCACATGGTTTCACATGGGGTGAAGATTATATATTGTGATACACAAGGGATCGCAATTGTGTGGGACAGGCTGGATGGACCAGAGGGTCTTTACCTGTCTGTCATTGTTCGTATGTTCATATGTTCATATGAGGGCTATAGGGGAGTGGGATTAATTGGATCGCTCTTTCAAAGAGCCGGCACAGGCACGATGGGCCGATTGGCTTCTTTCCCTGCTGTATGATTCTATGATTCTATGAGGTTGGACTTCAGTTATGTGGAGAGAGTAGTAAAGGTTAAGGGTGATTTAATAGAGGTGTTCAAAATTAGGAAGTGTTTTGATAGAAGAAATAAGGAGAAACTTGTGGGCTAGAAATTTGGTGCCTTAGCGCCTCCCGTTATCACCCCCAGGGGGTGATAATGGGGCGCTAAGGTCTTACCGCCCGGGCGCGGCAATGTTACCACCACCCGCGAAATTCACCTGCCAGTTTGCGGCGGTGGTAACCCCTATCGCCACGCCCGCCTGCGGCCGGAGATCGTGACGTCATCCGGCCGCGCATCGCCCCGGTCCCGAAATTCGTTTCCGCCCCCTGAAGCATCGCCGGGCGAAAACGACGCCAGCTTCAGGGGACGTGCATTGGGCGAACGGCCGCTTCAGGGGGGCGATGCTTAAAGGCGAGGTGGCCGAGGTAAGTAAAAAAAACATTGGGCCAGAAATTCGGGTCTCCACGGGTGAGTACGCGCTGTGTACTCACCCGTAGACCCAACGAAAGTGCCGGTTTCGCGCATGCACTGCGCATGCGCTGGAAACCGGAACTTCCGTTCCCTTGAAGGAAGGAGTTCGGAGGTCAAACGAGTGCGCCGGAGAGGCAGCGCGCACGCAGCGAACTTCCGTTTTTTTTTACAGGTTTTGAAGTGAGGGTAAGTCCCTGGCAGCTGCGCGGGGAAAAATCAGGCGCAAGGCCTACTTTTAACAAGGTAAGTGGTGAATTAAGTGAAATTTAAACATTTTTTCCACAGGTTTATCTTTTTTAAATACTTTAAAGAAAGGTAAGTTTATTTTTAGCCCCGTTAAAAACTGTAATTAATTTTTTCAAAAATTAAAATTTTTGTTTAAAATAGTTAATTTATGTAAATTATAGTTATTTTAAAAATGTGATGTTTATTTTAATTTATTTGAAGTTTTAGTTAGGTTTTGGGGGGTGATCTCTATTCATAGATTTGACAGGTCTTCCTGTTAAATCTATGAATGGAGATTCCCTGTTCCGATTGGCTCTCCATGGCCCACGTGATCCCAGGGTACGCTTCGAACTAACTGCGCCCCTGGGATCCGCAAGCACTGCACACCGGCAGCTGCAGGAGGCCCAGGATCGGAATCCCATGCGGGCCCACAGCACAACGGCAGGCGCGCTAGGTAAGTGAAGGTCGGGGACTTGCACCCGCGGGAAGCCTCCAACCCGAATTTCTGGCCCAAATGTTTGGCATGCAGTTACTCTGTCACTTTTGCATCAGAGACTTCAGCACAAATTCTAGGCAGTACTGAGGGAGTGCTGCACTGTCAGATGTGCTGTTTTTCAGAAGAGATGTTAAACCAAGGCCCTGTCTGCCCTCCCAGGTGGACGTAAAAGATCCCATAAAACTATTTTGAAGAAGCAGGGGAGTTATTCCCGGTGTCCTGGACAATATTTGTCCCTCGGCCAACTTCACTAACAAACAGATTATCTGGTCATTATCACATTGCTATTTGTGGGATCTTGCTTTGTGCAAATTGGCTGCCGCGTTTCCTACGTTACAACAGTGACTGCACTTCAAAAGTATTTCATTGGCTGTAAAGTGCTTTGGGACATCCTGAGGTCGTGAAAGTCGTTATATCTCCGATATGGGGGGGGATGTGTCTCTATGTCTGTCCCTCTCTCTCAGTCTCTCCGTTTGACTGCTTGTCTCGGTCCTTCTCTGTTTCCCTCTCTCTCCGCCCCTTTCTTTTTCTCTCTGTCCCTCTCTTTTTCTCTCTGTCCCTCTCTTTCTCTGTATATTTCTCTTGATTGTCTTTCTGTATCTCTCTGTCTGTCTCTCTCTCACTAGTCTTTCTTTCTTTTCAGTACAAAGTGACATAGAATCATAGAATGGTTACAGAACACAGATCCCTGAAGGTAGCAGGCTAGGTAGATAAGGTGGTTAAGAAGGCATACGGAATGCTTGCCTTTATTAGTCGTGGCATAGAATACAAGAGCAGGGGGGTTATGCTTCAACTGTATAAAACACTAGTTAGGCCTCAGCTAGAGTACTGCATGCAGTTCTGCTCACCACATTACAGGAAAGATGTGATTGCACTAGAGAGGGTACAGAGGAGATTTACAAGGATGTTGCCGGGAGTAGAGAATCTTAGCTATGAGGAAAGACTGGATAGGCTGGGTCTGTTTTCCTTGGAACAGAGGAGGCTGAGGGGAGACCTTATTGAGGTGTATAAAATTATGAGGGGCATAGATAAAGTGGATAGAAAGGACCTATTTCCCTTAGCAGAGGGGTCAAAAACCAGGGGGCACAGATTTAAAGTAATTGGGGGAAGGTTTAGAGGGGATTTGAGGGGAAATGTCTTCATCCAGAGGGTTGTGGGGGTCTGGAACTCACTGCCTGAAAGGGTGGTAGAGGCAGGAACCCTAACCACATTTAAAAAGTACTTGGATGTGCACTTGGGATGCTCTAACCTGCAGGGCTACGGACCAAGAGCTGGGAAGTGGGATTAGGCTGGATAGCTCTTTGTTGGCCGGCGCGGACATGATGGGCCGAAATGGCCTCCTTCCGTGCTGTAACTTTCTATGATTCTATGATTCTACGATAACAGAAGGAGGCCATTCAACCTTCGAGCCCATGACTTCAGGCATTGAAGACTAAGTGACTTCAGGTGCACATCAATGTAAAAGTAATAATATAGGATATATTTTGTGAGGCTTCAGTCCAGGCTGGGTAAGAGTGAGAACTGCAGATCTAAACAAATGGTGTTATTTGACTTATCTCTAACCCCCTCATTCTTCACAACATTTACCGTTATAACTCTTGAGTATGGAAAGGACGACCCGAATCTCATTTCGATTTTAGTTTGCAACTAGTGCAGGAATGGGTACCTGCCTTTAAAGTAACAAAGGGTGCAGATCAGATTGAAATAACAACGAGGACAGTATTAACAGACACAAGCGCAGAATTTACAAGCTTCAAGCAAGATTAGAAATCAGAATTTTGTTTCCCCCACAGGATCGTGGGCACATGGAGCAAAGCCCCACAGAAGGTTGGAAAAGCAAAATACTGCGGATGCTTGAAATCTGAAATAAAAACAGAAAATGCTGGTAACACTCAGCAGGTCGGGCAGCATCTGTGGAGAGAGAAACAGAGTTAACGTTTCAGGTCGATAATGTTCTGACGAAAGGTCATCGACCTGAAACGTTAACTCTGTTTCTCTCTCCAAGGTGCTGCCTGACCTGCTGAGATGATTTAGAATTTGTACAAGACACGGGTGGTAGACATCGGGAGGTCGGTGGGTGAAGCCCGCGGAGGAGTACTGATTCATCAGCTGAGGGAGGGCAGTAGGTGGTAATCAGCAGGAGGTTTCCTTGCCCATGCTTGACCTGAAGCCATGAGACTTCATAGGGTCCGGAGTCAATGTTGAGGACTCCCAGGGCCACTCCCTCCCAACTGTATACCACTGTGCCGCCACCCCTGGAGGGTCTGTCCTGCCGGTGGGACAGGACATACCCAGGGATGGTGATGGAGGAATCTGGGACATTGGCTGAAAGGTATGATTCTGTCAAGTATGACTATGGCAGGCTGTTGCTTGACTAGTCTGTGGGACAGCTCTCCCAAATTTGGCACAAGTCCTCAGATGTTAGTGAAGAGGACTTTGCAGGGTCGACTGGGCTGGGTGTGCCTTTGTCGTGTCTGAAGCCGGTGCCGAGATCGATGCCAGCTGGTTCGTCCAGTTTTATTCTTATTATTGTTTTCTGTAGCAGTTTGTTACAACTGAGTGGCTTGCTAGGCCATTTCAGAGGGCAGTTAAGAGTCAACCACATTGCTGTGGGTCTGAAGTCACATATAGGCCAGACCAGGTAAGGACGGCAGATTTCCTTCCCTAAAGGACATTAGTAAACCAGATGGGTTTTTACGACAATCCGATAATCTCATGGTCAGCATTACTGATACTAGCTTTTTATTCCAGATTTGAACTCATGTCTACTGGATCATTAGTCCAGGCTCTGGAATGCTAGTCCAGTAACATAACCACGCTGCTACCGTACCCGTGATTCATTGGCTGTAAAGCGCTTTGGGATGACTGGTGGTCGTGAAAGGCGCTATGTAAATGCAAGTCTTTCTTTCTTTGCTTTTTCCTTGGCCTAGCAGGCAATATTTATTGCCCATCCCTAGATGCCAGTAGGGCATTAAGAGTCAACCACAGAGTGTGGGGCTGGAGTCACGTGTAAGCCGGATCTAGCAGATTTATTGAATTCAATTGCAGAAATTGCCATGGAGGGAGCTGAACACATGACCTCTCCTTGCTAGTCCAGTACTATAACTACTAAACGAGAATGTGTTCCAATTTTCTCAATTCAGCCTGGCGTGGATTTGAAGGTAACAGGCATTTTGGTTGCAGATAAAAAGCAGGGCCCTGGTTTATTTTATTTCTGTCTATTCTCTGTACTTGTTTTTTTTTCCTCAAATTTAATTTTCAGGATTATTGCTGTTTCACCAGCTTTTCTACATCATTTGGATATTGGAACCCAATTCCTAAAGATTGCACGGATGTAATGAACCTAAGTTTATTCAACCTTTCTGGCTGTGTAGCCATTAGCCTTCTGCCCCATTAGAGAGGAGAGTGCAGACATTAGAGGAATGAAGGAAACCCTTTGGCATTTTCTATTCCACACAGGCGCACGTAGCTTTGTGACTCATGAGCAGAGATTTGTTTACACACAGTTAGTTGGAGGTAACCTCCAGCAACATATTACCATAATCTCTCCTCATTGTGTACAGCCTGCTTTATATTCTGCTGTGTAAGTCATATTATCATGGGCATTGGGAGGGGAGAGCTTATACCAGTTATGTCGGGTACTGTAACATAATGGTTATGTTGCTGGACTAGTAAAGCCAAAGGCCTGGACTAATGATCTGGGGAAGAACATGAGTTCAAATCCCACCACGGCAGCTGGGGAATTTAAATTCAGTTAATTAAATAAATCTGGAATAAAAAGCTAGTATCAGTGATGGTGACCATGAAACTACCGGATTGTCGTAAAAACCCATCTGGTTCACTAATGTCCTTTAGGGAAGCAAATCTGCCGTCCTTACCTGGTCTGGCCTATACTTGATTCCAGACCCACAGCAATGTGGTTGACTCTTAACTGCCCTCTGAAATGGCCGAGCAAGTCACTCAGTTGTATAAGGTGGCTCACCACCACCTTCTCAAGGGCAATTAGGGATGGGCAATAAATGCTTGCCAGTGACGCTCACATCCCATGAACGAATAAATAAATACAGTACATTCTAAAAGTTGTCTAAGACAGGGAGAATGTAAGGGCCCTGATTATCCATGGGAGTTGTCCTGATCTCTCACCATAACTTCAGCAGGAGATTAGGAACACAGGAAGAGGAGTCGGCCATTCAGCCCCTCGAGCCTGTTCCGCCATTCAATGAGATCACGGCTGATCTGTACCTTAACTCCATTTATCCACCTTTGCTCCACATCCCTTACCCAGCAAAAATAATTGATGGAGCCCCTGGAGAAACAGCGTAAATAACCGAGAGCGGCCATTTCTGCAGGGGTCATGCTGATCTCCCACAGAGATTATTGAGGGAGTTTGTGACAATCCCGCAGAAATTCAGGGCCAGGAATTTTTAGCAAATGGCTTTTCGGCCGCTTCCTTTTTTCATAGATCAAGCCCCTCCACCCACCCACCTCCTCGTTGTATCCCTCAGTCCTTTCTCTCTCCAGAGCAGAGCAGCGCAAGTTGCCCCTTGAACTACTTTATACTCGGGCTGGTTTTGTACTGCCTGTGAGGAGCTGTGCTCGCAGGAGTGCCTCGTAGGAAGTCATCTGTTTGCTCATTTTAATGGGATGAAAAGCATAGTATGCCCACCTGCAATATCCTGTGGTGTGTTCCTTGTGAGTGCAGGTTCTTGACTGCCTGGCTCAATGACCTTGCCTGGTAACTTATTCTACTGGGGGGGAGGGGAGTGGGTCAAAAAAAAGAAAGTCTTGCATTAATATAACACCTTTCATGACCTCAGGACATCCCAAAGTGCTTTACAGCCAATGACGTACTTTTGGAGTGTAGTCACTGTTGGATTGTAGTAAATATGGCAGCCAATTTATGCACAGCAAGCTCCCACAAACAGCAATGTGATAATGACCAGATAATCTGTTTTAGTGATTTTGGTTGAGGGATAAATGTTGGCCAGGACACCGGGGAGAACTTAAATAACAACAGAAAACGCTGGAAAAACTCAGCAGGCCAGGCAGCATCCGTGGAGAGAGAAACAGAGTTAACGTTTCAGGTCGAAGACCTTTTGTCAGAACTGGAAATAGCAGGAAATGAAATAGATTTAAGGCAAGGATAAAGCTGGGAAAAGGGGGAGGGAATGAAAGAACAAAAGGAGAGATTAAGAGACATTGAGAGACATTAAGAGATATTCAAGGCAAGAGGAGGTGTTAATGTGACAGGTTGAGGCTAAAAGAAGTGTGAAATGCACTGGCAGAATGAAGGACAGCTGCCAGCTTCTGAGAGGGAAAAAAAAGGCGGACGGGGGGCAAACAAAAGGGTGGATGAAAAAATAAAATATAAATGTGATAGGGGCTAGGTTATGATCTAAAATTGTTGAACTCGATATTGAGTCCAGAGGGCTGTAGCGTGCCTAAACGAAAGATGAGGTGCTGTTCCTCGAGCTTACGCTGTGCTTCCGTGGAACAGTGTAATAGGCCGAGGACGGTGAGGTCAGAGTGGGAGTGGAGCGGAGAATTAAAGTGACAGGCGACCTAGGGTACTTAAGGAAGTGGCCCTAGAAATAGTAGATGCATTGCTGGTCATCTTCCAAAATTCTAGAAACTCTGGAACAGTTCCCATGGATTGGAGGGTAGCTAAAGTTACCCCACTATTCAAAAAAGGTGGTAGAGAGAAAACGGGGAATTATAGACCAGTAAGCCTGACATCAGGTAGTGGGGAAAATGCTAGAGTCCATTATAAAAGATGTAATAGCAGAGCACTTGGAAAACAGTGACAGGATCGGACAAAGTCAACATGGATTTACAAAAGGTAAATCGTGCTTGACTAATCTACTGGAATTTTTTGAGGATGTAACTGGTAAAATAGATAAGGGAGAACCAGTGGATGTGGTGTATTTGGACTTTCAGAAGGCTTTCGATAAGGTCCCGCATAAGAGATTAGCGTGTAAAGTTAAGGCACATGGGATTGGGGGCAAGGTATTGACTTGGGTAGAGAACTGGTTGGCAGACAGAAAGCAAAGAGTTGGAATAAACGGGTCTTTTTCCGAGTGGCAGGCAGTGACTAGTGGAGTACCGCAGGGATCGGTCCCAGGACCCCAGCTATTCACAATATATATTAATGATCTAGACGAGGGAACTAGATGTAATATCTCCAAGTTTGCAGACGACACAAAGCTGAGTGGGAGTGTGTGCCGTGAGGAGGATGCCGAGAAACTCCAGTATGATTTGGACAGGTTGGGTGATTGGGCAGAAGCATGGCAGATGCAATATAATGTGGATAAATGTGAGGTTATCCACTTTGGTGTAAAAAACAGGAAGGCAAATTATTATCTGAATGGCAATAGATTGGGAGAAGGGGAAGTGCAACGAGACCTGGGTGTCCTTGTGCACCAGTCGCTGAAGGTAAGCATGCAGGTGCAGCAGGCGGTTAAGAAGGCAAATGGTATGTTGGCCTTCGTAGCGAAAGGGTTCGAGTACAGGAACAAGGATGTCTTGCTGCAGTTGTACAGGGCCTTGGTGAGACCACATCTTGAGTATTGTGTGCAGATTTGGTTGCCTTATCTGAGGAAGGATGTTCTTGCCATGGAGGGAGTGCAGCGAAGATTCACCAGGCTGATACCTGGGACGGCAGGAATGACGTATGAGGAGAGATTGGGTCGATTGGGCTTATACTCGCTGGAGTTTAGAAGAATGAGAGGGGATCGCATTGAAATTTATAAAATTCTAACAGGACTAGACAGACTAGATGCAGGAAGAATGTTCCCGATGGCCGGGGAGTCCAGAACCAGGGGTCACAGTCTACGGATAAGGGATAAGCCATTTAGGACTGAGATGAGGAGAAATTTCTTCACCCAGAGAGTGGTGAACCTGTGGAATTCTCTACCACAGAAGGCAGTAGAGGCCAATTCATTAAATATATTCAAGAAGGAGTTAGATATATTTCTTAAAGCTAAAGGGATCAAGGAATATGGAGAGAAGGCAGGGACAGGGTACTGAATTTGGATGATCAGCCATGATCTCATTGAATGGCGGAGCAGGCTCGAGGGGCTGAATGGCCTACTCTGCTCCTATCTTCTATGTAAGAAGGCGGCTCACCACCACCTTCTCAAGGGCAATTAGGGATGGGTAATAAATGCCGGCCTTGCCAGCAACGCCCACATCCCAGGAACAAATAAATAAAAAAAAAACTCCATTGCTGCACAGAGGGAGTGCTGCTTTGTTGCAGATATCCTGCTTTAGATACAACTATTATACAGATATAACATAGAACATAGAACAGTACAGCACAGTACAGGCCCTTCGGCCCTCGATGTTGTGCCGAGCATTGTCCGAGACCAAGATCAAGCTATCACACTCCCTATCACTCTGGTGTGCTCCATGTGCTTATCCAATAACCGCTTGAAAGTTCCTAAAGTGTCCGACTCCACTATCACAGCAGGCAGTCCATTCCACACCCCAACCACTCTCTGAGTAAAGAATCTACCTCGGACATCCCTTCTATATCTCCCCCCATGCACCTTATAGTTATGCCCCCTTGTAACAGCTGCCTCTACCCGAGGAAATAGTCTCTGAACATCCACTCTATCTATCCCCCTCATCATCTTATAAACCTCTATTAAGTCGCCTCTCATCCTCCTCCGCTCTAAAGAGAAAAGCCCCAACTCCCTCAATCTTTCCTCATAGCTATTCAACAATGGCAGACACATCACCCAAACACATTGCTCCACACTCACTCATACACTTTCCTTTCTCTTGCAGGCCAAGGTGGCTCACAACAGGAGGGAGCAGGAGCGCACAGGCGGGGGACATGCCGACACCCAACCACTGTCGGAGCTGGAGAATCGAGTGCTGGAGATCATTGGGCACCAGGTGGTGGCCACCGGCGACGTTGACCCCCTTGGGGACAACAATGGTTTGTTCATCCCTACTCCTTCTTCTCACATCCCACTTCCCCCTCACCTTACAAGCCTTTCGCACTTTCCAGCTAACCATGCTGTATGCATGCATTTCTCCCTTTCTGCTTCCCCCCCCTCACCTTAACCCGACTCTTGTGCCTTTATGCTTTCAGATAATCAGCAAGCACCTGAGCAGCCTGTCCCTGAGGGCACCGTAAAGAGCGAGGCGGGAGAAGAGGAAGAGGAAGAACACACTGCGTCACTGCATGTCTCACCCGCAGGCACCAGCTCAGATACTGGCACTACGCGTTCTTTAGAGGCTAATATAGTAACGGGATCTGCACAGGGTGAGGCAGCGGGGATGAGTGGGTTGCAGCAAGGCCGGGGGAAAGGGTAGCTCGGGGGCCAGCTCCCAGGAGGGCGAGTTCACATGCGAGTTCTGCTGCACAGGACTCAGATGAGGACCTCAATGGGGAGGCCTTTAGAAGAAGGGTGATGGGCATGCACGCCGAGATGATAGATGCAATGGCAAGGGTGTCCGAGAGCCTCTCGGCAATGATAAGGAGCGTGAAGGAGTCCACCTCCAACATTGCACAAGGCTCTGCGCATAGCATGGAGCCCATCATTTCCAGTCTACAAAGGATGGTAGACTCCCAGAGAGACCGTGGCGACCCAGACCTGATACCACGTGTGATGGGCGATCTGGCAGCTTCCATTGCAGCACAGGCGAAAGCGACGCAACATCTTAGTGCCGTAATGCAGTCTATGCTTGGTGTCATCCCATCTCAGACTGCTCTCATGCAGTCTCAGCTTGATGCCACGCAAGCTCTGACTGCTGCCATCGTGGCTGGGTCTACCACCGTCCACCGGGGCTTTCACGGTGTCGCAGTAGGCCAGCAATCTGTGCTCCAACAGATTGCTAGGGATGCTGAGGTGCTGCCCTGGGGGAGTGGCAGTGTGTCAGTGGAGCAGGAACTTACTGTCCTCTCTCAGGATGACAGCATTCCTGCTCCCACCACTGCCACTCCGCCATTACCCTTGTCGCTGCCTGTCATCCAGCCAGTCCTGACTCTGCTGCCACCCATGCTGAGGTGGTACAGTCTACAGCTGGCCTTCCAGGCCCAGAGCTGCTCGAGGGCGTCCTGCAAGGCCATCTGAAGTCTCCCGCACGGACACTCAGCAGCCTTCCACCAGCCCTGCTGCAGCCACTGGGCCAACACTTCGTAGGGCACTAGAGTAGGCAAAGGCACTGTAACGAGAGGCACTAAGGGATTGTTGTTGTAAATATGTGTTCACTGATTATTGATAAATTTATTAATTCAGATTGGATTCTTTTGTGGTGTCTCTCATTTCAGCATTGCGCTGTGATATGGCGTGAGACAGGGATGGAATGATGGGGATGTGGTGAGCAATGGGAATCTGAGGTTTAATTCCTTCGAGCCACAGTCTGATGAGGTGATCACGGACCGCCCTTCCGGAAGGCCGATTGAGTGGCTGCCTCCTCCCTCGCTCCTCCTCCTCTTCCTCCTCATCCTCCTCTTCTTCCTCTTCCTCTCCCTCTTCCTCCTCCTGAGGTGGTCCCGCAATCCCTGGTGGCAAGGGCTAGGCCCTCATGATGGCCAAGTTGTGGAGCGTGCAGCAGACCACCACGAAATGGGACACCCGCTCAGCCGAGTACTGGAGGGCTCCTCCCGAGCGGTCACGGCAGCAGAACCGATGCTTGAGCACCCCGATGGTCTGCTCGATGATGTTCCTGGTCGCAGCATGGCTCTCATTATATGTGTTCTGGGCAGGAGTGTTGGGGTTGCAGAGGGGAGTCATGAGCCAGGTGGAGAGCGGATAACCCTTGTCTCCGACCAGCCAGCCGTGAGCTTGACGTGGTGGCTGGAAGAGTGCTGGCACACCGGTCTGGCGCAGGATGAAGGCATCGTGGCTGCTGCCAGGATAGCGGGCATTGACATTGAGAATTTGCTGTGTGTGGTCGCACACCAACTGCACATTAAGTGAGTGGTAGCCTTTGCGGCTACGGAGGATGTCAGAATTGGTATGCGGTGTTCGCAAAGCCACGTGGGTGCAGTCAATGGCGCCCTGCACCATGGGGAATCCCGCTATACTGGCAAAGCCACATGCGCGCTCGCCCTGCTTCTCTCTGGTGATGGGGAAGGAAATGTAGTCCCTTCTCCTACTGTAGAGAGCCTCAGTGACCTCCCGGATGCAGCGATGGATGGCGAACTGCGAGATATTAGCTATATCTCCGGTTGCAGACTGGAAGGATCCGCTGGCAAAGAAATTGAGGCCGACGGTGACCTTGACAGCCACTGAGAGAGCCGTTGTCGCCTTGATCTGAGGCTGGAGGTCTGGTTGCAGGAGGTGGCAGAGTTCTGTGACCACCTTCTTGGTGAAGCGGAGCCTCCTAATACACTGCTCCTTGCTTAATTGGAGGTAGGAGAAGTGCTCTCGCAATACCCTCGGAGGGTAAGACCTCCTGTTGAGAGCCCTGATGGCCCTCCTCCTCCCTCTGGGCACATGTTCCAGTCTTTCTCGCTGCCTCCGCTCCCTCCACCGTAGATCCTGGAGAGCGAGATCGACTGCCAGTACAGCCCCCATTAATGTCTTCGGTATTTTTTAAGAATAAATGTCACTACTTTTTAGTAGTGCTGACAGGAGCCACTAACCAACTGAATTTTCCCCCATAGAATCATAGAATGGTTACAGCACAGAAGGAGGCCATTCAGGCCCGTCGAGCCCGTGCCGGCTCTCTACAAGAGCACTTCAGCTAGTCCCACTCGCCCGCCCTTTCCCCGTAGCCCTGCAGAATTTTTTCCTTCAGTTACTTATCCAATTCCCTTTTGAAGCCACGATTGAATCTGCCTTCACCAGCCTTTCAGGCAGCGCAGGAAGGTTTAGACTTGTTAGGGTTAATTTTCTCATTACATACTGTGGGGGAGGGGGGGAGCCTCGCCTGTCAGCTATCCTACCGAGTAATCACCGGTGCGTTAACCATCATTTTCCCTCCATACTGTACTGAGTGGTGTAGCAGTTAAAGTACTGGACAAGGAAACCAGAGGTCGTGATCCCACCAGGGCATGTTGTGAAACTAAATTCAATAAACCTGGTCTTTTGTGGATTGACTACAGAACAAAAATGACCATGATAACCTGCCCAGCTGTCTTCAAAACCAAGCTGGTCCACACATCAGGGAAGGGAGCATGTCACCCCCCTACCCGGTCGAACCTACACATGAGTCCAGTCCCACACTTGATGCCCTCTGAAGCAATCTAGCAAGCCACTGGAATAATTATCACCACCACAAGGAATGCAGCAATTCAAGGACAATTCCCACCAGCACCACCGTCTCAGTGCAGCTAGGAATGGGCAATAAATGTGGAGTTGACTGTGTGCCCTCCCCCTTCATCCCTGAAAATTCCTGAGAAGAATTTTCTTTTTAATTGCTTTATTGGTACCGGGGCTAAACGGGTTAAATTATGAGGACAGGCGCACAGACTCAGCTTGTAGTCTCTTGAGTGTAGCCGATTAAGGGGTGATCTAATTGAGGTGTTTAAGATGATTAAAGCAGTTGATAGGGTATTGATAGAGCATTGAAACATACAAAATTCTTACAGGGCTTGACACGGATAGATTCAGGGAGGATGTTTCCCCTGGCTGGGGAGTCTAGAACCAGGGGTCACAGTCTCAGAATAAGGGGCCAGCCATTTCGGACTGAGATGAGGAGAAATTTCTTCACTCAGAGGGTGATGAATCTTTGGAATTCTCTACCCCAGAGGACTGTGGAGGCTCAGTCGTTGAGTATATTCAAGACAGAGATCGATAGATTTTTGAATATTAAGGGAATCAAGGGATATGGGGATAGTGCAGGTAAGTGGAGTTGAGGTAGAAGATCAGCCATGATCTTATTGAATGGCGGAGCAGGCTCGAAGGGCCGAATGGCCGAATCCTGCTCCTATTTCTTATGTTATATTCTTATGTTCTTATATGGAGAGAAACTATTTAATCAGGTGGGGGAGTCCAAAACAAAGGGGCCTAACCTTAAAATTACAGCTAGGCCGTTCAGGGGTGATGTCTTGAAGCACTTCTTCACACAAAGGGTAGTGGAAATATGGAACTCTCTCCCCCAAAAAGCAATTGAGGGAAGGGTTCAAATGAAAATTTCAAAACTGAGATTGATAGAATTTTGTTAGGCAAGGGTATTAAGGTTTACAGAACCAAGGCGGGTAAATAGAGTTGAGGTACAGATCAGCCATGATCTAATTGAGTGTGGGAAGAGGCTCGAGGGGCTGAATGGCCTACTCCTGTTCCTATGTTCCATACTTTCTTCTATTATGACACCTCAAGTTGACATCAGTTCGAGAAAACTATTTCACTAAGTCGTGGCTTTTTACTGTACTTTGGCTGGACTCCCAGAGAGGATTGGCTCAGGATTGCCACACTTAAGAATTTTCCAAAATAAAATAGGTGCTTGCTGGTGTAAAAAGAATATTAAGATCCTGAGATTTACATCCTAGTTTTACTGGACCAGAGAATGCTGAGAGGAGATTTAATGATGGTTTTTAAACTTAGGAAGGATTTAGACAGAGTGAATGAATAGAGAAATACTATTTCCTCTGGTTGGGAAGTCAGTAGTGACGATATCATCGATTTCAGATTGCCACTAAGAGAGTGGTAGAGACCGGGCTAGGAGAACATTCTTCACACAGAGAGGTGTTGGAGCATGGAATGTTTCGCCACAGGGAGTAGTTCGGGCAGAAACCATTGCATTTTCCCAGCAAAATGTAATAACTATCTGAAGCGAGTGGATATTTACAATATTACAATACAGTAATCACTTCATAGGGGCTTGATAGATCTCTCTCTTCGGCAGAAAGCTCTTTATAACAGGTTCAGATGAAGATGTCACTGGAGCTCCTGCCAGACAATGCTCAGTACAAAATGTGCCCGGTGCAACCAGTCCCTCTACTATTTGAAGACTATGAGGGCAATGGGATTAGTTTCAGATTTCGAGAGCAAAGAACCGGCGCAGACGCAATGGCCTCCTTCTGTGTTGTAAACGTCTGTGCTTCTATCCCTCGCGGTGTCACCAGCAGTGACAGTCAACAACGTCGGTGAAACCCTCTGCAGCTCCACAATGCAGGAATCGCCGCTAATGTGGGGCCGATTAAGTTACGGCGCTGAGCTTCCACTCCACGTATCGCAGAAACTCTGCATCACTCATACATTTAGTTTTCTCATTACCGGAGTCCAGTTTCACTGCACAGTAAAATTTATTCAGGGCTTTATGCCTGGTGATTGCACAAGGGTACGGCACACAGGAAGGTAGGAACAGGAGTTCAGGTGCAACAAGTCATTAAAAAGGCGAATGGAATGTTAGCCTTTTTCTCAAGGGTGCTGGAATATAAAGGGGTGGAATTTATGCTATGGTTGTATAGAGCTCTGGTTAGTCCACATCTAGAGTACAGCATTCATCTGCTCTCTCAGGTGGATGTAAAAGCTCCCAAGGCACCATTTCGAAGAAGAGCAGGGGAGTTCTCCCCGGTGTCCTGGCCAATATCTATCCCTCAATCAACATCACTAAAACAGGTGATCTGGCAATTATCACATTGCTGTTTGTGGGAGCTTGCTGTGCGCTAATTGGCTGCCGCATTTCCTACATTACAACAGTGACTACACTTCAAAAAAGTACTTCATCGGCTGTGAAGCGCTTTGGGACGTCCGGTGGTCGTGAAAGGCGCTGTATAAATGCAAGTCTTTCTTTCCTTCTCCAGCGCCATAGGCACACCTACCAGACCACCCATGACTGCAGTACAACTGTTCAGAAAGCAGATAATCTGTTTTAGTGATGCTGATTGAGGGATAAATATTGTCCAGGACACCAAGGGTTTAACTCCCCTGCTGTTCTTCGAAATAGTGCCATGGGATCTTTTGCGTCCACCTGAGAGAGCAGACGGGGCCTCGGTTTAACGTGAGAAAAAAGATTGGTTGACTGGACGGAGCGGTTGGAGACGGGGGGTCATGTGATACTAGCTCCAGGAATACATCCAATCACAGATGACAACCCTAAACCTATCCAATATGGCGGGTGGCGCTCTCCCGGTTCATAATGAGCACCAGTGACATTTTGCGTGCTTAGGTGCCCATTTTGCGCCTGAGAAATGGGCCGGTGCCATCCAATTTCATGGCCAATGTATTTCAAAGTGACAAGAGGCCAGAATCCGACATCACACTTCCAGGTCAGGCAATTCATTGCAATGTAAAGGTTTTCCTCGCTTCCACTTTCAGTTTTTGTTTTGGCAGCGGTAGAATTTGTGTGCTCAGCAATACTTGGGATCCTATCCCTGCAGCCTGGCATTTGAATCTTCCTCGAGGTCCAAAGAAAATAGCCGCCTGTTCCCAAATCTCTCTGCTGTGTGTGCAGCCATTATGTATTCTGCTTTATAAATTGTATTGCCCTGGGCCTGGTGCCTTTCACTACACATTTCACAGGAAGAATGAGGAGAGGCAATATAAACTAAATGGTACAATTTTAAAGGGGGTGCAGGAACAGAGAGACCTGGGGGTGTACTTACATAAATCTTAGAAGGAAGCTGGATAAGTTGACAAGGCTGTTAATTGAAGCATACGGGGAGCCTTGGCTTTCGGAATAAGGCATAGAGTACAAAAGCAAGGAAGTTATGCTATCCTTTATGAAAACACTGGTTAGGCCTTAGCTGGAGTATAGTGTTCAATTCTGGGCACCACATTTTAGGAAGGATGTCAAGGCCTTGGCACGGGTGCATTAGAGATTTACTGGAATGGTACCGGGGAGGAGGGACTTCAGTTATGTAGACAGACTGGAGAAGCTGGGGTTGTTCTCCTTAGAGCAGAATAGGTTAAGGGGCGATTTAATAGAGGTGTTCAAAATCATGAGGGGTTTTGATAGAGTAAATAGGGAGAAGCTGTTTCCACTGGCAGGACGGTCGGTAACCAGAGGACACAGATTTAAAGCAATTGGCAAAAGAACCAGAGGGGAGATGAGGAAAAAAAAATTTACGCAACGAGTTGTTGTGATCTGGAATGCGCTGCCTGAAAGGGCGGTGGAAGCAGATTCAATAGTAACTCTCAAAAGGGAATTGGATAAATACTTAAAGGGGAAAAAAATTACAGTGCTCTGGAGAAAGAACAGATGATTGAGACTAATTGGATAGCTCTTTCAAAGACAACAGCTCAGTTCGTAGCACGTTGACCCCGGAGTCAGAAGGTTATGGGTTGGAAATCCATGTCTGGGGTTTCAGCTCATAATCTTAGCCCAGTCTAAAGCAGTGCTGGCGGAATGCTACATTATCAGAGGTGGCGCCCTTCAATGAAACACTAAACTGAGGCTCCGTCCCCCTGCTTCAGGGGTTCAGGTGGACTTTAAAGATCCTATGGAACACGATCAGGGAGGTTCTCCCATGTCATGGCCAACATTCCTCCCTTATTTGCTACCAAAAACAGTTTAACTGGTGAATCATCTCATTGCTATGTGGGATCTTGCTGTGTCTGCTGCGTTTTCTAATATAACTGCTGTGACCGCCCTTCAAGGTAATTAAATGTGCTGTTTTGAGCTTCTTCCCTGAAATGTGTTCGGCGCTATCTAAATGCAAGTCTCAATTGTCTTTTAGGTGTTGTATAAAAAGCACAACTTGAAACTAGCTTTGTCTTCTTTATTTTCATCCTGCGAGGTCTTAATTCTGTCAGCCTAGGAGTTCTTTTCTGCTCAGTTCCGCAGCAGATTGGTGCATGGCATTCTCCAATTCAGGCTGGTGTTACGTCCAAAAGCACCTCTCTTAAGATGACACGCGAAATCTGTGGAATTCTCTGCCCCAGAGAGCCGTGGAGGCTGGGTCATTAAATACATTTAAGGTGGAGATAGACAGATTTTTGCAAGATAAGGGAGTGAAGGGTTATGGGGAGCGGACTGGGAAGTGGCTTTGAGCCCAAGATCAGCCATGATCTTATTGAATGGCGGAGCAGGCTCGAGGGGCCAAGTGGCCTATTCCTGCTCCTATTTCTTATGTTCTTATGAAATAAATGCCCACACTGTCAGCATGAGCTCACTGTGCTCATTCCTCAGATGCCCTTCTGTTTTTCTAATACCTAGTAACCGAGTAGCAGTGTTCCTCAACTGGTCACAGTGAAAACCACCTACAGAAGACAGTAACCTTTCAGCACACATACAGATATCAATTGGGTTTACTTGTGGACAAACCTCTCATATCAGTCTTTGAGCTATTTTGTGTATGGGTTCACATAAAACGCACCCTGCTTGACTCACTGTGCATGACTGAAAGATTCATGTGCTTGATCGAAGGCTTTATGTGACCCAACTTGGCATCATTTAAATGAAAAAAACTTTACTTCAAAAAAATAATTTTAGTAATAGGGTAAGTGCAGGCAATGATGTCCTTGACACCTTTATTAGTCCTTTAGTGTTGGGGCAATTAAGGAGGAGGATGTGTACTTCAGGGTAAGTATACAGATAGATACATACTTCAGTGTAAGTACAGAGGCAGCTTTGTACTTTAGTGTGAAATAGAGATAGCTATGTACTTCAGGATAATTACATTGATGCATACTTCAGGTTAATTACATAGATGTGTACTGCAGGATAAGTATGTTACGTGTAATTGTGGATGATAACATAGATATGCATATCAGGGTAAGTATGTTACGTGTACTTGAGGGTAATTACATAGACGGGTACTGCAGGGTATATATGGAGACAGACATGTGTTTCAGGTTATGGGTGTGAAATTTCGCTATCTGCAGTCCCTGTGCAAACCGCTCCTCAATGGGCCTGCAACATTGCCTAATATGGCCTCCCGATGTAAGATACTCTACAGTGCAAAATTTAACCTCTCGTTTCTTTCCCCATTCACCATTCTTCCTTTCCAAATGCTTCTCTGATTTGCCTTCAAATAAAGTTATAGTCCCAGCCTTGATGGCCACTTACAGTAAAGTATTCTATATTCTATAAACTCTCCATGTGAAAAATGTAATCAAACTTCACCTTTATTCGACAAGCTCCCTTGTGTTGCTAATTAGTGGAGACAACTTGTGATTATTCACCCTCCAAAACCTTGTTTTCACAAAACTGTCAGGCTCTCTGTGTGGTGTGATGCTCATTTGTACTAGTCTGTTTCTGTGAACCTTGAACTCCAGCCGCAATAAGCCGTACTGCTTTATTTGTGCGCTATGCATCAGGAACAAGCATCATTACCTTAATTGCGCGCTATGCAAATATTGCACATTCCTTGAACTTAGCCCAACACGGCAGGATTATTTTTAATGGAGAAATCTAGTTGAAGAGCAAGGCTTACAGACCAAGACATCGCCAAGGTTGATAGGAGTAGGAGAGAAGGTGGAATCAATGAAGAATTAGAGGTTAGGTGATGTCAAGCTTGAGTTTGTTAAAACCTGTAGTTTGCAGGAGGAAGGGAAGACAAAGAGAAATAAGGGATTCTACAGTTTGAGGTTCTAGGTACAATCGAGTGTAAGACAGCGTGACAGGTCTTTATTTCAACTAAGTGAGGATCCAGCTTGAAAGTTTAAGGCAAATACATTGAAGACTCACATAGCATGCAGTGCATGGTGAAGCTTAATAGGAACAAGAGAGGGAGGTTCAGTAAAACTAGTTCAAAGAATCATAAAATGATACAGCACAGAAGGAGACCATTCGGCCCATCATGCCTGTGCCGGCTCTTTGAAAGAGCTGTCCAATTAGTCTCACTCCCCCGCTCTTACCCCATAGCCCTGCAAATTTTTCCTTTTCAAGTATTTATACAATTCCCTTTTGAAAGTTGCTATTGAATCTGCTTCCACCACCCTTTCAGGCAGTGCATTCCAGATCACAACTCGCTATATAGAAAAGATTCTCCTCATCTTCCCTCTGGTTCTTTTGTCAATTATCTTAAATCTGTGTCCTCTGGTTACCGACCCTTCTGCCACTGGAAATAGTTTCTCCTTATTTACTCTATCAAAACCCTTCATGATTTTGATCACCTCTATTAATTCTCCTCTTAACCTTCTGTGCTCTAAAGAGAACAGAGTTGGTTCAATTAATTAGAGAAGGGCAAAAAAATATTGCAATGGAGAAAGAAAGGTTCAAGACTTAAGGTGAGAGCAGGATTACCTACCAGCTGACAAGCTTTGACAGTAGGGGTGATTCCGTATCCTGCAGTCCTAGTTGTATCTACACACGCAGGGAGTGTGGGTCGGAGATAGGACTTCATCATGATCCTCTGACCCATGCTCTGTGCAACTCCAGTTGGCAGTTCAAAATCACCTGTGAACTCTTGTACCTCCTTGAATGCTATATTGAGGTCAATGGAAAGGAACATCAGGCAGGGTGTATAACGGGCGGCTAATTCGACAGAACCAAAATTGAACATTTCTCCCACAGTTTCGATGCTTCTTCAGGCACATTGCATCCCAATTATGATGTTTTCTTGTGTATCTTTTTGTCTTCTTGTATCTTGTGATGCTTCTCTGTATTTATGAACAGAGAAAGAACTTGCATTTATATAGCACCTTTCTTGACGTCAGGATGTCCCAAAGTGCTTCACAGCCAATGAAATACTTTTGAAGTGTAGTCACTGTTGTAACGTAGGAAAACATAGTAGAAAATTTGCACACAGCAAGCTCCCACAAACAGCAATGAGATAAATAATAATATGACTGATCTTCTCTTGCCAGCATGGGGTGTTCCAGGCAAAAGTCCCAAACTGGGACACCCCTCTGGTTCCTACTAACCCCCCTCCATTGATCCTGGCATTCTGGATACTCAGGAAGTAGAAGCTGTGATGAAGTCCAGCAGGGTACACCATCCCACCGACCCAACGTCCTTCCTTGCGTCAGGCTCAGCTCTCCGTGGGTGTTCCTCTCTGTTGCTCCTGGGATGGAGACCCAACATTTCCAGGTCATGCTTGATTTCTCACCCCCTCCACTGCTCTCCCAGGTGTTTTATGTCAGGCGTGTGCCCCAGGGCTCAAGGAAACTCAGCGCTTATGTATTCCGTACACAAGTGACTCAGGAAGTAACGAGTCCACATGGGTTAATTTGGCCACAGTCATATATGCAGACAACGGACCTTCTGGATAACGGGCAGTTTTCCAGCTCAGCAGTTGACCACTACTCGTGTTCACTCATCTAAGGGAGAACTTAAGAGATGGAACACTTAGGAGTAGGGGCACAAGCACAATCAACATGCAAAAGTGCATAAATCAGCAGGGGATTCAATAGGAAAACACATTGAAGACATACATAACATGCACTCAAACAGAATGCACCATTAAACACTGCATGCCTTAATTTACAAAGTAATATTATTTCACTTTGCAGTCTATCATTCTTTTATTGCCCCAAAAAAAGAAAATGCCAGATGTCCAAAAAATGTAATCAACAAACTGGTTGACTCCTACGATACCCCCCAGGAAGAGTTAAGGGCAGTGGTGACCTTCACTGCCACTGATGGTTGACTGTTAGTAAGAGTGCTACTTCTAACTTGACAAGGGAGAGTACTTTGAACGAACATTACTCCGCCACAGCACTTTCCCTGCCCCCTTTTGAATAGACTGGCTAAGGATTGGAGAGATGGCATTTAACCAAGAAGAAGATAAGACAACGCCCGGTGGTGCATAAAGCATGTGTACAGACTTGCATGAGTGTTACTGACAAAGACAGGAAAGGAAAATGATTTGAACTTGATTTTTGAAGCAGTCACTGAAAGGGTATTCTCAATAAAGCAGGGCAAGTCCTGTGATGAATGAGACTCAAATATGTTTTTACAAGAGGGATCATTTAACAAATCACTTCTGAAAATTACTCGCAGAAATCCCATGGCAGGACAGTTCTGGTCTCCAATGTTACAAAAAGGATATAAAGGCACTGGAGAAGGTGCAAAAAAGATTTACAAGGGGTGATACCAGAACGAAGAGGTTATACCTATCAGGAAAGATTGAACAGGCTGGGGCTCTTTTCTCCAGAAAAGAGAAGGCTGCGGGGTGACCTGATAGAGGTCCTTAAAATTGTGAAGGGGTTTGATAGGGTAGACATAGAGAAGATGTTTCCACTTGTGGGGGAGACCAAAACTCGGGGTCATCAATACACGGTAGTCACTAATAAATCCAATAAGGAATTCAGGAGAAACTTCTTTACCCAGAGAGAGAGTTTAGAATGTGGAACTCGCCACCACACGGAGTAGTTGAGGGGAATAGCATCGATGTATTTAAGGAGCAGCTAGATAAGTACATGAGGGAAAAAGGAATAGAAGGATATGCTGATAGGATTAGATGAAGTAGGGTGGGAGGAGGCTCGTGTGGATAGACCAGTTGGGCCGAATGGCCTGTTTCTGTGCTGTAAATTCTATGGAGGAGAAATTCATTATCGCCCCGTTTGGGGGCGGTAACTTTTGAAAGGTGGGAAACTTATCGCCGGGCGCTAATGAGTCCCAGCTTTCACGAAATTGGGTTTCGCGCTCCAGGAAGGAAGTGGAGCGCAAGCAGGCGGGGCGGTAGTGGTGCAGCGCTGCACAATGGGCCGTGCAGCGCTGCCTCGTTCCCAGGCTCCTTCCCTCCCTTAAAGGGAAGGGCCATCACTACAGGCTCTGCATTGGGACCAGTTAGCTGGTCCCCAACAGTGGCCACGATCCGGCTTGCTCATAGAATCATAGAATGGTTACAGCACAGAAGAAGGCCATTTGGCCCGTCGAGCCCGTGCCGACACTCAGCTAGTCCCACTCCCCCTGCAAATCTCTTTCCTTCAGATACTTACCCAACTCCCTTTTGAAAGATAAGATTGAGTCTGCCTCCACCACCCTTTCAGGCAGTGCATTCCAGACCTTAACCACTCGCTGCATAAAAAAGTTTTTTCTTACGTCGCCTTTGGTTCTTTTGCCAATCACCTTAAATCTGTGTCCTCTGTTCTCGACCCCTCTGCCAATGGGAACAGTTTCCCTCTATCTATTCTGTCCAGACCCCTCATGATTTTGAACACCTCTATCAAATCTCCTCTCAATCTTCTCTGCTCCAAGGAGAACAACCCCAGCTTCTCCAGTCTATCCACATAACTGAAGTCCCTCATCCCTGGAATCATTCTCGTAAATCTTTTCTGCACCCTCTCTAAAGCCTTCACATCCTTCCTAAAGTGCGATGCCCAGAATTGGACTCAGTAATCCAGTTGGGGTCGAACCAGTGTTTTAAGAACATAAGAAATAGGAGCAGGAGTAGGCCATTCGGCCCTTCGAGCCTGCTCTGCCATTCAATGAGATCATGGCTGATCTTCTGCCTCAAATCCATTCACCGGCCCTATCGCCATATCCCTTGATGCCTTTACCAGTCAGAAATCTATCGACTTCTGTTTTAAATATACCCAATGACTGAGCCTCCACAGCCCTCTGGGGTAGAGAATTCCAAAGATTCGCCACCCTCTGTGTGAAGAAATTTCTTCTCATCTCAGTCCTGAATGGCCTACCCTTTATCTTGAGGCTGTGGCCCTGGTTCTAGAGGCCCCAGCCAAGGGAAACATTCTCCCAGCATCCATCCTATCAAGCCCTGTAATAATTTTGTATGCTTCAATGTGATCCCCTCTCATTCTTCTGAATTCAAGAGAATACAGGCCAAGTTTACTCAATCTCTTCTCATACGACAGTCCCGCCATCCCAGGAATCAATCTCGTGAACCTTCGTTGCACTCCCTCTATGGCAAGTATATCCTTCCTTAGGTAAGGAGACCAAAATTGTACACAGTACTCCAGGTGTGGTCTCACCAAGGCCCTATATAATTGGAGTAAGACTTCTTTACTCCTGTACTCAAATCCTCTTGTAATGAAGGCCAGCATACCATTTGCCTTCTTAATAGTTTGTTGCACCTGCACATTTACTTTCAGTGGCTCATGTACAAGGACACCCAGGTCCCTTTGAGCATCTGCATTCCCCAATCTTTCACCATTTAGGAAATACTCTGCCTTTCTGTATTCCTACCAAAGTGGATAACTTCACATTTAGCCACATTATATTTCATCTGCCATATTCTCGCCCACTCACTGAGCCTGTCGAGATCCCCTTAAAGCCTCTTCACAACCTCTTCGCAACTGACACTGACACCTAGCTTTGTATCATCAGTAAATTTGGAAAAGTTACATTTAGTCCCCTCATCCAAATCATTGATATAGATTGTGAATAGCTGGGGCCCAAGTACCGATCCTTGCGGTACCCCACTAGTCACAGCCTGCCATCCTGAAAAAGAGCCATTTATCCCTACTCTTTGTTTTCTGTCTGTTAACCAATTCTCAATCCATGCTAGTATATTACCCCCAATTCCATGTGCCCTAATTTTGTTCGCCAACCTCTTGTGTGGGACCTTATCGAAGGCCTTCTGAAAATCCAGATACACCACATCTACCGGTTCCCCTTTGTCTACTCCACCAGTTACATCCTCAAAGAACTCCAATAGGTTTGTCAAACAGGACTTCCCTTTCATAAATCCATGTTGACTCTGCCCAATCTTACTATTAGTTTCTAAGTGCCCAGTTATTGCATCCTTTATAATAGATTCCAGCATTTTCCCAACTACTGATGTGAGGCTAACAGGTCTGTAGTTCCCTGTTTTCTCTCTCCCTCCTTTCTTCAATAGCGGGGTTACATTTGCTATCCTCCAATCTGCAGGAACCGTTCCAGAATCTATAGAATTTTGGAAGATGACAACCAATGCATCCACTATTCCAATGGCCACCTCTTTCAAAACCCTAGGATGTAGGTCATCCAGTCCTTGGGATTTATCGACTTTTAGTCCCATTAATTTTGCTAGCACTGTTTTTTTTACTAATAATAATTTCTTTCAGTTCCTTATTCTCGTCACACCCTTGGTTTTCTCATATTTCTGGGAGGTTTTTTGTGACTTCCTCAATATTTATAAATGTGAGAAGTCGCACAACACCAGGTTATAGTCCAACAGGTTTATTTGAAATCACAAGCTTTCGGAGCGCTGCTCCTTCATCAGGTGAAGTGAAGAGGTACATATAGGCACAGCATATATAGTCAGAGAACACAGCCAAATGATTACAGTTAATCTTTCCAACTGCCCTTTATCACACCTCAGCAGAGAGATAATCACGGCAATCAAAGGTGTGGATGGTGTCCAAACAGGTCAGTCAGGAAAACATTACATCAAAGACAATGAGGTGGGGTCACAAGGGGTCAAATGTGGCAGATGCTGGGGTCTGTATGGAAAACAAAAGACTTTTTTTGCTGGAATTCACAGCAGGTCCGGCCGCATCTGTGTAGAGAGAACAAGCCAACGACGACTCGAGTCTGGATGACTCCCAAAACAAGTGCTCTACTCGGAGCTCCGGCACAGCAAGAGAGCCCCAGGTGGGCAGAGGAAACGCTTCAAGAACACACTCAAAGCCTCCTTGAATAATGTAACATCCCCACCGACACCTGGGAATCCCTGGCCCAAGACCGCACAAAGTGGAGGAGAAGCATCCGGGAAGGCGCCAAACACCTCGAGTCTCTTCGCCGGGAGCAAGCGGAAACCAAGCGCAGGCAGCGCAAGGAGCACACGTCAACCCAAGCACCCCACCCACCCGCCCCTTCAACCACCGTCTGCCCCACCTGTGACAGAGACTGTAGGTCCCGCATCGGACTCATCAGTCAACTGAGAACTCATTTTTAATGTGGAAGCAAGTCATCCTCGGTTCCGAGGGACTGCCTAAGAAGGAGAAGAAAAGTGACGGAGGTTTCCAGCCGGTGAGTGCAACAGCTGCTCATACAAACTA
This sequence comes from Squalus acanthias, assembly GCA_030390025.1. Classification (NCBI taxonomy): domain Eukaryota; kingdom Metazoa; phylum Chordata; class Chondrichthyes; order Squaliformes; family Squalidae; genus Squalus; species Squalus acanthias. Next base: position 19,495,121 of record CM059426.1, read on the forward strand.
CACGTTCTCCAGTTCCCAGCACTTGTATAGCAACTCGCTATGTAAACACTGCCAGTGAGCTGAGTGTGTGCCGACTGTACAGTAACCAGATCAACTTGAGTTCCAAGGTAAATGGGCTGAGAAAGGCAGAACGCAGCATTTTAAAACATGCTGCTTAGAGTAGGATTGAGTTTGTCTGCATTCTTCTCTTACTCTCAGTGCATGGGGTGTCCACCCTTTTTTATCATTCAAGGCCAGCCAGTACAAGGACTAGGGGACACAGATTGAAGGTTTTGGGCACGAGAAACATGGGGGATGTGAGGTGGAACTTTTTTACGCAGCGAGTGGTGAGGACCTGGAACTCGCTGTCGATGGAAGTGGTGGAAGCGGAGACACTCAGGGGTAAAAATTCACTTGGTTGCGCCACCCGTTAGCGCCTTAAGAGGGCGCTAATGGGGCGCAAAGCCGCTAACGCCCGGGCGCAGCGATGTTTGCGCCGCTCGAGAACTTAACTTGAGATTGTGCGGCGGCGCTAAAACTTACCGCTGCGACCACCTGCGCGCGCAGATTGTGACGTCATTCCATGGTGCAACGCCCTTGGGGCGCCCCGTAGCGGAAATTGAGTGGCGCCCCCTGCCTTACCGCCTGGCGCTTCCAACGACCAGAAGACTGGAACGCTATCAATCGCTGTGTGGCTGGGGGGGGGGGGCGCTATTTAAAGGGGGCCTCTTCCTGTCTTTTATTGTTGGTGGCATTTTTGAACTACGCATTCTGAGAGAGAGATTGAGAGACTTCTGGAGAGATTCAACGTTGTGTGAAGGAGTTTTGGGTACTGAGCAGCACTTTGCAGGTTCATTTTGATTTGCCATTCCTTATATCGATTTAGCAGAGACCGTGGGAGCTGCACTCTGAGCTCTTTGCCTGGTGCTCTCCATTGTTCTTTCCAGCACATTTGATGTGCAAGTCTCTCCAGGCCGAGATTCAAGGCAGCAATGAACAGGATGTGGATGGAAAGCAAGATTAACCATCCCCTTTAAGAACTGGCCCGTGCCATTGTGTGTGTGTTCCATTGCTGACTGACATTACATGAGCTTCGCCAGCGCTCCGAGTTAGCGCCTCACTGCTCGGCCTTTGCGCCTTAAGAGAGGTGTGCAGCGCCTGCTTTAGCGCTCCACTCACCTCCCGGGGCGGTAAAAGTGAAGTTTCCCGTCAGTGCCGATAATTAGCGCCAGGCGCTAATATTTGCGTCCGGACGATATTTGCGCCCCAAATGGGGCGCGACCTAATTTCTACCCCTCAGTGTTTTCAAGGGGAGACTGGATAGGAAATAAACTTGCAGGGCTACGGGGATAGAGCAGGGGAATGGGACTGACTGGATTGCTCTACAGAGAGCTGGCACGGACTTGATGGGCCGAATGGCCTCCTTCTGTACCATTATGACTCTATTGCCCATCCCTAATTGCCCTTGAGAAGGTGGTGGTGAGCCGCCTTCTTGAACCGCTGCAGTCCGTGTGGTGAAGGTACTCCCACAGTGCTGTTAGGGAGGGAATTCCAGGATTTCGACCCAGCGACGATGAAGGAACGGTGATATACTGCCAAGACAGGAAGGTGTGTGATTTGGAGGAGATCTTGGAGTTGGTGGTGTTCCCATGCGCCTGCTGCCCTTGTCCTTCTAGGTGGAAGAGGTCGCGGGTTTGGGAGGTTCTGCCGAAGAAGCCTTGGTGAGTTGCTGCGGTGCATCTTGTAGATGGTACACACTGCAGCCACGGTGCGCCAGTGGTGGAGGGAGTGAATGTTTAAGGAGGTGGATGGGGTGCCAATCAAGCGGGCTGCTTTGTCCTGGATGATGTCGACCTTCTTGAGTGGTGTTGGAGCTGCACTCATCCAGGCAAGTGGAGAGTATTCCATCACACTCCTGACTTGTGCCTTGTAGATGGTGGAAAGGCTTTGGGGAGTCAGGAAGTGAGACACTCGCCACAGAATACCCAGCCTCTGACCTGCTCTTGCTGTCACAGTATTTATGTGGCTGGTCCAGTTAAGTCTCTGGTCAATGGTGACCCCCAGTATGTTGATGGTGGGGTATTCCCCGATGGTAATGTGGTTGAATATCAAGGGGCAGTGATTAGGCTCTCGCTTGTTGGAGATAGTCATTGCCTGGCACTTGTGTGGCACGAATGTTACTTGCCACTTATCAGCCTAAGCCTGAATGTCGGCCAGGTCTTGCTGCATGCGGGCACTGACTGCTTCATTATCTGAGGAGTTGCGAATGGAACTGAACACTGTGCAGTCATCAGCGAACATCCCCACTTCTGACCTTATGTTGGAGGGAAGGTCATTGATGAAGCAGCTGAAGATGGTTGGGCCTAGGAACTCCTGCAGTGATGTCCTGGGACTGGGATGATTGGCCTACAACCACCACAACCATCTTCCTATGTGCTAGGTATGACTGCAGCCAGTGAAGAGTTTTCCTTAAAGAGCTGAATGGTAATTTCCAGGTTAAGGTCGGGAGCCAATGGGCTCGATTTTGCCATTGGGGTCGGGCTGGGGCATGTCAGGTGGTTTTCATGTCAGGAACCCGACTCCGATGTGAAGTGGGAAAAAAGTGCGATTTTCCCCTAATTGGGTACTTGATTTCCAGCGTGTGGGAACCCCTGGCCCAATTAGTCTTTCCATCCTGAAAGTCACCTCCGATGACGTCATCAGTGCTGCTGGATTTAAGGCCTGCAAGCAGCCTTGCTTCTTCTGGAGACTGGAAACGCTTTGGACATTGTATGAAGGACTTCATTTACCGACCATGTCCACCAGCAAGCAAAAGTGTGCACCTCGCTTTGATGAGCCCTCCCTCCAAGCTCTGGTGTAGGGAGCAAGATCTAATAAGGAGGTGCTCTTCCCTTCCTCAGGGAGAAAAAAGCCACCACAACAGACTAAAGCTGTGTGGCTGCAATTGGCCCAGCAGGTCAATGCCATCTCTATGTGCCGCAGAACCTGGCTGCAGTGCAGGAAGAGGTTTCATGACCTTCTCCGCACAGGAAAAGTGAGTATGACTTTCCCATCACCCTCAATATGATCCCCATCGCCTCTCCTCACCAGCACTCTGCTTTGCCAACCTCTTCCTCCACATCCCACTTGACACTGACATCCCTGCACCCTTACCCATTCCCTCTCTCTCTATGGTCACATTCACTTAACTATTCGATCATGCAGCCCTCACACTCCCTTTCATTGTGACGCACTGACAATAATTTACAACACACAGGGAGGGCCCTTTGTCTCCTTCTAAGCATCTATGCTATGGATTCTCTATACTCACTGCTTCATTCTCACTCAAACTCCACTTGTGTCCCTCATTGCAGGAAAAGAGAGCCCACAATAAGAGGGAAAGAGCGAGGACAGGAGGAGGGCCACCCTCAGTAGCCCAGCTCACCCACAGGGAGGAGGCGGCCCTGGAAATTGCTGGGATCGAGGAGGATTCCCAAGTGGGGGACGGACAGGCGGGCGCATCACAGCAAGCTGGTGACAGAATAGTTTGGCATCTCTCTCGTTGACATTGCATGAGTGACTGATAATGATTCTGATGCTCTAATAGATTTACTTATGATCATCTGCACAATTCAATGTGCATGCAACCTTTACCTCACATCTCTAACTCCTTCCTTTACTCCCCCACAGGACCATCGAAAGCCCCCGTCCCCACTGTCCAGGAGGAAGAGCCTGAGCTTCCAGGCTCCTCAGAGGAAGCTGCAACCTCTGAGGGCGCTCCGTCAGCAGAATTCAGCGCACCCTGCACCAGCGCAGACACTCACACCTCGGTGGGACCTTCGGGACATAGAGTAGAGTTGTCACCTGGTGTATCACAGCTCACAAGTGAGCATCAGCAGATGGTGGAGACAGGGACAGCAGTGGAGAGTCCTCGTCACAGTGGAGAGGACGCTCCCAGCTCGGCTCCGTTGCATGTCGACCCTGTGCCTCCGGGTCCATCCAGAAGGAGAGCGGTGCTGGAACTCCAGGAACAGGTGCCGGAGTCTCTGGCAGGTTTTGTCTCCAGGGTCGCTGTGAGTGTGGAGCGAATGGAGGAGTCCATCGCTAACATGAGCAGAGCCTTTGTGGAGGCGTTGGCGCATGAACACATCACCACGGAAAGGATGGTAACCTCCATGGAAAGGCTGGCTACCGTAGAGGAGAGGATGGCTACGTCCATGGAGGAGCGTAGTCGCCAGGGTATGGAAAACATGGTAATTGTTCAGAATAGACTGATATCTCTTGAGGAGCGATGGTCAGCTATTGAGCAAACAAACCAGACCTTCATGCAAGTCCTCTGGAGTAGGACTTCCAGTGCAGAAACAGGTCCTCATGGCCCCCCTGAAGTGCAGCAAGGTGCTGTCCAGCCATTTGCTAGCTCTGAAGTGGGGCTGACCCATGAGAGGGATGTTGGTGGCAGACAACAAGGAAGTGGGGGCTCCTCTCCAAGCGCTCACACGACCATGCCACTGCAGAGCCCTCGGTCAGAGCCCCACGAGAGTCCCCACCCAACTGAGATCGGCGTCTCAACCCCTGCACAGCCGCAGGAGCAGCAGACTGCTGCCAAGCCCTCACAGGTTCGCAACCCCAGAGGATGCCCACCAAAGGTGTCGAGACGGGAGCAGCAAGAAAGTGAGCAAGGGGCCTCCACATCTGCTGAAGCCACAGCGGAAGTACCATGTAGGAGCACGCGTAAGAGGAAGATAATGCACAAGTAGTCACAAGGGTAGTCACTTGGGTGTAATGTTGTGTTTAATTTTGAAAAGCCATCAGTTGCTTATTGTCATAAAAAATTCTGATGGTAAACTGTTGCAGTTGTGGCGTGTGTAATTTCGCTAATGGGACTTCCACATTGAGGGCTTAGGGCGACTTGCAATTGTCAGTATGGTGGTCAGAGTGATAGGAATCCGTAGGTTCTTGGCCATTGTCGATGGTCTGATAAGAAGGTGCGAGGCAAAAGTGTTTGATTGTGCAGGCCAAGCAAATCTGGTCTAGATGAGTGCGTTCCTTGCATCCCGGGCAGCAATGTGGTCGCGCGCTGGCGCCTTCTGGCCTGTGTAGCTTCTGGTGGGTGAGCAACAGCTTTACGCTCCTGTTGTTGCTGCTGCTGTTGGTGGTGCTGTTGTTCATGGTTCTGCTGCTGCCAAGGCTGGTCTTCGTCCGATTCTGATGTCCAGGAGGAAAGGAAATAAATGGTTCCCATGCTTCTGGAATATGCCTCAGTTGAGGAAGCGCTCAGTCAAGGTGGCGAGAGAGGTTTCCCAGGAGGTCACACTGGAGATGGGTGTCAGGCTCCAAACTTCCACAACAATGGGTATGCCTGCTAAAAGTTCCCCCAGACCTGAGACAACAAAGTTCTGCCACCTGCAAATGATGATTGCTGAAAACTCCTTTTTAATGGTGGAGCTGCAGCTGTTAGTAAGCAGTCCACTTGTGAGGCCGCTAGGATTACCTGGCGTGTTCCAGAGGAGACGTGCAGGACGTGGGAAAAGTGGTAAATACAGAAAGGCCTCTCGAAATGGGATTATAAAGGCCCTTAACTTGTTGTTAAGGGCCTTAAGGGCCTTAAGGGCCTATCCTGCCTCTTGGAGGCGGGATGGAAACGAGGTCAGAAAACACGCATTTGGGAAAATTGCTCGGAGGCGGGATGGAGCAGGATCGGGCCCGCCCGCCATTTTTTGCGATTTTACCACCTCACACGCCTTCAATCCCGCCTCCTCGGGCCTGGCAAAATCGAGCCCAATGTATCCAGGGCTTTGCCTTCTACCAAGCCCCTTCTGCTGATCTTAATGGGAGGGCCTCATTTAAATAAAACTCTGCAGATTCCTGGCCGGCCAAATTGACTACTTGGCCAGCGGCGCGAGTGGGCATCTGATGGCCGGAGGTCAAAGCCGGGGACCCATGTGGATGGTCCCCGGCAGTCACTGAGGTGAGTGTGGGGATGGGCGGGGGATGGGTGGAAGCCTATGGAAAGATCGGGAGGAGAGGTCGGGGGAAGGATTTGGCAACAATCGGTGGGGAGGGAGGTGGACACCTTGCGCAAGGTAGGCCCGAGGCTTTCTTGTGAGGCCCAGAGCAGCCCTCCTGGCCCACCAGGAACCCTGAAATAAAACTTTAAAACTTACCTTCCAGGCTTCTTCTGGCCGAGGAGCCAGCTCCCGGCCGGATTTGCCTGGCAGAAAATGCTGGAAATGGTCAGCAGGTGACTCAACGGAAGCTCAATGGAAACTCGGAACAGCGCCTCACCTTTCGATTCGGCACTTTACAGCCTTCCGGACTCAATGTGGAATTCAACAATTTCAGATCATAACCACTGCTCCCATTTTTTTGGAACACCAGCTGATGGTAATGGTTCTGCTGTGTCATGAACAACTCCTCTGGACCCATCTTTCGTTTCTTTTCTTGTCCCATTACCATCTCCTTTCGCCTTGAAACATCATCGCTTTTGTCATTTAATCTCTCCTGCCTTCCACCCTATCGCTGACCCTCCCTTTTGACCTTTCCTCCCCTCCCCCGCCTTTCCCTGCCTCTGTACTTGCTTAAAACCTGTTGCATTTTTGCCTTCCAACTTTTTCCAGTTCTGATGAAAGGCCATCGACCTGAAACGTTAACTCTGTTTCTCTCTCTACAGATGCTGCCTGACCTGCTGAGTATTTCCAGCCTTTTTTTGTTTTTACTACAATTAAATTAAAGGCATTTTAAAACACGCGCCCACAAATCTATCAGCATCTGGACCGGTGTTGTCAAAATTCTTTTTTATGAACAGCCATTAGTGAGAAGTGTTCAGAGTAAAGGTGTGGAGCTCTGGGGATAATTCCTTCTTCTCAAGAAGCTGAGGCAAAGCGCTAGTCGATGACTGTCCATCAAACAGCCCAGAATAGTGACATATTGCTGACAATTTGGCGATCAGACCTGTGATTTGTATGACAACCGTTTTGCTGTTCAGCTCTGAATGTTCTGTTCTCATCAAAAACAATCTTCCTAACGTGACTCCGCACAAAAGAGCCGGGAATCACTCAATTAATTCAAATCCGACCTCGTGTCGAGTGTGTGCTACCACGGTGTGGGGTAAGTACCATGGATGCAAGAGCAGGTCAGAGGCTGGGTATTCTGCGGCGAGTGTCTCACCTCCTGACTCCCCAAAGCCTTTCCACCATCTACAAGGCACAAGTCAGGAGTGTGATGGAATACTCTCCACTTGCCTGGATGAGTGCAGCTCCAACAACACTCAAGAAGCTCGACACCATTCAGGGCAAAGCAGCCCGCTTGATTGGCACCCCATCCACCACCTTAAACATTCACTCCCTCCACCACCGGCGTACCGTGGCTGCAGTGTGTACCATCTACAAGATGCACTGCAGCAACTCGCCAAGGCTTCTTTGGCAGCACCTCCCAAACCCACGACCTCTACCACCTAGAAATATGTCGCCGTTCTTTCATCGTCGCTGGGTAAAAATCCTGGAACTCCTTCCCTAACAGCACTGTGGGAGTACCTTCACCACACGGACTGCAGCGGTTCAAGAAGGCGGCTCACCACCACCTTCTCAAGGGCAATTAGGGATGGGCAATAAATGCTGGCCTTGCCAGCGAAGCCCACATCCCGTGAACAAATAAAAAAAAGGTTGAAAGAAACCTGAGTAAATATTGACGCCAATGTGTCAGCCAATGAGTTGGAGGCGGGGCTTGAGAGTCTCCGAACACACGACCGAAACTACAGGCAAACAGAGTCTCCCGAGTACAGCACGATTATTTCTCCAGCAAAATGCAATGAATGGAGGATAGCTACATAATACAAATGACGTGTGTAAAAAATCCAACCCAGTCACTTACAGCAGTGCGGTCTCCAGGCGCAATTGACGGGGGAATTACCCAACCATCTCCATTCTGACCGGGATCTTGAGCTGTGGCTGTATTCACAGTGTCAGCTGTGGCTCAGTTGGTAGCACACTCCCCTTTGCGTCACAAGGTTGTGGGTTCAAGTCCCACTCCAGGGGTTTGAGCACATAAAGCTAGGCTGACTCTCCAGTGCAGTGCTGAGGGAGTGCTGCACTGTCAGAGGTGCTGTCTTTCAGATGAGACCTTAAACCAAGGTCTGCTTTCTCAGGTGTACGTAAAAGATCCCATGGCACTATTTTGAGGAAGAGCAGGGGAGTTATCCCCGGTGTCCTGGCCAATAATTATCCCTCAACCAACATCACTAGAACAGTTTATCTGGTCGTTATCACGTTGCTGTTTGCTGTGCGCAAATTGGCTGCCACATTACAGCAGTGACTACACTTTAAAAGTGCTTTGAGATGTGTGGTGGTCGTGAAAGGCGCTATATAAATGCAAGTCTTGTATTCAAAACAAAATGTGTGTTTCCAACTGTTGCTTATTTTAGTCAACTTAGAATCTGTGAAATTGGCCTGAAATTGACAGGCAGGCCAGTGTGGAAGGAGCGGTGCCGTTTTGTCCTCGCTTTAACTCGTTCACGCTGAGCTATTACATGCATGTTTTGTACACAGCGCTTCCATCACAGAAGCAGAAAGTATAAAAGCCCAAGGAGGGCTTTGAAAATCTCTGCAAAATAAAAATACAACTGAAGCGTGGATTGTGCTTACATTGTGCATCGCAAAAGAATACTGAAAGAAATTGACCCGCTCCTCCGCTTCACATGCCCAAAGAAAATTGCTGAAGTGGGACTGTAATTATAAATAGAGGATCCCTCTGGAAAAGGGAAGATTAATACTCGCTGTTTCACTCATCTATCTTTTGATGTTTCTGCTGCCTGTCGGGGAAAAAAAATAATTTATTCTCCAAACAAAAATAAAATGATATTAAGTCTTACATCTACTTCAGGTACGAATATTAAAATAATGGTCTTAAAAGAGTGTGAAAGGATTTGATAGGGTAGACGTAGAGAAGATGTTTCCACTTGTGGGGAGGGCAAAACTAGGGGCCATAACTATAAGATAGTCACCAATAAATCCAAGAAGGGATTCGGGATAAACTTCTTTACCCAGAGGGTGGTTAGAATGTGGAACTCGCTACCACAGGGAGTGGTTGAGGCGAATAGCGTAGAATCATTTAAGGGGAAGCTAGATAAACACATGAGGGAGAAAGGAATAGGTATGCTGATAGGGGGAGGCGAAGAGGGGTGGGACTCAGCTCGTGTGGAGCATAAACACCGGCACAGGCCAGTTGGGCTGAATGGCCTGTTTCTGTACTGGACATTATATAATGCAATTCTATGTAAATTAACATCTGGGGGGAGGGACTAGAGGATTTATACGAAAGGGAATATTGCTTCGATTGTTTGTGCCCTCTGTATGTAGGAGGGGTCACTAGGTTGATTCCAGAGATGAGGGGGTTGACTTATGAGGAAAGGTTGAGCGGGTTGGGCCTCTACTCATTGGAATTTAGAAGAATGAGAGGTGATCTTATTGAAACATATGATACTGAGGGGGCGCAACAAGGTAGATGCAGAGAGGATGTTTCCCCTCGTGGGGAAATCTAGAACTCGGCGGCATAGTTTCAGAATAAAGGGTCGCCCTTTTAGAACTGAGATGAGGAGGAATTTCTTCTCTCAGAGGGTCGTAAATCTGTGGAATTCTCTGCCCCAGAGCGCCGTGGAGGCTGGGTCATTAAATACATTTAAGGTGGAGATAGACAGACTTTTGCAAGATAAGGGAGTGAAGGGTTATGGGAAGCAGAGAGGGAAGTGGCTTTGAGCCCAAGATCAGCCATGATCTTATTGAATGGCGGAGCAGGCTCGAGGGGCCAAGTAGCCTATTCCTGCTCCTATTTCTTATGTTCTTATGGGTCCTATTGCTATCAGCATGGAGCCTTGCTAGATGTGAGTACTGTTTGCAGTATATGCCCTGACATGAATCTTGTCATTCATGTATGAAGTAATACTGGGTGGCCTGCTGGTGGCGCTGTCCAGGGAGAGTATAAATACTCGGGCATGGGCCCAGCTTACTTAGGACATTCCTCAACAGGAACTAGTGAAGGACACAACTAGATCTCCATGTTGAAAAACAGTTGATTAAAGCTTTGTTTAACGCTTAGACCAAGTGCCTAGTAGTTTTCTTACGTCATGCCCCATGATGTTAGAGGCCGAACTCCAACCCGGCAGCACAGCCTTGCAAAATGACTCCTATTCCACGTTCACTTAAGAATGTTTGAGCTGGATGAAGCTGTGGGGTGCAATCGTATCACACATTACCTGCTTAGCATCCTGTACAGAGCCCCTTACCTTCGTCCCCTCAGCATTTTCTTATATTTGATGTCGTTTTTGATAGAAATCTATCTCTTTAAATCAGATGCAACTTGTAAAGTAGCAGAAATTCAAAAGAATTAAACTTCACTTCCTAGGATCTGCTAATTTTCTTTAGCTTTAAGTTGCCCCATGAATTCGAATCCTAGAATTTCGCAGCACTAGCGGAGGCCGCTCATCCCATCGTGCTCTTGCCAGCTCTCTGGACGAGCGATCCACTTAGTCCCATTCCTCTGCCCTTTCCCTGGATCCTTAAAATTTTTCTTTTTCAACTACTCATCCACTTCCTTGTTAAAAAGCTCTAATAGATGCAGCATCCACCTCTGTACCTGTTGGGACATTCCGCTCATGCCCGCTAAGTTGCCATTGAGGCCAAGCTCTGCCTTTACCAATGATCTGAAGCCCAGAACCTCTGCTGGTGCTTGAGGCCCGACATCTGTGGCTCTCTATCTGGCCGAGGACTGCTTTGGTGTTCATCCTCTGTGCCAAATCCGGAGTAGTGCTCGATTACTTAATACTGCCATCCTTCGCCTTTGATAACACAAAGATTAAAAGAAATGTGAGCACCAATGTGTCCCCCTCCATTGCTCAATTCTGTAAATGACCCAGAACAAACCTCTGCAGAACCCATTTGTTACTGCTCCTTAACAGAGCCTTTCCCATTTATTACCTCTTCCTGCTTTCTATTCCCAAACCGCTTTTCAATTCAGTTGGTTAATTATCCATTAATTTTGCAAGCTTTTATCTCCTGTTACAGAAACCCTTCTGAAAATCCAATTATATTTTATCCACTGCAACTGCTCATGTACTAATTTAGAGCCTGAAACTGTGCTCCCTTACATCGCCAGGGCAGGTACAAGGGCTTGGAAATCTGAACATTTATCCCTCTAGCAGGTCTGCCCTTTCCCTGAACCCCCTTTTGGAGGGAGAGTGCCCACTGGTGGACATCCCTCCTTCTCTTCTGGCCCAGCGACCGTCCCTTTCTAAGGCCTCGGCACAGTGTTCACCTCTTCAGGGCACTTTTAAGCCTGTCCCCTCTTCTTCTGACAGTCTTCTGCAACATCACTGCGTCTTTTTCCTCGGCAGTAACGGACTCCCTTTATCTTTAATTCATTCCCAGGAGGTGTGCATTGCCATTGGCATTTAATCACATAGGATTACACAGGATATACGGCACAGAAACAGGCCATTCGGCCCAACCAGTCCATGCCGGTGTTTACGCTCCACTCGAGCCTCCTCCTGTCTTTCCTCATCTAAATCTATCAGCATAACCCTCTATTCCCTTCTCCCTCATATGCTTGTCTAGCCTCCCCTTAAATGTATCTATACTATTCGCTTCAACCACTCCCTGTGGTAGCGAGTTCCACATTCTCACCACTCTTTAGGTAAAGAAGTTTCTTCAGAATTCCCTATTGAACTTCTTGGTGACTATCTCATATTGATGGCCTCTTGTTATGCTCTTCCCCCATTCTCTCTGTATCTACTCTATCAAAACGTTTCATAATTTTAAAGACCTCTATTAGGTCACCCCTCAAGAGAAAAAAGACCCAGCCTGTTCATCCTTTCCTGATTGTCATCACCAGCTGCGCTTGAGAAGGGGGTGGTGAGCCGCCTTCTTGAACCACTTGTAAGATTCTAAAAAATGTAATAAAACCACTGCTGCCGTGCGGAGATCGAAATTGCGAAGGAATTGTGAGATGGTAACGGACAGACTCAAAATGTAGGAAGTCAGCAGGGGGTCTTTGCCTGTAAGGAGTCAAAATGGAGACGCTCAGCATATGGTCCTTTTGTTTGTGAGACCACATGGGCAGGAAGGAGAAACACCGGATGAAGAGGAAGTCCCACCCCCACACACATCACAGGAACATGAACATGTCATGCAGAAGGAACTCCTTTCAGGGAAGGTTGGGAGTGAAACTGAGGCGGATGGCGATATACGAGGGGGGCCGGCAGAAAGGCCAGAAAGGCACTATAAAGGGATGACCCAGAAGGGGGAAATTCAGAAGAAGAAGAAGACAAGAGGCAAAGAGGTCTGTTTGAAATGGCAGTCGATGTTTGCAGCCTACTACTTTTTCCAGATTGATCACCCTGGGATAAGAGTGCGTATGAAAGTCGGACATAGAGCACAGATATTGCTAAAGGGTAGTTTTATGTACGGTTGACTTGGGATATGATTTGCCAGGAATTAGCATATAAGTTGCTGGGAAGTAATTTTATGTACAGAACTGAGGGCATATGGAGTGCCAAGGATTAGCACAAATTGCAGGGATACTTTTATGTACGTTTAGCTAAACTATGTAGCGTATGAGTTGCTGGGAGACACTTTTATGTATGAAACTGTGAGCATATTTAATGCCAGAGTGAATTGATACGGTAAATTGTGAGCATATTCATTGCCAGAACGAATTAACAGACTATGGGCACAGACATTGCCTAGCGCAAATCTATGTGTGCTTGAATTTTAAAATTTGTGTGAATAAAGATCATTTTATTTGTAACAAACCTATCTGTCATTGTTATGCTTATTCGTAATTCTCAAGGTCCGAACAGTAGTAGGAGAAATAACAACAGAAAACGCTGGAAAAACTCAGCAGGCCAGGCAGCATCCGTGGAGAGAGAAAGAGAGTTGACGTTTCAGGTCGATGACCTTTCATCAGAACTGGGAAGAGCTGGAAATCAAATAGATTTAAGGCCAGGGTAAAGCTGGGAAAAGGGGGAGGGGATAAAGGAACAAAGGAGGAGATGAAGAGACATTAAGAGACATTAAGAGATATGCAAGGCTAGAGGTGGTGTTAATGTGACAGATTAAGGCTGAATGAAGTGTGAAATCTACTGGCAGAATGAAGGACAGCTGCCAGCTTCTAGGAGGAAAAAAAAGGTGGGGGGGACAAATAAAAGGGTGGATAAAATAAAATATAAATGTGATTGGAGCTGAGGTTATGATCTAAAATTGTTGAACTCGATATTGAGTCCATCTTTCGTTTAGGCACGCTACAGCCCTCTGGACTCAATATCGAGTTCAACAATTTTAGATCATAACCTCAGCTCCAATCACATTTATATTTTATTTTATCCACCCTTTTATTTGTCCCCCCCACCTTTTTTTTCCTCCTAGAAGCTGGCAGCTGTCCTTCATTCTGCCAGTAGATTTCACACTTCATTCAGCCTTAATCTGTCACATTAACACCACCTCTAGCCTTGCATATCTCTTAATGTCTCTTAATGTCTCTTCATCTCCTCCTTTGTTCCTTTATCCCCTCCCCCTTTTCCCAGCTTTACCCTGGCCTTAAATCTATTTGATTTCCAGCTCTTCCCAGTTCTGATGAAAGGTCATCGACCTGAAACGTCAACTCTCTTTCTCTCTCCACGGATGCTGCCTGGCCTGCTGAGTTTTTCCAGCGTTTTCTGTTGTTATTTCGGATTTCCAGCATCTGCAGTATTTTGCTATCGTAGTAGTAGGAGAAAGTCTTACACACTGCAGTCCGTGTGATGAAGGTGCTCCCATAGTGCTGCTCAGTAGGGAGTTCCAGGATTTTGACCCAGCGTCGATGAAGGGACGGCGATGTATGTCCAAGTCAGGATGATGTGTGACTAGGAGGGTAACTTGGAGGTGGTGGTGTTCCCATGTGCCTGCTGCCCTTGTCCTTCTAGGTGGTAGAGGTCGCGGGTTTGGGAGGTGCAACCCTGCTTAGGTAATGACCCAGGAAACTGCTGGGGTGACGGTAAGGGCAAGGTATCGAGTAGATGTCCTTCACCGACTCTCCTCTAATGAGAGGAGGAGAATCCAGGCCAAACTGTCATATGCACCTTTGTACTAAAAAAGTACATGTATTTATCTGAAGCACTGAGATGCAAGCCCCGATTTTAACTTGGGGGTGATAATCGGGCAGGAGGGGGACAAGATGAGTTGGAAGACCCCATGATATCGCCAGCGTGAGACCCGGGGTAATTTTAACTCCCAGGCCTCCAATCAATATGATTGACGGGCTGCCCATGTTACCCGCGTAACTTCTTAAAGCTTCATTCCCTGAAGTTAGACTGGGTGTTCCAAGACAGTGGACACAATTCGGTTGGGACCAATGGCCTAGAAATTCGGCCGTGCCCATTTCTGGGCGCACGGGGGACGCAGGGAACAATCCCTGTGCCTGAATGGTGAGGGCCCGAGGCAAACCCAATATTGAGCCCACTTCTGTCAGGTGGAGTTAAAATCGTGCCTTAAGTGGTTCGCTACCAGTACAACATTAAAGACACATAGCTAACATTTTCATTGATTTCTCTGAAAAACTGACATCAAGGGGCTAAGGCCCATAGCGCCAAGATTGAAAAGAATTTAAAAAAAAAGGAAAGTGGTTTTTCTGCAATTAGTGAGGAGATGACACCAAGTTTGGATTTGAAATCCTGGCGATTGACTGAGGGAGGTAATGAAATCAGCAGAACACTGTTGCGTCAATTCATTCGAGGAAGGTTGTGGTGGAGGGAGGGAGCTTGGAGGCTAGAGCTGAGAAAAAGGACCTGCAGTTGGGTGACATCTTTAACTGCGTTATCTCCGGTTTTTGTTCCTGGCGAAGATTGCATCACGATTAGAAGCACAGTACTGTGAAAACACGTGGCTAGGAGAGGTTAGAAGAATTTGTTTTGACGTGAAGGTTTATTAGAACATGGAATGCACTACCGCAAATAACTATTGAATCCCCAGTTAATTACGCCATTTAGGAAGGAATTAAATAAACAGTTGAACAAACAACATATTAAAGTGTATGAGGCAAAAGGCTTAGTGTAGATAGTGCTGATGAGAAGTGAGAAAGAAAGAAGAAGAAAGAGTGACTTGCATTTATATAGCGCCTTTCACGACCACCGGACGTCTCAAAGCGCTTTACAGCCAATGAAGTACTTTTGAAGTGGAGCCACTGTTGTAATGTAGGGAAATGCGGCAGCCAATTTGCGCACAGCAAGCTCCCACAAACAGCAACGTGCTAACGACCAGATAATCTGTTTTTGTTGTGTTGGTTGAGGGATAAATATTGGCCCAAGGACACCGGGGATAACTCCCCCCTGCTCTTCTTCGAAATAGTGGCCGTGGGATCTTTTACATCCACCTGAGAGAGCAGATGGGGCCTCGGTTTAACGTCTCATCCGAAAGACGGCACCGCCGACAGTGCAGCACTCCCTCAGTACAGCACTGGGAGTGTCAGCCTAGCTTTATGTGCACGAGTCCCTGGAGTGGGACCCTCTGACTCAGAGGTGAGTGTGCTACCAACTGAGCCACAGCTGACACTGGGGCCCAATAGCCTCATTCTGTACTAATTTTTTAATGATTTTATCAGTGGAACCAATTTGTAATCTATACATTAATTTGTTTTCCACTTAAATTTTAAATTAGCACCCAACATTTCAATTATTCACCTGACACAGTACAAATACACTGGGCCAGAATGTGCTGTATCTGACTTACCCATGCGCAATTAATTTCTATAACCTTTTGCACTATAAGTTGCTGTCAGTGGGAGAGCCAAACAGCACAGCACCCTCCACAGGGCATCTTGGGCCTGTGTGAATAGTGCAAGCAACTGTGTGTCTCCTTAACCAATCAGATTGAAGAATCGTTAATGAGCAGCGCAGAGTCTGAACCAGGAAGTGTCAGTTCGAATAGTGAATTTAATGTCAAATCGGGTACAGAAAGCAAAATAAAGAGAGGGAAGGAAAGATTGGATTAAGAGAGAGAGAAAAAAGAGACAGAAAGAAAAAGATTTTGAAAAAATTATTTAAATTTTTAATAAATCTCCAACAATAATTATATTCTGAAGGAATGAGACTCCACACTTGTAAAAGTGAATTTTCAGTGCCAGAGAGGTTGCTTGACAGTAATTAAGATGTATCACAGCGTTAAAAAGCGTTAACTTAGACTGGAATGGACATGCCCTAACTTTCTGTGGCGAGTTTAGTCTGTATGTACCATGCAAGTACAGGAACTTCACGCTGTTCAAAGCACGTTAGTAGTGAGCCAGACAGCAAGATGCCATTTTCATGCAGTTTACAGGATCTCGGACAGCAACTTCTGGATTTTCGGATTTAACTGCGCATCTGCGCTCGCCGGAGGTTGTTGTGCGATTTGCGCATAAATAGCGGTGAGCGCCGTTAGTCTCACCTTTAGCTTTACAGTAAATTCTGGCCTAATAAATGGCGAGGAGTGGCGCGATATGGGCTCCAAATTTCTGTGGCTGTAAGTTGAATGGGTGTCTGATGAAAGCTGCAGGAAATAGACTAGGACCTGGATACCTTGGGTCCCAACCTTCTCTGCCCACCCCAAACATGGTCCACTAGATCAGAGTAAACGTGGCCAGAGAGAGGGGTCTCCCAGGCCAGGAGTTTCTTCCTCCCCAACCTGGGACGCGCTGTTTACCTGGTATGCCAGGTGAGAGGAGGCATACTGGCCTAGTCTGGCTTTCTCCGGGTGCTTCCATTACAGACTCCTGCAGCTCCTCTTCCTCCAGCATACAGATCATGTAAAGTGGGGTTCCCTTGGGGAACCCATTGTGCATCCCTTAGACCGAGCTCAGTAATTCTCCTGAGATAGGATGCTTGCCAAGGGTAATGCAGAATGTTGTAGAAGGCTTCCTGAGTATAACAGTGACAAATGTTTAGCAATATCTGCGGTGACTACCAAAATATGACCAAAGGTCTCCACACAAAATCTCAAGGAGCAGTGTCCCTTTAACAAAGTACTACCGCCTTGATGACTGGACGCTGGCGAATTCCGTCTGTTACCCAATGGCGCACATCCTCAAGGCAGATGGAGAGGGGGAAGACCTAGAATTTAGGATGTGTATCATCAAAGAATCTCACCGCACAGAAGGAGGCCATTCGGCCCAACATGCCTGTGCCGGCTCTTTAAAAGAGCTATCCAATTAGTCCCGGTCCCCTGCTTTTTCCCCAGAGCCCAGCAAATTTTTTCTCAAGTATTTATCCAAATTCCCTTTTGAAAGTTACTATTGAATCTGCTTCCACCAACCATTCAGGCAGCGCATTCCAGATCGTAACAACTCGTTACGTAAAGAAAAAAATCTCATCATCTCCCATTTGGTTCTTTTGCTAATTATCTTAAATCTGTGTCCTCTATGGTTACTGACTCTCCCGCCAGTGGAAACAGTTACTCCTTACTTACTCTTTCAAAACCCCTAACACAACCTGTGCTAATTCCATCATTTGCATGTGGTTGCCACGGTGAGGGTTGGTGCCTCATCAGCCCACCTTGAAACTGAACGGAATGTCCGCTGGGGCCACTGGAACCCTGGCGGACATCAGCCCCATCAGAAATTCCTGGCAAATCCCGACTGATGACCTCGCATAATCCAGGAATTTCCTCGGGGGGAGGTGTTCTCCGATTGGCTGCCGTAACATCGGCGGTAGATTGGTGCAGATCCCCGGTTCACCTGCGTCAACGTGGTTTCTTGATGATCTTCCGTCAAAGTCAAGGCGGCCGATTGGGAGAGCTCTAGAGGAAATTCACCTCATAATGTATATCCGACCTTCAGCAGATTTCTGTCTGACTTGATGCTGTTCCGTTTTTGAAGACGCAAGTACTAGAGTTAATGCAGCCAAGGACTGAAACAGTTCTGAACGTGAATGGTTGCAGTTCCTGCGGTCCACAAGTCTCACCTATAGGAATAGAATTGATTATTCCTATAAGATCTCAATCTCTTGTGGTTTCTTCAGAAAGAGATGAGGGAATTTGTGATACTCTGGAGGTTATTATCGCTACCTTGTGAGATGTATAAAATGCTGTCTTCTCATTATTAAGAATTCATTATTATCATTATTAATGCAGTTCTCATTATTGTTAATTAATTATTATCATTAACAACGTGACCCTATTTTTTATTAATAATCCATAATTATCTTTATTAATTCTGCCCTCATTATTATTAATTAATTATTTTCATTATTAAAGCTGAGCTCATTATTTTTATAATAATTATCATTATTAACATTGCCTTTGTTATTAATTATTAATAATTATAATTATTAATGCGGCCCTCATTATTATTCATTAATTATGATAATTATTAATGATGACCTCAGATTTATTAATTAATGATTGTCATTATTAATAATATTATTTTGTCCTTGTCTTTATTAATTAATGAATTATTATACTTATTAATGCTGTCCTTGTCGTAAGAATGAGCCTTACGCGTGGTGAACTTAAAGTAAGCTTTAATCAACTAAAAAGGTGCTACATACAAAAGAGGTCTTACTCTATGCCTCTCCAGGATCCAACTGATTAGCCCAGTATTTATCCTGGACTAATCACAGGAAGTGATGTAATAAAGTTCGAGTCACAGGAAGCTGTATTGTGTTACCACAGTCCTCATGATTATTGATTACTCATTAGCATTATTAATGTTGTGCTCATTATTATTCATTAATTGTTAACATTATTAATGTCATGCTCATTATTATTCATTAATTGTTAGCATTATTAATGTTGTGCTCATTATTATTGGTTAATCATTAGCATTATTAATGTCCTCCCCATTACTTTTCATTAATTGTTAGCATTATTAATGTTGTGCTCATTATTATTGATTAATTATTAGCATTATTAATGGTGTGCTCATTATTATTCATTAATTATTAGCATTATTAATGCTGTGCTCATTATTTCCTCTGTAACACAAAAGAGCCACATGAACACGGCAGATAATTAAAGCAGAGGAATGGGGAAAGTGAGACCTATGGAGGTGGACTCTGCATTCAAGGAAAGATTTAGAGTTGAGGTGATCCAGGCCTTTAAAATCGCGTGAAGATAGATGAGTACTTTTTGCTTCATTTGCTCTGTGAGTATTTACAGAGCAATTTCCCTCCGTAGATTAATTGAAGTCTAATATAAATGATTGTAGTGAATTGTGACATGGGGTCATTTTTAATAAAGTGATTATTTTTATAGTGAGATCCACCTAGAGAGAAATATTCCACCGATCTACATCATTGGAAAAAATGACTAAATCCATAGAGACTCTTTCCTTCCGTATGAAGAGCCCATTACTTTGCTAATACAGCAGGTTTTGTTAATTTAACATACATATCCAAATATGATTTTTGTGGCTATTACAGATTGTCTTGATTCAAAGCGTCAATAATCTAGCCTTGATTTCTGCATTATATTAAAAAAGAATCAAATCTGACTTGACTCTTGAGGGTAAATTTGCATCTGCAACACACGGGTGGTAATCTGACAGAGCGGATCTCCCGCCCGTTATGGAATTGCATGAAATAAAAATTGGACGGATTCTAGCCATAGGATGGGAGGAGGAGGAGGCTCACTTGGAGCATAAACACCGGCATTGACCAGTTGGGCCGAATGGCCTGTTTCTGTGCTGTACACTCGATGTAACTCAATAATTTGGATACTAAGGGAATCAAGGGATGTGGGGATTGGGGATAGGGCGGGAAAAGTTGAGGTCGCTGATCAGCCATGATCTTATTGAAATGTGGAGCAGGCTCGAGAGGCCGTATTGCCTACTCCTGCTCCTAATATGTTCTCAGGTCACATGACGTCATCTTTTCACTACGAGGGTCAAAGATGAGACCAGGGTAACCAGGCCTCCCTATATGGCGGTGATATCTGTTATATCAATCCCTGTCCCGAGGCCCAACGGGCGACAAGCTGATCCTCCTCTGGGGAGGTGTGATCGGCAGAGAGGGGGTAGGGAAAGCCAACTCCAATGGTACCCTCCTCCTGACGAATTGCTTAGAACATAATCAACACCTGGTTCTGTCAGAGAGACAAGTTCATGGCAACACCCTCGCTCCAAGCACTGGCATCTGCTGGACTGCGTCATCGTCCGAGCGAGGGACCGCAAGGACGTCCGCATCACCCACACCATGACAGGAGCTGATGACTGCTGGACAGACCACCACCTAATCCGTTCTGACATCTCCATCAATGTAGCCCCAAAACAGCAGCGGCAACAGAAACAATGCCGCAGGAAAATCAACGCTGGAGCACTCAAAGACCCTGCTAAGAAAGCCCTATTCAGCCTGTACCTCACAACCAACCTGACGACTCCCAGTGATTCAGAGACACAGAGTGTCCACAGCGCCTGGTCTGCACTCAAGGCCTCCATAATCAGCACCTGTGAAGAGACGCTCGGTCACTCGACCAGGAAACACCAAGACTGGTTCAACAAGAACGACCAGGACATCCAGGAGCTAATAAGCCACAAGCACAAGGCATTCCTGATCTGCAAAAGGCAACACAACTCAAGAGCAAGAAAGCAGCTCTACAGACGCCTGAAGGCCGAGGTCCAACAAAAAACTTGCGACCTAAAGAACAGATGGTGGGTGGAGAAAGCGCAGGAGATCCAGCAGCTAGCCGACAACCACGACATGCGTGGATTCTTTAGCACAGTCAAGACCACCAACGGCCCAAGCACCCAAGGTCCTGCCCCACTGCGGGCCAAGAACGGAGAGGTACTCATCAAGGACAGAGAGGCAGTCAGTGCCCGCTGGAAGGAGCACTTCGAAGATCTCCTTAACCGAGACTCTGTCTTCGACGCGAGTGTCCTCAACTCCATCTCGCAGCATGCTACCTGCCACCACCTCAGCACAACCCCAGCCCGGCATGAGGTTGAAAAGGCCTCTGACAACTGAAGAACAACAAGGCCACAGGAGCAGATGGAATCCCCGCCGAGGCACTAATGCATGGTGGAGAATCAATATTGGCGCGAATACATGAACTCATTTCTCTTACTTGGAAGGAGGAGAGCATGCCAGGGGATCTCAGAGACGCCGTAATTGTGACCATCTTCAAGAAAGGTGACAAGTCCGATTGCGGTAATTACAGAGGAGTTTCGCTGCTGTCTGCCACAGGGAAAGTCATCGCAAGAATCCTCCTCAATCGCCTTCTCCCAGTGGCCGAAGAGCTCCTCCCAGAGTCGCAATGCGGATTCCGCCCACTAAGGGTCACAATGGACATGATCTTCACCGCACGTCAATTACAAGAGAAATGCAGGGAGCAGCACCAACCGCTGTACATGGCCTTCTTTGACCTCACAAAGGCCTTCGACACTGTCAACCGTGAAGAATTATGGAGTGTCCTTCTCAAATTCGGCTGCCCTCAAAAGTTTGTCACCATCCTCCGCCTACTTCATGATGACATGCAAGCCATGATTCCTGACCAACGGATCCACTACAGACCCAATTAGCATACAGACTGGGTCAAGCAAGACTGTGTCATCGCACCAACGCTCTTCTCGATCTTCCTTGCTGCAATGCTCCATCTCACCCTCAGTAAGCTCCCCGCTGGAGTGGAGCTAATCTACAGAACAAAGGGGAAACTGTTCAACCTCCGTCGCCTCCAGTCCAGATCCAAGGTCGTCCCATCCTCTGTCATCGAATTACAGTATGCAGATGACGCTTGCGTCTGCGCACACTCGGAGGTCGAACTCCAAACCATCATCAGTATCTTCACCAAAGCGTATGAGAGCATGAGCCTTACACTAAACATCTGTAAGACAAAGGTCCTCTACCAACCTACCCCCGCCACACAGCACTGCCCCCCGATTATCAAAATCCACAAAAGGCCTTGGACAGCATGGACCACTTTCCATACCTCGGGAGCCTACTGTCAACAAGGGCAGACATCGATGATAAAGTCCAACACCGACTTCAGTGTGCCAGTGCAGCCTTCGGTCGCCTGAGGAAGAGAGTGTTTGAAGACCAGGACCTCAAACCCGGCACCAAGCTCATGGTATCCTGTATGCTTCAGAGACATGGACCATGTACAGCAGGCACCTCAAAGCACTGGAGAGGTACCACCAATGCTGCCTCCGCAAGATCCTGCAAATCCATTGGCAGGATAGGCGCACCAATGTCAGTGTTCTCGCTCAGGCCAACATCCCCGGCATCGAAGCTTTGACCATGCTCGATCAGCTCCGATGGACGGGCCACATTGTCCGCATGCCCGATACGAGACTCCCAAAACAAGCGTTCTACTCGGAGCTCTGACATGGCAAGAGAGCCCCAGGTGGGCAGAGGAAACGCTTCAAGGACACCCACAAAGCCTCCTTGAAAAAGTGCAACATCCCCACCGACACCAAGACCGCTCAAAGTGGAGGAGAAGCATCCGGGAAGGCGCCGAACACCTCGAGTCTCTTCGCCGGAAGCAAGCGGAAGCCAAGCGCAAACAGCAGAAGGAGCGCACGTCAACCCAAGCACCCCACCCACCCGCCCCCTTCAACCACCGTCTGCCCCACCTGTGACAGAGACTGTAGGTCCCGCGTTGGACTCATCAGTCACCTGAGAACTCATTTTTAGTGTGGAAGCAAGTCATCCTCGGTTCCGAGGGACTGCCTAAGAGAGAGAGAGAGAGAGAGAAGAGATCCAGAGAGATGACTGGCTTGTCTTTTAACACTTTTGGCCACCTCTCCGGTTATTTCCAGACTGATTCTTCCCCTCCGTATGTTTACAATGTACATTTAGGGATGGAGAAGAAAAATGGAACAATCTGTTTATTGCACTCACCTGGAACAGGAGTGTCTTAATGAATCTCAATTTGTCTTTATTCATCTGGAAAATTTGAGTAATACTTTAATGAATTGGAGGGGACGTATTGTCTTTTATGGCGCACAGTCAAATGAATTGATGTCTTCTGTCAAAAATTAATTACATTTTCTAAACATTCCCACCTACAATTAAACTTCAACATATTAGATAACTTACTTTCTACATTCTGCTGAGGAGAACGTTCTGCCTTTATATTGATTACAACAACACTGCCAGCTGTATTGCTTAAGTATAAACAGAAAGGGCTGGAGATACTCAGCAGGTCAGGCAGCATCTGTGGAGAGAGAAACAGAGTTAACGTTTCAGGTCGATGACCTTTCGTCAGAACTGGAAAAAGGTTAGCGATGCAGCAGGTTTTAAGCAAGTGCAGAAGCAGTGAAAGGGAGGGGAGGGGAGGTAAGAACAAAAAGGGAAGGTCTGTGATAGGGTGGAAGGCGGGAGAGATTAAATGACAAAAGTGATGATGGGGCAAGGCAAAAGTGGGTGGAATGGGACAAGTAAAGAAACAAAAGGTGGGTCTAGAGGAGCTGTAAATGGCAACAGCAGAACCATTGACAACGTTAACTCTGTTTCTCTCTCCACAGTTGCAGCCTGACCTATATTTAGAAGCCATGATGCGGAGCTGCCGGTGTTGGACTGGGGTGGACAAAAGTGAGAAGTCGCACAACACCAGGTTATAGTCCAACAGTTTTATTTGAAATCACAAGCTTTCGGAGCTCTGCTCCTTCGTCAGGTGAAGGAGCAGCAGCTCCGAAAGCTTGTGATTTCAAATAAAACTGTTGGACTATAACCTGGTGTTGTGCGACTTCTCACTATATTTAAAAGAGTAGAGTATTTCTAGCATTTTCTGCTACTATTTCAGATTTCCAGCATCTGCAGTATTTTGCCTTTTGTATTGTTTAAGTGTTCAGTTTAGGCCTCTGAAACAACAACAACAACAACTTGTATTTATATAGCACCTTTAATGTAGTAAAACGTCCCAAGGCGCTGCACAGGAGTATTATAAGACAAAAAATTTGACACCGAGCCACATAAGGAGAAATTAGGGCAGGTGACCAAAAGCTTGGTCAAAGAGGTAGGCTTTAAGGAGCATCTTAAAGGAGGAAAGAGAGGTAGAGAGGCGGAGAGGTTTAGGCAGGGAATTCAGAGCTTAGAGCCGAGGCACAGAAGGCACGGCCGCCAAAGGTTGAGTGATTATAATCAGGGATGCTCAAGAGGGCAGAATTAGAGGAGCGCAGATATCTCGGGGGGTTGTGGGGCTGAAGGAGATTACAGAGATAGGGAGGGGCGAGGCCATGGAGGGATTTGAAAACAAGGATGAGAATTTTGAAATCGAGGCGCTGCTTAATCGGAAGCCAATGTAGGCCAGCGAGCACAGGGGTGATGGGCTAACTGGACTTGGGCAGCCGAGTTTTGGATGACCTCAAGTTTACGTAGGGTAGAATGTGGGAGGCCAGCCAGGAGTGCGTTGGAATAGTCAAGTCTAGAGGTAACAAAGGCATGGATGAGGGTTTCAGCAGTGGATGAGCTGAGGCAAGGGTGGAGACGGGCGATGTTACGGAGGTGGAAATAGGCAATCTTTGTTATGCTGCGGATATGTGGTCGGAAGCTCATTTCAGGGTTAAATAAGACACCAAGGTTTTGAACAGTGTGGTTCAGCCTCAGACAGATGTTAAGGACAGGGATGGAGTCAGTGGCTAGGGAACGGAGTTTGTGGCAGGGACCGAAAATAATGGCTTCGGTCTTCCCATTATTCAATTTGAGAAAATTTCTGCTCATCCAGAACTGTATGTCGGACTTGCAATCTGACAATTTAGACACCGTGGAGGGGTCAAGAGAAGAGGTAGTGAGGTAGAGCTGGGTGTCGTCAGCATACATGTGGAAACTGACGCTGTGTTTTCGGATGATGTCGCCAAGGGGCAACATGTAGATGAGAAATAGGAGGGGGCCAAGGATAGATCCTTGGGGGACACCTGAGGTAACGATGCGGGAGCAGGAAGAGAAGCCGTTGCAGGTGATTCTCTGGCTACGATTAGATAGATAAGAATGGAACCAGGCAAGTGCAGTCCCACCCAAGCTGGACGACGGTGGAGAGGTGTTGCAGGAGGATGGAGTGGTCAACCGTGTCAAACGCTGCAGACAAGTCAAGAATGACGAGGAGGGATAGTTTACCTTTGTCACAGTCACAAGGATGTCATTTTTGACTTTGATGAGAGCCGTTTCGGTACCGTGGCAGGGGGAAACGCTAGGGATTGGGGGTGGTGGGGTGAGGGGGGGTGATTTTAACAGGGAGCGGGGTTTGGGTGGGCAGAGGGCTCGGCGAGTATCAAGCCCGCCCGACTTCATCAGTTTGAGGCTCGGGCTATTTTAACTCCCGGGCCTCACTTCCATCCCAGCAGTCAGCTGCCTTCCCGGGATGGGAGGAAAGAGACAGCTGTCCAGAGGTCACTCGCCGGCAGCGAGGTAAGCTGGGGGGAGCGGGTCCGTTTTGTGGGTGGGAAGGGGTGGCAGAGTTCCAGGCTTTTCTTTTGGAACCCGGAGGAGCATTTCTGTTCCGGCAGGCCCCAGGACAGAACGTTTCTGACTTACCTCAGAGGGCCTCAGCTTCATCCCCGCCAGGTTTTATGGAGCGCAGCGCCCATGCTAAGCCGTTACGTGCCACTGGGGCCTTAATGAGATCATTGGTTTCTCTGACAATCTGTTTTATTCCCAGCAATTTGGGTATACTAATATTAATGAGAAATTTTAACCCATGCTTTCTCCAGTTCATTACAGATAACAACAACGACAATTTTTTGGAGAACACACTGCTTCCATTAAAATATTGCCGTTAGTAATGGCGTAATGTTGTGGTGCAATGGAAATGTAATGGAGCTACACCCCAAGACAACAATAACAACAAAAACTAGCATTTATATAGCGCCTTTAACATAGTAAAACGTCCCAAGGCGCTTCACAGGTGTGTTACCAGCCAAAAACTTGACGCCGAGCCACAGAAGGCGATATTAGGACAGGTGACCAAAAGCTTGGTGAAAGAGGTAGGTTCCTCAAAGGAGGAGAGGGAGGTAGAGAGGCGGCGAGGTTTCAGGAGGGAAGTCCAGAGCTGAGGGTCTAGGCAGCTGAAGGCACGGCCGCCAATGGTGGAGCGATTAAAATCGGGGATGCGCAAAAAGTGGCGAGGCTGAGGACATGTGGGAAGATTTGTAATCCTCTTTGACATTTCTTTATTAATACTGCAGCTTAGAATCCATTACTTACAGAGGTTTTTGTTTGTGCTCTCGCAAGTCACGTCCAAAGCCACAAACTGCTGCTTCTATGCAGAAGTTCCTAATATTTCTTCCACCCCCTGAATTCTGAAGTAAGTATTGATATTTGGATTGAAAGTAGCTAACTAGCCCTAACCGCTGTGACCAATTCATGCCTATACTATTCGTGGCTGTAGATGATAAATGCTTGGGAGCTCCATGGATTCTGCCCTTTTATGGCCCCTTGGGTCATCAATTCTCGCACAGCCTCGTCTATGGCTACAATGATAACAAGCAATTGCCCCTGTTCCACTATGATTCCATGGGGTATGGTAGCAGAGTGGTTATGTTACTAGACTAGTAATCCAGAGGCCTGGACTAATGATCTGGAGAGATGTCAGTTCATAATCCCACCACAGCAGCTGGGGAATTTAAATTTAATAAAGTAAATCTGGAATAAAATTGTGAGCTGTGAGGAGGATGCAAAGAGGCTTCAAGGCGATTTAGATAAGTTGAGTGAGTGGGCAAATACATGGCAGATGCAGCATAACGTCGATAAATGTGAAGTTAGCCACTTCAGCAGGAAAAACAGAAAGGTAGAGTATTATTTAAATGGTGTTAGATTGGGAAATGTTGATGTACAAAGGGTCCTGGGTGTTCTTGTACACCAGTCACTGAAAGCAAACATGCAGGTGCAGCAAGCAGTTAGGAAGGCAAATGGTATGTTGGCCTTCATTGCAAGAGGATTCGAGTACAGGAGCAAAGATGTCTTACTACAGTTATACAGGGCCTTGGTGAGACCACACCTGGAGTACTGTGTGCAGTTTTGGTCTCCTTACCTAAGAAAGGATATACTTGCCATAGAGGGAGTGCAGCGAAGGTTCACCAGACTGATTCCTGGGATGGCAGGACTGTCGTACGAGGAGAGATGTAAGATTCTCAAAATTCACAGATTTCACAGATCCCCCAAAACTCGGAGACATACCCTAAGGAGAAGGACTTTGGACTCTTTTCTAACTACTTCAGGGTGATGAAATGCATTGGGCCTAACTGAAGGACATTTAGAGCAAAAAAAACCAAGATTTGGTATTTCGAAAGACATGTCTGGACTTGTAAGGGAGAAAAGGCTGCAAAGGGAGTTGGGCTCAACCTCTGTAAAAGACAGTTTGGATATTGGAGTTAATCAAACTGTCTGGGGAACCGCATGACCTCACTTGGAGTTAATCGGCCCCTATCAGACATTAACATCCTAACAATAGACCCGAGGAAGAGCAGTCCCCACCCAAATTACAGGAGCCATCAAAATCATGCATAAAACAGATCACGTCGACCCACTCTATAGAAATCTCAGGCCCAGTCAGGAAACTCGAAACCTGAGCACAATTGACTACAATCAAGAAACAGCTCAACAGCTCATGGAACCATCCCGAAACCACTTCACACTTTCGTGAACAACTGAAGGCCTGTTTTCTCAAGTTCAAGAGTGGAGCAGTTACACAGCAGTTCAAGGAGACAAGCAGTTCAACAGTTACACAGCAGCAAGGAATTCAGCAAGCAGTTAAACAAGAAGCTGTTCAATGAGTTCAGCAAGAAGCTGTTGAAGGGAGTTCAACAAGTTAAGGAGTTCAGCAGTTCTCAGGAGTTCATCGAGTTCGAAGAAGTTCACAGTTCTAGAAGCAGGTCAACACACAAGAGACCAGAGCAACAGTTCCAGTGACCATCAGACACCTCACGGCAACAAGGGCCTTACGAAACTTTTTACTTAAAAAGACTCTAAACCCTATCTCTAACAGAGGAAAAGTGGGTACTCACCCAATAAATCCAATCCAGCGAACCCCGAAACCGTGAACCAGCTCAACTGTCAAGGATTCGTTTGGTGAGCATTATCCCTGGTCCTCTAGAGTCCAACTTAGCTAGTAAAGTGGGATTGGGAGGGGTGAGGTATTTTTCTACTGTAATTTCCCTCATGTGTATCGAAGTGTTCCCCATTTTATTAGTGTGTTAAGATTGTTGTGTTGTATTTTCTCTCTTGAATAAAGATCAAAGTTCTTGCACCAAAACCAGTTGTCTGCTGCACTTTTGTCACAACACCCAAATAAGTCCAAGGTCTAGAACCAAGGGAGTGGGAGCGATTCGAACTGCTCAGAAGTCAGAGGTGAAGCTGACACACACCACCACCCCCTACAGAGATTGGGTCAACTAGGCCTGCATTCACTAGAGTTTAGAAGAATTAGAGGGGATCTCATTGAAACGTATAAAATTCTGACAAGGCTAGACAGACTGGATGCAGGGAGGATGTTTCCCCCTGGCTGGAGGGTCTAGAACGAAGGGTCACAATCTCAGGATACAGGGTAGGACATTTAGGACAGAGATGAGGAGAAATTTCTTCACTCCGAGGGTGGTGAACCTGTGGAATTCTCTACCACAGGAGGCTGTGGAGGCCAAGTCACTGAATATATTTAAGAAGGAGATAGATAGATTTCTAGACTCAAAATGCATCAAGGGGTATGGGGAGAGAGAGGGAATATGGTATTGAGATAGAGGATCAGCCATGATCATATTGAATGGCGGAGCAGGCTCGAAGGGCTGAATGGCCTACTCCTGCTCCTATTTTTCTATGTTTCTATCAGTAATGGTGACCGAAAGTACCGGATTGTCGTAAAACCCATCTGGTTCACGAATGTACTTTAGGGAAGGAAATCTGCCATCCTTACCTGGTCTGGCCCATATGTGACTCCAGAACCACAGCAATGTGGTTGACTTTTAACTGCCCTCTGCCACGCAGTTGTATTCAAGAAGGTGGCTCACCACCAACTTCTCAAGGGCAATTAGGGATGGGCACTAAATGCTGGCCTTGCCAGCGACGCCCACATCCCATGAATAAATTTATGGGTTTATTTCTAGAGGGATAGAATTGAAAAGTAGGGAAGTTATGCTAAACCTGTATCGAACCTTGGTTAGACCACACTTAAAATACTGTATGCAGTTCTGGTCGCCATATTATAAAAAGGATATAGAGGCACTGGAGAGGGTGCAGAGAAGATTTACAAGGATGATACCAGAAATGCGAGGGTATACATATCAGGAAAGGATGAACAGGCTGGGTCTCTTTTCTCTTGAAAAAAGAAGGCTGAGGGGTGACCTAATAGAGGTCTTTAAAATTCTGAAAGGTTTTGATAGAGTGGATACAGAGAGAGTGTTTCTACTTGTGGGGAAGAGCATAACTAGAGACCATCAATATAAGATAGTCACCAAAAAATCAAACAGGGAATTCAGAAGAAACTTCTTTACCCAAAGAGTGGTGAGAATGTGGAACTCGCTACCACAGGGAGTGGTTGAAGCGAATAGTATAGATGGACTTAAGGGGAGGCTAGACAAGCATATGGGGGAGAAGGGAATAGAGGGTTATGCTTATAGATTTAGATGAGGAAAGGCAGGAGGAGGCTCGAATGGACTGGTTCGGCCGAATGGCCTGTTTCTGTGCTGTATATCCTATGTAATCCTATGTAATCCTATGAATTAAAAAAAATACTAAGTGGCCTCATTTAATGCAAAATTTGTAGTTTGTGTGCCCACCAGTTTTCTGCAGAAACCCATCAAAGTAGCTGCCTTGGCACCTGAGTAATGTTCTGTCAGTTCAGTTGAAGTTGCTACGTTACTAGACTTGAGTCAGTGAGTAGACTGAGAGCAGCCTCCTCAAGAACAACAACGCTCATTTATACAGTGTCTTTAACGCAGAAAAATGCCCCAAGGTGCTTCACTGATGCCTAATCCAATGAAATAAAGGACCCTGAGCCAACAAAGGAAACGTGATCAAATGCCTGGTCGTAGAGGTGGATATTAAGGAGGGTCTTAAAAAGGAGGAGAGGGAGGTGGAGAGGCGGAGAGGTTTAGGAAGGGAATTCCAGAGATGCGGCCTTGGTGACCGAAGGCACGGCCACCAATGATGAACTGAGGAGAGGAAGGGAGGGATGCACAAGAGGCCAGAGTCAGAGCATCAGAGAGTTAATGGGGAGGGGGAGATGTACAGCATGAGGAGGCGACAGAGATAGGGAAGGGATGAAGGCATTTAAATATAAGGATGAAAAGTGTTAAATTTGAGAAGCTGGGGACTGGAAGCCAATATAGATTAGTGAGGACAGGGGTGATCGATGAGGCTGCCTTGCTGTGGGATAGAATACCGGCAGCAGAGATTTGGATGATCTGTAGTTTATGGAAATTGGAGGACAGGAAGCATACATGTCAAAGTCTTGGGCCTAGAAATTGGACATTGACAAAAACCTGCTGATGTCACCGCGGCCTCTGAAAATGGCCAAAGTTCACGCTGGGGGCTGGAGATTTGTAGCGCAGCGCTAACTTACAGTGCAAGGCCCTCCTGGTGGCGTTAACGGAGGCATCCGACCCAAAGTTCCTATCCACAGTCGTCGTTGCAGCTTCTTACAGCCTGTGGGAGCGAGGCTGTGGGGCTCGCGATGAATTGTGGGCAACTAAAAGGGCTATGAATTAAAGGGCCAATGCGTTCAGAACTAATAAAAATTACAATCAAGTGAAAAAATGCATTTTTCAGCCCTTACTGACTTTCAAAAAAAAATTAACATTAAGAAGTCCCAAATAGGAGTCTTCAGCACTTAAAGCTGAATTCCCTTCCGAACCTCAAAAAATGGGAAAAGTGCTTCAGCACTAACACAATTGGCTCAGCAAACCAGGGAAGGGGAACCCAGGGTCTCGCACGCAGCACTCCAGCTTTGTGCAGGGGGTCAACGCTGTAAGACAGGAGACCCTCTAGAGAGAAAGACGTGGGACCAGATCACTGAGGCCATCACTGCCAGCAGTGTCGCCCCCGCCACCTGGCTCCAGTGCCCAAAGAAGCTTCATGACCTCAGACCACTGGTCAAGCTCAGTGAATGCATCTTCAAGAGCCATCTCCTACCAACTGCACCACCAGCCTCACACACTGCTCAATGCACGATTCCACCCACCATCACTCACCTACCAACAATCTGCACCAATCACGAGGCACATCTCCCAATCCTAGCCTCACCTCAGCCCCTTGGAGGAGACGGTGCAGGCCATTCTTGGCAGGGGCAGGGCTGAACAGATACAAGACGCTGGTATCCTCATACGTTATGCTCCTTCTCGCATGCAACTCTTGCTTTCCCACCCTCCCCTCACCACAACTCCACCCTTGTGCCTTCCTCATTTCACACACGCAAGAAATGCAGCCTGCCCAGCCAGTGGTTGGCCAAGAAGAAGGAGAGGAGAGTGAAGAAGAAGAAGAAACACCGTCACTCGATTTCACACTCCCAGCCACCAGCTCCTCAAGGTCGACCAGCAAGGCCAGTTGCAGTGTCTCCCACTGAAAGTCAGCAGCCTTCCACCAGCCATGCTGCAGCCACTGGGGTAGCACTGCGTGACATCAGTAGGACAGGCAAAGGCACACACAAGACAGTCACTAAGAGAATGCATAAGGGTGATTAC
The DNA here is from genome assembly GCA_030390025.1 of Squalus acanthias. NCBI lineage: Eukaryota > Metazoa > Chordata > Chondrichthyes > Squaliformes > Squalidae > Squalus > Squalus acanthias. The sequence goes on from CM059426.1 coordinate 19,526,666, forward strand.
TTAATTTCTTGATGTCACATTGGATGGATAGATGTATAAAGTTGGATTGGAAAGTTTGCTTTGAGATGGCTTTTATTTCAGCATCGTGGCCAAGAGAACGCTGTGATGGTCAGCAACAGAGGAAAGGTAAGGTGTGGGACTAATGCTGAAAGGGGATTTGGGATTATGGTCACTGGGACCACAGGTGGATGATTCCATCCCGGATACCCCGCCAATAAAGGGGCTGCCTAGGTTGCATCCTTCCATCGGCGTCCTCCTCTTCTGTGTCTTCCTCTTCCCTCTGCGAGCGGATGCTGTAAATGTAAAATGACAGCATAAAATGCTGGAAATACTCAGCAGGTCAGGCAGCATCGTGACCTGAGACGTGACCTTTGTTTCTCTCTCCACGGATGTTGCCTGGCCTGCTGAGTATTTGCAGCATTTTCTGTCTTCTCAGAGGCCTTCCTTTACCATCCAAGGCCTTGCAAGCGTCCAGCAGCACTCCCTGCACACTTACATTTTTTTTAACATGTATTGCAGCAAGCCACTACTTCAAAAAAAAACCCTATTCAGAAGCTTAAGTGCAAGCTTACCTGAAAGATGCGTGTGTCCATTCAAAAGGTGCTGATAGCAACTCGGTCAGTCTGCTTGCACGCTGGGTTTACCTGGCGTGCATAGAACCCAGCGCTGAACTCAGCGCTAGGGTCGAAGTTCGCCCTGGTGACGTTAAGTCGGCGTTGCACGCCGACTGACGTCACCACAGCACCATTTTTCTTTTCAGGGCGGTGCTACTTACCAGCAGCGCTAACGGGACGATGAAAATTGAGGATGCTGCGAGACCCGCCACCAGCTGGCGGAAGAGTGGCGGCTGCCGCTATCTCCACTTTACGCCGCGCTAACGGGTGGCGCTAAGGTAGGGAATTTCTCCCCCCTGGTTTATTTTCCTAATTGCAAGCCAAGTGACAGTAAAGTGGCCGCATAGAATACTCTGGTTTCCGCCAGATCTGAAAGCTTGACGTCACTTGGTTCAGCAGCAGTACTTTGAATAAAGGAGGTCAAGGTGCAGAGCCTCTGTAAACTTGACATCCTGTAATTACACATTTGGGCCACCAGATGGCCGTTGATGAATGTTCTTCGCCAGCACATCGATTGATTCTCTGAAGGTAACTTTCAAACTTGAATTTCATTCACAGCTTTTTTTTTAAAAAGCTTTTAAATCTTGAATTTGGCTAAGTTTGTTTTTACTTTCTTCACACCTGTTTGCTGTCTCTAGTTTTTAGTCATTTGGGATCCACTGCACAGTCAATGCTTCCCCGTTACCACAATCCTTTTTTTTTCTTTCGGCCCACTGTTGTCAGCTGCTCCTGTAACCTTTCTCTCTCCCCTGACCGTTATGACTTCCCCTGGCATTCGGTCTGTGCTCTGACCAAGTCCTGATTATTCACCGCCCGCTCTGCGGCCTGTCCTTCCAGCCACTGAAACGGCTCCTGCTTGGCTGTTATGGCCCACACCGTTCTAACCCTCTCTGCCCATAGACTGCTTAATGCTGGGATAAGAACATGAGAACATATAAGGACATAAGAAATAGGAGCAGGAGTAGGCCATTTGGCCCTTCCAGCCTGCTCCGCCATTCAATAAGATCATGGCTGATCTTCTACCACATCTCCACTTTCCTGCACTATCTCCATATCCCTTGATTCCCTTAATATCCTAAAATCTATCGATCTCAGCCTTGAATATACACAATGACTGAGCTCCACAGCCCTCTGGGGTAGAGAATTCCAAAGATTCACCACCCTCTGAGTGAAGAGATTTCTCCTCATCTCAGTCCTAAATGGCCGACCCCTTATTCTGAGACTGTGACCCCTGGTTCTAGACTCCCCAGCCAGGGGAAACATCCTCCCTGCATCTACCCTGTCAAGCCCTGTAAGAATTTTGTATGTTTTAATGAGATCGCCTCTCATTCTTCTAAACTCTAGAGAATATAGGTCCTAATCTACTCAATCTCTCCTCATAGGACAATTCCCCTATCCCAGGAACCAGTCTGGTGAACCCTCTATGGTAAGTATATCCTTCCTTAGCTAAGGAGACCAAAACTGTACACAATACTCCAGGTGTGGTCTCACCAGGGCCCTATATAATTGCAGTAAGACATCTTTACTCTTGTACTCAAATCCTCTTGTAATAAAGGCCAACATACCATTTGCTTTCCGAATTGCTTGCTGTACCTGCATGTTAACTTTCAGTGATTCGTGTACAAGGACACCCAGGTCCCTCTGAACACCAACATTTCGCAATCTTTCACCATTTAAAAAATACTCTGCCTTTCTATTTTTCCTACCAAAGTGGATAACTTCACATTTCTCCATGTTATATTCATTTGCCATGTTCTTGCCCACTCACTTAGCCTGTTTATATCCCCTTGAAGCCTCCTTGCATCCTCCTCAGAACTTACATTCCCACCCAGCTTTGTATCATCTGCAAACTTGGATATATTGGCCCAGAAATTAAATACGGAGCGTTCCTGCGGGGGTAAGGCTTCCCCGCGATATCTCACTGCGCGCCTACCTTCTCCCTCCGGGCTCACACGAACTTTAGTTTCAAGGCTGCTGCTGTGCAGTGCTTGCGTGACCCACAGACGCAGTTAGTTCGTGCGAGCTCTGGGATCACGTGATTCAGTTAGAGCCAATGGCAGCACACCATCTTTCATTCATAGTTTTGACAGGAGAACTGTCAAAGCTATGAATACAACTTACCCCCAAAAGAACAGCTAAACCTCAATTAAATTAAAAAAAAAATCACATTAATAAAATAAGTATAGTTAAATAAATTAACCACTTTAAACAAAAATTTAAATTTTTGAAAAAATTTAAAATCTTTTTAAAAGTTATAAAAATAAACTTACCTTTCTTTAAAGTCTCTAAAAAAGATAAACCTGTTGAAAAAAATTTAAAATAATACTTAATTAACTACTTACCTTGTTTAAAGAGGGTCTTACGCCTCCTTTCTTTATGTGTAAAATCTTCCATGCTTACCTGCGCGTTCAAAGCACTAAGTGCACTGCGTGCGCGCAGCCTGTAGCGCGCACGCGGTTCACTTAGGAACCGCCCCCTTTTGAATTCACGAAGTGCCGGTTTCCCGCGCATGCGCAGTGCATGCTGGAAACCGGCAATTGGAGACCTAAAACGCGAGAGTACACAGTGCGTACTCTCGCGTATTAGGTCTAATTTTCGGGCCATTACATTTGGTCCCCACATTCAAATCATTGATGGATCCTTCCCATCCACGCCCCCAAGTCTTGGCTTGTCCACCTGCCTGTCCGCCAGTCTAAGTCTCCCAGTCTAATACCCAGATTACCTGGTCATTATCACATTGTAGTTTGTGGGAGCTTGCTGTGCGCCAATGTGGGAGCTTGCTGTGCGCAAATTAGCTGCCGCGTTTCCTACATTACAACAGTGACTGCACTTCAAAAAGTACATCATTGGCTGTGAAGCGCTTTGGGAAGTTCTGAGGTTGTGAAAGGCGCTATATAAATGCAAGTTCTTTGTTTCTTTTTTCTTTCTATTTTTCTGACCAAAGTGGACAACTTCTCATTTCTCCACAATATATTCCATTGCCATGTTCAGCTTTTTTTGATATATATAAATGACCTGGATATTGGAATACAGAGTAGAATTTCTAAATTTGCCGATGACACCAAACTTGGGGGTGTGGCAAACAGTGAGGATGATACCAATCGACTGCAGCAGGACATAGAAAGGCTCGCAGAATGGGCAGACAAGTGGCAGATGGAATTTAATACAGAGAAGAGTGAGGTGATGCGTTTTGGCAGAAGGAACAGGGAGAGGCAATATACACTTAATGGCACAGTTTTAAAGAGTGTGTAGGGACAGAGGGACCTGGGAGTTAATGTGCATAGGTCCCTGAAGGTGGCGGGACATATTGAGAGAGGGGTTAGCAAAGCATATGGGATCTTGGGTTTCATAAATAGAGGTATTGAGTACAAAAGTAGAGAAGTTATGCTGAACCTTTATAAAGCGCTGGTTAGGCCACAACTGGAGTATTGCATCCAGTTCTGGTCACCACACTTTAGATTGGATGTGAAGGCCCTTGAGAGGGTGCAGAGGAGATTTACCAGAATGGTTCCAGGGATAGGGGATCTTAGCTACAAGGACAGGCTTGGAGAAACTGGATTTGTTTTCATTAGAGAAAAGGAGGTTGAGGGGTGATTTGATAGAGGTGTACAAGATTATGACGGGTTTGGATAGGCTAGATGGGGAAAGGCTGTTCCCACTAGTTGATGGTACACGGACTAGGGGACACAGATTTAAGGTTTTAGGCAAGAGATACAGGGTTGACGTGAGGAAAAACCTTTTTACGCAGCGAGTGGTGAGGACCTGGAACTCGCTGCCGACGGAAGTGGTGGTAGCGGAGACACTCAATGTTTTCAAGGGGAGACTAGATAGGCACTTGAGGGAAATAAACTTGCAGGGCTATGGGGATAGAGCGGGGGAATGGGACTGACTAGATTGCTCTACAGAGAGCTGGTACGGACTCGATGTGCGGGTTAGGTTGATTTGGCTATGATAAATTGACCCTTAGTGTTAGGGGGGGATTAAATATGTGGGGTTATGGGGATAGGATGGGATATGTTAGGGGGAATTAAATACGTGGGGTTACGGGGGTAGGGTGGGATATGTGTACTGTGGGGATTAAAGCAGGGACAGGATACTGGATTTGGATGATCAGCCATGATCGTATTGAATGGTGGAGCAGGCTCGACGGGCCGAATGGCCTACTCCTGCTCCTAGATTCTATGTTTCTATGTTTCTATGAATGGCCTCCTTCTGTGCCGTTATGACTCTATGGGGGAGAAATTCAGTATCGCCCTGTTTGGGGCGCAATTATAGGCCGGGCGCAAAGATTAGCGCCTGGCGCTAATTATCGCCACCGACGGCAAACTTGACTTTTAACGCCCCTGGAGGTGATTGGAGCGCTAAATCAGGCGCTACACACCTGTCTTAAGGCGCAAAGGCCGAGGAGCGAGGCGCTACCTCAGAGCGCTGGCGAAGCTCATGTGATGTCAGTCAGCAATGGAACACAGACACAATGGTGCCAGCCAGTTCTTAAAGGGGAGGGTTGATCTTGCTCTCCATCCACATCCTGCTCATTGCAGCCTTGAATCTCGGCCTGGAGAGACCTGTACATCAAATCTGCTGGAAGGAACAATGGAGAGGCCATGGGAAAGAGCTCAGAGTGCAGCCCCCACAGTCTCTTCTAAATCGATACAAGGAAGGGCAAATCAAAATGAACCTGCAAAGTGCTGCTCAGTACCCAAAACTCCTTCATACAGCGTTGAATCTCTCCAGAAGTCTCTCTCTCTCTCTCAGAATGCGTGGTGCAAAAACGTCACCAACAAAAAAAGGCAGGAAGTGTCGCCTTTAAATAGCACTCCCCCAGTCCCTTCCTGACTGCAAAACGCTCCCCTCAACCTGTCGTTGCTAGCGGCAGGCGGTAAGGCAGGGGGCGCCACTCAATATCTGCTCCGGGGCGCTACCGGGACGTTGCACACTCGACTGATGTCACGATCTGTCGGCACAGGAGATCGTGGCGGTAGTGTTTAGCACTGCCGCAAAATGTCTAGTTAATTTCGTGAGCGGCGCAAACATCGCCGCCACGGGCGCTAGTTGCTTTGCGCCCCATTAGCGTCCTCTTAAGGGGCTAACGGGAGGCGCAAACCAACTGAATTTTTCCCCCTATGACTCTTGCCAATCTGATTCTAATGTTGCCCTCGCCTCTGGAGCCATGTCCCAACCTGAAGAGAAAGGGAGAGAACTGGCAGCAGGACAAAGGAATGAGACAGCAGACCATAGAATATTGATAGCATTCTGCTTTAAATAGAATCTTCACTGCGCTTCACTGTGTATCTCATTGAAACATACAAAATTCTTACAGGGCTTGACAGGGTAGATGCAGGGAGGATGTTTCCCCTGGCTGGGGAGTCTAGAACCAGGGGTCACAGTCTCAGAATAAGGGGTCGGCCATTGAAGACTGAGATAAGGAGAAATTTCTTCACTCAGAGGGTGGTGAATCTTTGGAATTCTCTACCCCAGAGGGCTGTGGAGGCTCAGGTCATTGAGTATATTCAAGACAGAGATTGATAGATTTTTGGATATTAAGGGAATCAAGGGATATGGAGATAGTGCAGAAAAGTGGAGATGAGATAAAAGATCAGCCGTGATCTTATTTCTTATGTTCGTATGTTCTTAAGTGCCAAAGTGCCCGATTTGGCGAGGCTCATAAGCACCACGCCCCCCCCCCCCCAACCCCCGCCTCCCCCCAGAAAATGCAGAAAATGGCAGGACATGTTGCACTGGGGCCTAACGTAAAATGTCTTGAAATACAGTGCGCACAACAAGCAAAGCCTGGAGACAGCACCGTAAGAGAATTCGGAGCCAGATGTGGGAGCGCTTGCTTTACACTAGGACAGGGCACACAATGAGCAGTCGCTCCCATCACCAGAGCTGTCATGTCTATTTTTCAAACCAAATTCTGTGGTCGGGAAATGGAAGAAAAACCATCTCAATCAAACATGCTCTTTACTCTAGAGAAATTGGTAGTCAGCTACGCCATTAAGAAGTGGTACATTTAAATGGATTGCTGGGGCTGCTGCCCTTGCGGTGCCTTGCACTGTGCGACTCATATCAGCCAATCCCAAGCGAAGCTGAGTTGACTTGAATCTAATCACGCTGACGGAAGGCAGGACTTCGGAGGCTGTTACTAAACAACAGTGAGCCCAGTGGCCTTTCAGATTTCCTTTTTAATTTACTTTTCATAAATATTAATTCATACATCCTGACAGTGAATGATAATTAGGCAGGATGAATTACATAATTAGGAAAAGAGAGTCATCTTAATCTACAGAGAAAGAAAACCTTACTGCCACACAAAGTTCTGTTACTCAATTATGGAGATATTTTTACGAGAACGTTGCCATTCAGATGCCACATCCCATTTACATTAGGTCCTTGGGAAATATGGAACTGAGTGGCGTATATAGGTATGGTGGAGGAGAGGGAGGATGATAAAAGCACTGATGATAGAATAATAGAATAGCTGTTGTTTTTATCATTAGTTCCAGTGGATTGCTATCATCCAGCAGCCAAAAGACGTTGACTTAAAAGGGCATTGTTAAAATACATAATTGCATTATGATAATGGCATTGAGTCAAAAAATGCGAGCTGGTGGTTACACCACCCCTACATTCCACCGTGACCTCAACAGTGCCTCTTGAAAACTCACTGGAGTAACAGGTCGCTGTAATAAACAAAATGCAAAACAACTACAAAATCTTTGAAGGTGGCAGGACAAGTTGATAAGAGGGTTAAGCCTCAGCTGGAGTATTGTGTGCAGTTCTGGGCACCACACTGCAGGACGTCAAGGCCTTGGAGAGAATCATAGAATCATAGAAGATAGGAGCAGGAGTAGGCCATTCGGCCCCTCTAGCCTGCTCCGCCATTCAATGCAATCATGGCTGATCATCCAAATTCAGTACCCTGTCCCTGCTTTCTCTCCATATCCCTTGATCCCTTTAGCCTTAAGAAATATATCCAACTCCTTCTTGAATCTATTTAATGAATTGGCCTCTACTGCCTTCTGTGGCAGAGAATTCCACAGGTTCACCACTCTCTGGGTGAAGAAATTCCTCCTCATTTCTGTCCTAAATGGCTTACCCCTTATCCTGTACCCCTATGAGGGTACAGAGAAGTTTACCAGGATGATACCAGGGATGAGGGACTTCAATTATGTGGAGAGATTGGAGGAGCTGGGATCGTTCTCCTTGAGCAGAGAAGGTTAAGGGGAGGCCTAATAGAGGTGTTCAAAATAATGAGGGGTTTTGATAGAGCACGTAGGGAGAAACCGTTTCCTCTGGCTAGCGGGTCGGTAACCAGAGGTCATCGATTTAAAATAATTGGCAAAAGAACGAGAGGGAATGAGGAGAATTGTTTTCACAAAGAGGGTGGTTATGATCTGGAACGCACGACCTGAAAGGGGGATGGAATCACGTTCCATAGGAACTTTCAAAAGGCAACTGGACATGTACTTGAAGAGGACTAATTTACAGAGTTATGGGGTAAAAGCTGGGGTGTGGGGTTAAATTGGGCGGCTCCTTCGAAGAGCCAGCACAGGCACGACGGGCCGAATGGCCTCCTTCTGTAAGATTCGATGGTTGCATGATCACGGAGAGGATCGAGTATGGACCAGCAGCAGGCCGCGGTGTTCTTGTGGGGCCGAGAGGAGGGCCGCGCTTTGCCTATTCGTTCCTGGAAATGGCCAACGGGGTCTTACAATCGGTGTAGGATCCTGATTCACATTCGTAAGCAGCGTCCCGCCCGATTCTGGCGATGCAGTCTGCTCGCCCAATTACAGGCCAGGCCTGAAAAATGCATCAGGCAGGCCTTGGACAACCATGGGGTGGGCTGGAGGGGCTCCCTGCCGATTTTCCACTGTCAGCTGTCCATTTTTCAGGTGAGAAGCAGATTGGAAATCATCCCCTGAGCTCTTTTTACGAGGTGGAGATGCCGGCGTTGGACTGGGGTGGACAAAAATGAGAAGTCGCACAACACCAGGTTATAGTCCAACAGATTTATTTAATTTTACAAGCTTTCGGAGCAGTTCGCTCCTTCGTCAGGTAAGTTTAGCAGTGAGAGAATCTCCCAGAATTCACAATTTAAACACAGACAAAATATATTCAAATCTTTCCCTACATCAAAGAGCATAGCCAAGACAATGAGATGTGTCCCAGGGGGTCCAACGTGTCAAACCACCTGCTGGCTGCATACGAGAACAGAGAAAGTTAAAAGAAGATTTGATAGAGGTGTTCAAAATTATGAAGGGTTATGATAAGATAAATTGGAGGGGGCGGGGGAAACTATTTACCTGGTTTGGTGAGTTTGTAACTGGCGGGCATAAATTAAACAAAGAAAGGTTCGGAAAATATTTATAAGCAGATGGTTGGTAGGACGTGGGATGTCCTAACAGGAAGAGTGGTGAAAGCTTAATAGCTATTCAAAGGGAAGTGGATAAATATTGAAAAAGAATAATTTAAAACGAGTGTTGGGAAAGGGGAGGGAATTGGGACTAAGTAGTTTGCTCTTTCTTAGAGTCAACACAGATATGTTGGCCCGAATAGCGTCCTACTGTCCTGTAAAATTCTCCGATTCTCTGCTTGTGCTCCCACAGCCCAATTACAGGGCCATTCTGTTTATACTTCAGACCTCAGAAAGCTCACATTTACTTACAGTTGGTTTCACCCAACATCTGTTATCGGAAAGGCCCAACAATAATCCGCACGAGAACAGCTTCATTGGAATTTCTTCCTGAACGGCGTTCATTTCGAAACAAGTAAAGCAGAAAGCAGAGTGTCAGCCGTGGCTGAGTGGGCAGCACTTCTCACCTCTGAGTCAGAAGGTCGTGGGATTAAGTCCTGCTCCAGGGTCTTGAGCGCATAATCTAGGCCGGCATTTCGGTGCAGTGCTGAGGGAATGCTGGGACTGCCTGAGGAAAAAGCTGGGGTATGGGGTTAAAGTGGGCGGCTCTTTCAAAGAGTCGGCACAGGCACGACGGGCCGAATGGCCGCCTTCTGTAAGATTCGATGGTTGTATGATCACGGAGAGGATCGCGTATGGGCCAGCAGCAGGCCGCGGTGTCCTTGTGGGGCCAAGAGGAGGGCCACACTTTGCCTATTCATTCCTGAAAATTGCCAACGGTGTAGGGTCCTGATTCGCATATGTAAGCAGCCTCCCGCCCGATTCTGGCGAGGCAGACTGCTCGCCCAATTACAGGCCCGCCCGAAAAATGCATCAGGCAGGCCTTGGACAACCATGGGGTGGCTGAGGGGCCCTAGTTACTGTCGGAGGTGCCATCCTTTGGATGAGACGTTAAACCGAGGCCCCTTCCGCTCTCTCAGGTGGATGTAAAAGATCCCATGGCACTATTTCGAAGAAGAGCAGGAGAGTTCTCCCCGGCATCCAGGCCAATATTTATCCCTCAATCAACATCACTAAAAACAGATGATCTGCTCATTATCACATTGCTGTTTGTGGGAGCTTGCTGTGCGCATATTGGCTGCCTCGTTTCCTACATTATAACAGTGACTAGACTTCAAAAAGTACTTCATTGGCTGTAAAGCGCCTTGTCCTGAGGTTGTGAAAGGCGCTGTAGAAAGGCGCTAGTCTTTGTTCTTTCTTATCATTTTTCAACCTGTAAGAAGATCGTTTCTCAGCAGTATTTTTTTCTTCTGTAAGATCAATGAGTGCTAAGAAAAATGTCCAAAACAATTAGCTTCTGTGCAGTAAACGGCATTGTTCTTACTTGGCAGGACAGCTCTGCAGAGCAGATATTGATTTCTATCCAACTCTCTGAACCTTGTGGGATATTTGAAAACGGTACATTTGTGCTGTTCAACTCCAATATGCTTGAAACAGTATTTCAGTACCCTGGACAGAGCAGCTGTATCGTCTTCTGATTGCACATCCTTCTCGGAGATAAAGAGGGCGAAATTTGGTTGCTTTACGCCTCCCGTCGTGGGGGGGGGGGGGCGCTAACAGGGCGCAAAGCACCTAGCGCCCGGGCGCCGCTAATGCCTCCCGTGAAATTCAGCGGGAGGTTAGCGCCGGCGCAGCGCCCCGTTCGCGCTCCGGCCGCAAACTTCGGTCGCGCCCCCTGACCTATCTCCGGACGATATGTCTGACAGGGCCAGGGTGGCGTTTTTGCAGCGGCGGCGGCGCAAGTTAAAGGGGCAGGTGTCGGGCGGCCATTTTTGTTCTGGCCGACTGCCAGTACCTGCCGCCCTTTCCCATTTTTCTTCGGGGTGCCGGCCGTGATCGCTCAAGAGGAGTGCCGGGCGTGTTTCCACGGCACCCCGCTCTCCCGGTGGTCCAGCAGGGCCCTGGTGAGCAGCGCTAGGTCCCTCCCCTTTAATCAGGCGAGGGAGGCCAGCATTGACGCGGCGCTATGTGCCAACATGCGTGGCGCTGTTGCACGTAGCGCCGCGAAATTCACTGGTAGCAGCCCAAGAATGAGGGGGAGCGCTTCCAGTAGCGGCCACGGCTCCTGCTTGGGGCGCTACCACTGAATTTACGGCGCAGAGGCGCGAACTTTTTTCGGCGTGCTAAAATTAGCGCCCCAGCGAAGTTAGCGCCCCAAAGGTGGCTCCACCGAATTTCTCCTCCAAAGGTCCCAATTTCTACTGGGGCAGGATTTCTGAGGGGGGTGGAGGGGGGGGAGAGGAGTTCTGGTCGGGGAACACTATGGAGAATGCGTGTTCTTTTTTTCCAGCAATATCCCCGCCCGGAAGCCAGTCTGATTGACAGGCTTGGCTTCCTGTCGGGCGGGGAACGCTGCAACAGTGGCCGCTGCTCAGGAGCAGGTAGGCTTCCTGCTGCCGGGGTAGAGATCGTGAGGCGCGGAGGGAGGGTGGGCGCAGTGCGGCTTGGACGGCGGGGGGGGGTGAACCTGGGGGTGTCGTGTAGAGATCGGAGTCAGAGATGGGGGTTGGTGGGGGGTCGGGTCGTGGAGGGCAGGGGGACAGATCGTTGGCGGGAGGGTTGTTATTCACGGGGGAGGGGTTGGTGAATCTGTGATCGAGGGGGGGGTGGTGTCCGATTACGAGGGTAGGGTCGGTGATCGCGGGGGGAGGGGGGGTGTTGGTGATCACGGGGGGGGGTCAGTGATTGCGGGGGAGGATCAGTGACCAGTGAGGTTGGGGAGGGAGCTAGGTTCCGATCACGGGGAGAGAAGCAGGTTAGTTTGGTGGGCCGGGGGGCAAGCACTCCTGCTCCTCCTGGCCCACAAGCAGTGCTGGAAAAGCACTGACCTCTTCATGCTGCAGTCCGCGCCTCCCTTTAGCACGGATTCAGGTTGGCGCCCGGGAAACCTGACCAGCCAGGGCTAAACCTGGAAGAGAGGTAAAATATGAGGCATGCAGTAAAATATTAAAATGAGCAACCCGCCTCCTTTAAAACCTGAAGAGGGCGGGTTCGAGGTCGGATGGGTTCGGGTTTGAGATTTCAAAAATTTTCACATTCCAGCCGACCCCAAACCCGTTTTGAGGGTTAAAATTTCCCTCAAAACATCCAAAGATCACCACTGTTGCTGCCTCTATTGCTGCAGCACTCGTGATTAGATGTGTATCTGCTGTAGGGATTGAGAGGGTTGAAAAGAATAGGAGAGAAGCCACGGTAAGTCAAGAAGTAGTGCTCACTCTCGCCTCTGAGTCCGAAGGTTGTGGGTTCAAGTCCCACTCCAGGGACTTGAGCACAAAAATCTCGGCTGACACTCCAGTGCAGTGCTGAGGGAGTGCTGCACTGTCGGAGGTGCCATCTTGCGGATGAGATATGTTAAACTGAGGTCCCGTCTGCTCTCTCAGGTGGACGCAAAAGATCCCATGGCCACTATTTCGAAGAAGAGCAGGGGAGTTCTCCCCGGTGTCTTAGCCAACATTTATCCCTCAATCAACATAACAAAAACAGATTATTAGATCATTATCACATTGCTGTTTGTGGGAGCTTGCTGTGCGCATATTGGCTGCTGCGTTTCCCACATTAAAACAGTGACTACACTTCAAAAGTACTTCATTGGCTGTAAAGCGCTTTGGGACGTCCGGTGGTCGTGAAAGGCGCTGTGGAATTGCAAGTCTTTCTTTCTTCCAGTAAAGATGACATAGAATGAACAGCACAGAAACAGGCCATTCAGCCCAACTGGTCCAGACCAGTGTATATGCTCCAAACAAGCCTCCGCCCCCCCCCCCCTTCATCTAATCTTATCAGTATATCCTTCTACTCCTCTCTCCCTAGGATGTTGGAGCATAGGAGGAAGAAGCTCAGGTTAGCAATGACCATTGCATTATTGATAAAATAGAGAGAGCAAGAAAAGTTGGCATGGGTAATAATTCCTGCTGCATTGAATACCCCCTAGGGACTGGCTACAGCTTACTTGTTCATCTCAAAAGGCTCTGTGTCTCCTACCTGACACCATGAAATACAGAGCTCTTATTTTAAAGCTCCTTTGACATGTAGAGTTTCTTGCTAGACCGTCGTATCGCTTTATTGCTTTGGCGTGGTGACAACTATCAGTAAAACTATTTACAGCCCCCAGCATTTCAGTTTAACTCCATGAATTTCTTTCTTCAAACTTTCTTTTCCATTCTGAATGAGGGAAAGCCACCCTAATTGAATCTTAGAACTTTCCCATCCATCTCTAGTAAATGACTTCTCTACCCACCGTGCACCTTTCCCTCAGGAATCCCCCAAGGATCCATCCTCTATTAACGCTCTCCACATCCTCACGTACAGGCTGCCTCTTGGCGACATCATCCGCCGACATGAGGTCTGCTTCCACATGTAGGCTGCTGACACCCAGCTCTACAAGCTGGATGGGTTACACCTCGGCAGAACCGGGACCAATAACCTCGCAGGGGGGGTTTGCTAGTGCTGTTGGGAAGGATTTAAACTAGTTTGTCAGGGGGCTGGGAACCTAAGTGTGGGCCCAGAACAGAGAGAAACAAAGCTGGAAGTGCAAGTTAGAAAAGTAGTCAGCAAAACTAGTAGGGAGCAGAAACAAAGGCCAACAGTAAAGAGGGTCAAAGTGCAGAAAAATATTAAAGGGGCAAAGTTGAAGGCACTTTATCTAAATGCACGTAGCATTCGCAACAAGGTGGATGAATTAATGGCACTAATAGAAGTAAATGGGTATGATGTAATTGCCATTACAGAGACTTGGTTGCAGGGTAACCAAAGCTGGAAACTGAATGTTCCAGGCTACTCAACATTTAGGAAGGACAGACAAAAAGGAAAAGGAGGTGGCGTAGCGCTGTTAATAAGGGATGAGATCGGTACGGTAGAGATAAAAGATCTTGGCTTGGCAGATCGTGATGTAGAACTGGAATCAGTTTGGGTGGAGCTAAGAAACAGCAAAGGGCGGAAAACATTGGTGGGAGTTGTGTATAGGCCACCAAACAGTAGTGGTAATATAGGGTATCAATCAAGAGATTAGAAGTGCATGTAACAAGGGCAATACGGTAATCATGGGGGACTTTAATCTACATATTGACTGGGCAAATCAAATTACCACTAATGGTGTGGAGGACAAATTCTTGGAATGCATGCGAGATGGTTTCCTGGATCAGCATGTGGAGGAACCAACCAGGGAACAGGCTATTCTGGATCTGGTACTGTGTAATGAGAAAGGGCTAATCAATAATCTAAACAGAGGAAACTACAAGGGTATGAGAGACAAGTTGGCCATGGTAGATTGGGAGACTACACTAAAAGGTATGAAGATGGACATACAATGGCTAACATTCAAGGAAATAATGCATAATTTGCAACAAACATATATTCCTCTAGGGCATAAAAACCCAAAAGGAAAAGTGATCCAACCATGGCTAACAAAAGAAATTAAAGCTAGTATTAAGTCAAAGGAGGAAGCTTATAAAGTTGCCAGAAAAAGCAGTCAGCCTGAGGATTGGGATGTTTTTAGAAATCAGCAAAGGGGGACCAAGAAATTAATAAAGAAAGGGAAAATGGAATATGAGCACAAACTAGCGAAAAATATAAAAACGGATTGTAAAAGCTTCTATAAGTATGTGAAAAGGAAAAGACTGGCGAAGGTAAATGTAGGTCCTTTACAGTCAGAGACGGGAGAATTTATAATGGGGAATGAGGAAATGGAAGAGAAATTAAATAAATACTTTGTTTCTGTCTTCATGGAGGAAGACACAAAAAACCTCCCAGAAATACGAGAAAACCAAGGGTGTGGCGAGAATGAGGAACTTAAAGAAATTATTATTAGTAAAAAAACAGTAATAGCAAAATTAATGGGACTTAAAGTCGATAAATCTCAAGGGCCGGATGACCTACATCCTAGGGTTTTGAAAGGTGTGGCCATTGGGATAGTGGACGCATTGGTTGTCATCTTCCAAAACTCTATAGATTCTGGAATGGTTCCTGCAGATTGGAGGATAGCAAATGTAACCCCGCTATTTAAAAAAGGAGGGAGAGAGAAAACGGGGAACTACAGACCTGTTAGCCTCACATCAGTAGTTGGGAAAATGATGGAATCTATTATAAAGGATGCAATAACTGGGCACTTCGGGGGAAAAATTCAGTTGGTTGCACCTACCATTAGCGCCTTAAGAGGGCGCTAATGGGGCACAAACCAGCTAGCGCCCGGGCGCAGCGATGTTTGCGCCGCTCGCAAAATTAACTAGACATTTTGCGGCGGCGCTAAACAGTACCGCCACGATCTCCTGCGCAGGCAGATCGTGACGTCAGTCGAGTGCGCAACGCCCCAGTATCGCCCTGGAGCGGATATTGAGTGGCGCCCCCTGCCTTACCGCCTGACGCTAGCAACGACAGTTTGAGTGGAGCGTTCTGCAGTCATGAAGGGAAAGGGGGAATGCTATTTAAAGGTGACCGCTTCCTGCCTTTTATTGTTTGTGACACTTTTTGATCCAAGCATTCTGAGAGAGAGAGAGAGAGACTTTTGGATAGATTCAACGCTGTGTGAAGGAGTTTTGGGTACTGAGCAGCACTTTGCAGGTTCATTTTGATTTGCTCCTCCTTGTATCGATTTAGAAGAGACTGTGGGGGCTGCACTCTGAGCTCTTTCCCTGGGTCTCTCCATTGTTCTTTCCAGCAGATTTGATGTACAGCTCTCTCCAGGCTGAGATTCAAGGCTGCAATGAGCAGGATGTGGATGGAAAGCAAGATCAACCCTCCCCTTTAAGAACTGGCCCGCGCCATTGTGTGTGTGTTCCATTGCTGACTGATATCACATGAGCTTCGCCAGCGCTCTGAGGTAGCGCCTCGCTCCTCGGCCTTTGCGCCTTCAGACAGGTGTGAAGCGCCTGATTTAGCGCTCCAGTCACCTCCAGGGGCGATAAAAGTCAAGTTTGCAGTCGGAGACGATAATTAGCGCCAGGCGCTAATCTTTGCACCCGGCCGATAATTGCGCCCCAAATGGGGCGATACTGAATTTCTCCCCCTTAGAAACTAATAGTAAGATTGGGCAGAGTCAGCATGGATTTATGAAAGGGAAATCCTGTTTGACAAACCTATTGGAGTTCTTTGAGGATGTAACTAGTAGAGTAGACAAAGGGGAACCGGTAGATGTGGTGTATTTGGATTTTCAGAAGGCCTTCGATAAGGTCCCACACAAGAGGTTGGTGAACAAAATTAGGGCACATGGAATTGGGGGTAATATACTAGCATGGATTGAGAATTGGTTAACAGACAGAAAACAAAGAATAGGGATAAACGGGTCTTTTTCAGGATGGCAGGCTGTGACTAGTGGGGTACCGCAAAGATCGGTGCTTGGGCCCCAGCTATTCACAATCTATATCAATGATTTGGAGGAGGAGACTAAATGTAACATTTCCAAATTTGCTGATGACACAAAGCTAGGTAGCAGTGTCAGTTGCGAAGAGGATGGTGAAGAGGCTTCAAGGGGATCTCGACAGGCTCAGTGAGTGGGCGAGAACATGGCAGATAGATTATAATGTGGATAAATGTGAAGTTATCCACTTTGGTAGAAAAAACAGAAAGGCAGAGTATTTCCTAAATGGTGAAAGATTGGGGAATGCAGATGCTCAAAGGGACCTGGGTGTCCTTGTACATGAGTCACTGAAAGTGAATGTGCAGGTGCAGCAAGCCATTAGGAAGACAAATGGTATGCTGGCCTTCATTACAAGAGGATTTGAGTACAGGAGTAAAGAAGTCATTCTCCAATTATATAGGGCCTTGGTGAGACCACACCTGGAGTACTGTGTACAATTTTGGTCTCCTTACCTAAGGAAGGATATACTTGCCATAGAGGGAGTGCAACGAAGGTTCACGAGATTGATTTCTGGGATGACGGGACTGTCGTATGAGAAGAGATTGAGTAAACAGGACCTGTATTCTCATGAATTTAGAAGAATGAGAGGGGATCTGATTGAAGCATACAAAATTATTACAGGGCTTGATAGGGTGGATGCTGGGATAATGTTTCCATTGGCTGGGGAGTCTAGAACCAGGTGCCACAGCCTCAGGATAAAGGGTAGGCCATTCAGGACTGAGATGAGAAGAAATTTCTTCACACAGAGGGTGGTGAATCTTTGGAATTCTCTACCCCAGAGAGCTGTGGAGGCTCAGTCATTGGGTATATTCAAAACAGAAGTCGATAGATTTCTGACTAGTAAGGGCATCAAGGGATATGGCGATAGGGCCGGTGAATGGAGTTGAGGCAGAAGATCAGCCATGATCTCATTGAATGGCGGAGCAGGCTCGAAGGGCCGAATGGCCTACTCCTGCTCCTATTTCTTATGTTCTTATGTACCACTCCCCTGCCTTTCTCGACCGCTCCAGTTGTTAGACTGCTTGGCTAACATCCAGTCTTGGGTAAGCGGTTACTTCCTCCTGCTGAACATTGGGAAGACCCAAGCCATTGCCTTCAGTAGCCACCAGAAACTCCACTTACTTGTCACTAACTCTAACACCCTCTCTGGAAACTGTCTAAACAATTTGCGGCGGCGCTAAACACTACTGCCACGATGTCCTGCGCCCACAGATCATGACGTCAGTCGAGCGTGCAACGCCCTGGTAGCGCCTCGGACCGGATATTGAGTCGCGCCCCCTGCCTTAGCGCCTGCCGCTAGGAATGACAGGTAGAGGGGGAACATTTTGAAGTCAGGAAGGGGCTGGGGGAGCACTATTCAAAGGCGGGCGCTTCCTGCCTTTTCTTGTCGGCAAAACTTTTGGTTTTAGCGCTGTCCTAAGGAATTTTGGCCCTCAGCACCACTTTTGAGGTTCCTAAGCGCCGAGCTCTTTCCCTGGGCCTATCCATTAGTGCTTCCAACACAATTGCTTTAGAGATCTCTCCAGGCCGAGATTCAAGGCTGCAATGAGCAGGGTGTGGCTGGCCAGCAAGATGGCCCCTCCCCTTTATGAACTGGACGGCGCCAGTCTGTCTGGTTTCCATGGTAACTGACATCGCCTGAGCTTCGGTAGCGTTCTGAGGTAGCGCCTCGCTCCCTGACGTTTGCGCCTTAAGAGAGGTGTGCCGCACCTGATTTAGCGCTCAAATCACCTCCGGGGCGATAGAGGCGAATTTTGCAGTCAGAGGCGATAATTAGCGCCAGGCGCTAAACTTTGCGCCTGGCCGATATTAGCGCCCCAAAATGGGTGATACCGAATTTCTCCCCCATATTTTTTTCCCAGCCACCATACTGTCATCTCACTGAAATCTGAAGTAAAAGTTATCTCCTTTTTGATTTATCTGTCACCCTTATTATTTAATCTCACAATCTGCCCACATTCCCCTGCTCAGTCCTACACACATATGACTGCTCACAAAAAAGGCCTCCAACCTGGTGCCAAATCAAATGGCATGTCATATTTCGATGGATTTGACCCTGGTACTTCATTACCTTTCATTTGATAGGCGATCTGCTGTGACAATGTTTACAGAAGATATGGAATTCCAAGTCCGCACTGACTAGGAGGAGCGGAGCGACGGAGGAGCGGAGTGACCGGAGGAACGGAGTGACTGGAGGAGCAAGTGACCGGAGGAGCGGAGCGACCGGAGGAGGAGAGTGACCAGAGGAGGAGAGTGACCAGAGGAGGGGAGAGACCGTAGGAGCGGAGTGACCGGAGGAGAGTGACCGGAGGAGCGAAGTGACCGGAGGAGAGTGACCGGAGGAGCGGAGTGACCGGTGGAGGGGAGTGACCGGAGGAGCGGAGTGACCGGAGGAGGCGAGTGACCGGAGGAGGAGAGTGACCGGAGGAGCGGAGTGACCGTGGGAGAGTGACCGGAGGAGCGAAGTGACCGGAGGAGAGTGACCGGAGGAGCGGAGTGACCGGAGGAGGGGAGTGACCGGAGGAGCGGAGTGACCGGAGGAGGCGATTGACCAGAGGGGCGGAGTGACCGGAGAAGGAGAGTGACCGGAGGAGCGGAGTGACCGGAGGAGGAGAATGACCGGAGAAGGAGAGTGACCGGAGGAGCGGAGTGACCGGAGGAGGAGAGTGACCGGAGGAGGAGAGTGACCGGAGGATGAGAGTGACCGGAGGAGCAGAGTGACCGGAGGAGGGGAGTGACCGGAGTAGGAGAGTGACCGGAGTAGGAGAGTGACCGGAGGGGGAGAGTGACCGGAGGAGCGGAGTGACCGGAGGAGGGGAGTGACCGGAGGAGCAGAGTGACCGGAGGAGAAGAGTGACCGGAGGAGAAGAGTGACCGGAAGAGGAGAGTGACTGGAGGAGGAGAGTGACCGGAGTAGGAGAGTGACCGGAGGGGGAGAGTGACCGGAGGAGCGGAGTGACCGGAGGAGGAGAGCGACCGGAGGAGGAGAGCGACCGGAGGAGCAGAGTGACCGGAGGAGGAGAGTGACCGGAGGAGGAGAGTGACCGGAGGAGGAGAGTGACCGAAGGAGAAGAGTGACCGGAGGGGGAGAGCGACCGGAGGAGCAGAGTGACCAGAGGAGCGGAGTGACCGGAGGAGGAGAGCAACCGGAGGAGGAGAGCGACCGGAGGAGCAGAGTGACCGGAGGAGAAGAGTGACCGGAGGAGGAGAGTGACCAGAGGAGGAGAGTGACCAGAGGAGGAGAGTGACCGGAGGAGAAGAGTGACCGGAGGAGGAGAGTGACCGGAGGAGGAGAGCGACTGGAGAAGCAGAGTGACCGGAGGAGAAGAGTGACCGGAGGAGGAGAGTGACCGGAGGAGGAGAGTGATCGGAGGAGCGGATGTGACCGGAGTGACCGGAGGAGGAGAGTGACCGGAGGAGCAGAGTGACCGGAGGAGCGGAGTGACCGGAGGAGGAGAGTGAACGGAGTAACCGGAGGATGAGAGTGACCGGAGGAGTGGAGTGACCGGCGGAGGAGAGTGACCGGAGGAGCGGACTGACCGGAGGAGGAGAGTGACCGGAGGATGAGAGTGACCGGAGGAGGAGAGTGACCGGAGAAGTGGAGTGACCGGAGGATGAGAGTGACCGGAGGAGTGGAGTGACCGGAGGATGAGTGTGACCAGAGGAGCGGAGTGACCGGAGGAGCGGAGTGACCGGAGGAGCGGAGTGACTGGAGGAGGAGAGTGACCGGAGGAGCGGAGTGACCGGAGGAGTGGCGTGACCGGAGGAGCGGAGTGACCGGAGGATGAGAGTGACTGGAGGAGGGGAGTGCCCGGAGGAGGAGAGTGACCGGAGGAGGAGAGTGACCGGAGGAGCGGAGTGACCGGAGGAGGAGAGTGACCGGAGGAGCGGAGTGACCGGAGGAGTGGCGTGACCAGAGGAGCAGAGTGACCAGAGGAGCGGAGTGACCGGAGGAGGGGAGTGCCCGGAGGAGGAGAGTGACCGGAGGAGGAGAGTGACCGGAGGAGCAGAGTGTCCGGAGGAGGAGAGTGACCGGAGGAGCGGAGTGACCGGAGGAGGAGAGTGACCGGAGGATCGGAGTGACCGGAGGAGGAGAGAGACCGGACGATGAGAGTTACCGGAGGAGGAGAGTGACCGGAGGAGGAGGGTGACCGGAGGAGGAGAGTGACCGGAGGAGCAGAGTGTCCGGAGGATGAGTGTGACCAGAGGAGCGGAGTGACCGGAGGAGCGGAGTGACCGGAGGAGGGGAGTGACCGGAGGAGCGGAGTGACCGGAGGAGTGGCATGACCAGAGGAGCGGAGTGACCGGAGGATGAGAGTGACTGGAGGAGGGGAGTGCCCGGAGGAGGAGAGTGACCGGAGGAGGAGAGTGACCGGAGGAGCAGAGTGTCCGGAGGAGGAGAGTGACCGGAGGAGCGGAGTGACCGGAGGAGGAGAGTGACCGGAGGATCGGAGTGACCGGAGGAGGAGAGAGACCGGACGATGAGAGTTACCGGAGGAGGAGAGTGACCGGAGGAGGAGGGTGACCGGAGGAGGGGAGTGACCGGAGGAGCGGAGTAACTGGAGGAGCGGAGTGTCCGGAGGGGTGGAGTGGCCGGAGGAGGAGAGTGACTGGAGGAGGGGAGTGACCTGAGGAGGAGAGTGACCGGAGGAGGAGAGTGACCGGAGGAGCGGAGTGACCGGTGGAGGAGAGTGACCGGAGGAGCGGAGTGACCGGAGGAGGAGAGTGACCGGAGGTGCGGAGTGACCGGAGGAGGGGAGTGACCTGAGGAGCGGAGTGACCGGAGGAGGAGAGTGACTGGAGGAGTGGAGTGACCGGAGGAGCGGAGTGACCAGAGAAACTTCCTGCCCCTTACCTTGAAACTATGCCCCCTGGTTATTGACCCCTCTACTAAGGGGAAAAGTTCCTTTCTATCTACCCTATCTATGCCCCTCATAATTTTGTACACCTCAATCAGGTCCCCACTCAACCTTCTCTGCTCGAAGGAAAACAACCCCAGCCTGTCCAGTCTCTCTTCATAGCTGAAACGCTCCAGCCCAGGTAACACCCTGGTGAATCTCCTCTGCACCCTCTCCAATGCAATCACATCCTTCCTATAGTGTGGCGACCAGAACTGCACACAGTATTCCAGCTGTGGCCTAACTAGCGTTTTGTACAGCTCCATCATAACCTCCCTGCTCTTATATTCTATGCCTCGGCTAATGAAGGCAAGTATCCCATATGCCTTCTTAACCACCTTATCCACCTGTCCTGCTGCCTTCAGGGATCTATGTACATGCACACCAAGGTCCCTCTGATCCTCTGTCATTCCTAGGATCCTACCATTCATTGTGTATTCCCTTGCCTTGTTAGTCCTCCCAAAATGCATCACCTCACACTTTTCAGGGTTAAATTCCATTTGCCACTGTTCTGCCCATCTGACCAACCCATCTATATCGTCCTGTAGCCTAAGGCTTCCCTCCTCGCTATTTACCACTCCACCAATTTTCGTGTCATCTGCGAACTTACTGATCATACCTCCTACATTCATATCTAAATCATTAATGTACACTACAAACAGCAAAGGACCCAGCACCGATTCCTGCGGTACACCACTGGACACAGGCCTCCAGTCACAAAAACAACCTTCGACCATCACCCTCTGCCTCCTGCCAATTTTGGATCCAATGTGCCAAATTGCCCTGGATCCCATGGGCTCTTAGCTTCTTGACCAGTCTCCCATGTGGGGCTTTGTCAAAAGCCTTACTGAAGTCCATGTAGACTACATCAACTACACTAGCCTCATCCACACACCTAGTCACCCCCTCGAAAAATTCAATCAAATTGGTTAGACATGATCTCCCCTTGACAAAGCCATGCTGACTATCCTTGATTAATCCTTGCCTCTCCAAGTGGAGACTAATTCTGTCCCTCAGAATTTTTTCCAATAATTTCCCTACCACTGATGTTAGGCTCACTGGCCTGTAATTCCCTGGTTTATCCCTATTACCCTTCTTGAATAATGGTACTATGTTAGCTGTCCTCCAGTCCTCTGGCACCTCCCCTGTGGCCAGAGAGGTTGTGAAAATTTGTGTCAGAGCCTCTGCAATCTCCTCCCTTGCCTCACACAGCAGCCTGGGATACATCTCGTCTGGGCCTAGGGAGTTATCCACTTTTAAGCCCGCTAAAACCGTTAGTACCTCCTCCCTCTCAATACTAATTTGTTCAAGTATATCACAATCCCCCTGCCTGATTTCTATGCCTACATCGTCCTTCTCCATAGTGAACACAGATGCAAAATATTCATTTAAAACCTCACCTATATCTTCCGGCTCTACACACAGATTGCCACTTTGGTCCCGAATGGGCCCTACTCTTTCCCTGGTTATCCTCTTGCCCTAAATATACTTATAAAACACCTTGGGATTTTCCTTTAATTTGCCCGCCAGTGTTTTTTCATGCTCCCTCTTCGCTCTCTTAATTTCTTTTTTAAGTACCCCTCTGCACTTTCTATACTCCTCTTGGACTTCCACTGTTTTTAGTCCTTTGATCTGCCAAAAGCCTCCCTTTTTTTTTCTATATATCTTTTTTTGTATATCCCTTGACATCCAGGGTTCCCTGGACTTGTTGGTCCCACCCTTGACCTTTACGGGAACATGTTGGCGCTGTACTCTCTCTATTTCCTTTCTGAATGACTCCCACTGCTCTGATGTGGATTTTCCTACAAGTAGCTGATCCCAGTCCACTTTGGCCAGATCCTGCCTTATCATATTAAAATCGGCCTTCCCCCAATTTAGAACCTTTATTTCTGGTCCATCTTTGTCCTTTTCCATGACTACCTTAAATCTCACCGAATTATGGTCACTGTCACCAAAATGCTCTCCTACTGACATTTCTACCACTTGCCCGGCTATGTTCTCTAGAATTCGGTGCAGTACCGCCGCCTTTCCTGTAGGACTTTCTACATGCTGGTTCAAAAAGCTCTCCTGGATGCACTTTAAGAATTCCACACCCTCTAAGCCTTTCACACTCTGACTATCCCAGTTAATATTGGGGAAGTTGAAATTCCCTACTATTATTACCCTATTATTTCTACACTTCTCTGAGATTTGCCTACATATCTGTTCCTCTATCTCCCCCAGACTATTTGGAGGCTTATAGTACACTCCCAGCAAAGTGCTTGCCCCCTTTTTGTTTTTACATTCTACCTATATGGCCTCATTAGAGGAACCTGCTAAGATATCATCCCTCCTTACTGAAGTAATTGACTCTTTGATTAATATTGCGACACCGCCTCCTCTTTTACACCCACCTCTGTCTCGCCTGAAGATTCTATACCCCGGAATATTGAGCTGCCAGTCCTGCCCCTCCCTCAACCATGTCTCTGTGATAGCAACAATATCATACTCCCATGTGTTCATCAATACCTTCAATTCATCTGCCTTACTCGTAAGACTTCTTGCATTAAAATAAATGCCATCAAGCCTTGCCATACTCCCTTGTGCCGTTGCATATTTGCTCTGCCTTCCAGACTGACTTGTTTTTTCCTCTATATTTGGCTGTGCATCACCCCCTACTATAGCTCCACTCCGTATCCCATCCCCCTGCCAAGTTAGTTTAAACCCCCCCCAACAGCACGAGCAAACCTCCCCGCAAGGATGTTGGTCCCGTTCCAGTTCAGGTGCAACCCGTCCGACTTGTACAGGTCCCACCTTCCCCAGAAACAGACCCAGTGATCCAGGAAACTAAAGCCCTCCCTCCTGCACCAACCCTTTAGCCACGTATTCATCTGCTCTATCCTCCTATTCCTATACTCACTAGCACGTGGCACCGGGAGTAATCCAGAGATTACAACCTTTGAGGTCCTGCTTTTTAATCTGCTACCTAGCGCCCTAAATTCTTGTTGCAGGACCTCATCCCTCTTTCTACCTATGTCGTTGGTACCAATGTGAACCACGACCTCTAACTGTTCGCCCTCCCCCTTCGGAATGCCCTGCAGCCGTTCAGTGACATCCTTGACCCTGGCACCAGGGAGGCAACATACCATCCTGGAGTCACGTCTGTGGCCGCAGAAATGTCTGTCTGCACCCCTCACTATTGAGTCTCCTACCACTATTGCCCTTCCACTCTTACTCCTCCCCCCTTGTGCAGCTGAGCCACCCACAGTGCCGTGAACTTGGCTCTGGCTGCACTCCCCAGAGGAACCGTCACTTTCACCGTTTTCCAACACAGAAAAACGGTTGTTGAGTGAGATGCGCTCTGGGGCTTTCCTGACTACCTACCTGCCCCCCTTCTTCTGACTGGTGGTCACCCATTCCCTCTCTGACTGCACTTTCTTAAGCTGCGGGGCAACCACATCTAAAAATGTGCTATCCACATAACTCTCAGCCTCGCGGATACACCGCAGTGCCTCCAGCTGATGCTCGAGCTCCGAAAACCGGATCTCAAGTTGGCCAAACCGTTGGCACTTACTGCATATGTGGTCATCCCGACTGCAAGAAGCGTCTAGGAATTCCCACATGCTGCAGGAGTGACTGGAGGAGCAGAGTGACTGGAGTCACGTCAGGGCGTCCACATATGGAGTGTTTTTCTCTGGTTCCTGGGAAACATGGCCCAACCAGGACGCATAGCAGATTTTTTTTTGTGCCAAGGTTGCATTTAAAGTATGATGTGTAAGATAATAATATATTACAATAGGTGCATAATGGACACATTCGAGATAAAAAGAAAGGCTGCACGTACTGAGGTAAAAACAGAAATGCACAGCAGGTCAGTTAGTAGGTACAGCTACAGAAGGTGCTTAATAGGATGGAGAAAGTGAATCCGAAACAATGCTTTCCGATACCACGGGGCAGCAGAATGAGAGGGCGCAGGTCCAGGGCTTGTGATGGATAAACGACAGCAACAACCTGCAGTTACATAGTGCCTTTGGTGCAGAAAACATCCCAAGGCGATGCACAAAAGCGTAAAAAGGCAAAAATGGATGCCGAGCCAAAGAAGGCGCTATTAGGCGGGGTAACTAAAAGTCTGGTCAAAGAGGCAGGTTTTTAAGGAGAGTCTTAAAGGAGAAGAGGGAGGTGGAGAGGCAAAGAGGTTTAGAAAGGGAATTCCGGAGCCTGGGACTGGACAGCTGAAAGCACGGGACGCCAATGGTGGGGAAAAGGGGATGGGAGGATGCACAAGAGGCCAGAGCTGGAGGAGCGCAGAGTTCTCAGAGGGTTGCAGGGCTGGAGGAGGTTACAGAGATAGGGAGGGCCGATGCTATGGAGGGATTTGAAAACTAGGATGAACATTTTAAATTTGAGATGTTGGCGGACCGGGAACCAATGTAGGTCAGTGAGTACAGGGGTGATGGCTGAGCGGGACTTGATGTGGAATACGATATGGGCGGCAGAGTTTTGGATTAGCTGAAGTCTATGGAGGGTGGAGGATGGGAGGCCGGCCTGGTGATCATTGGAATAGTTTAGTCAGGAAACGACAAAGGCTTGGATGAGGCTTCTGCCTCAGAGACGGGAGTGCTACCCACATGATGCACCACCGCAGTTCACCACAGTTACTTCGACAGCACCTTCTAGCCCCGCAACCGCTACCATCAAGAAGGAGAGGAACAGCAATGTCATGGGAACACCAAAATCCCCAAGTTCCCTCCAGGTCACACATCATTCTGACTAGGACGTATATCGGCATTCCTTCACTGTCGCTGGGACAATAGCCTGGAATTCCCTACCTGTTATCTGCGTTGACACTGTGTTAGCCGTGGCTCAGTGGTACCACTCTCACAGTCAAAAGGTTGTGGCTTTCAAGGCCCACTCCAGAGACATGAGCGCATGATCTAGGCTGACGCTCCAGTGCAGTACTGAGGGAATACTGCACTGTCAGAGGTGCCGTCTTTCAGATGAGATGCTAAACTGAGGCCCCTTATAAATGCATGTCCTCTTTCTGTCTTTCTATGCATGATCTGGGAATAATTGAGGTTGACACTAGGAGGGGACATCTGAAGTTAGAAGAGTTCCACTTCCAGCATCCCTCACCTTGTTATAAATTCAAAGCTTTTTTTCTTCCTTTTTTCCTAACACCATTCTGAGCCCACGATCATCACAAGAACTGCAACGATTTAAGGAGATTCTCAGGGCAAGTAGGGATGGATGGGCAATTATCATGACCTTGCCATCATTGCCCACATCCTGTGAACAAATAAAAACAAATAATTCTTTGGTTGGGAAGCACTTTGATATGTCCTGAGGATACGATAAATAAATGCAGGTCCTTTCCCCTTCTTTTCTATCCAGTGAGGATCATTTTTGTTTTCGTATCAGATGGACTCACAATCACAAATCAGGCTTTGCGTTTGAGAAAAGATTTATTGGCAAGACGACTTAAACTTACAAAGACTTTGAATGAACTCCGTGGTAAGACTTTAAACAGTCAGAAAAGATCAATACCTTCGGATGTCTTACCTTCAGTGGCTGTGCAAGGCAATTTCTCTTCCTTAGCTGGCTGTAAAATATAAGTGTCACTTCTCTGTAGCAGTTGCCATGTTGTCATGACTGAAAATTCCTGGGGGATTTCAATCTGGCCCACTCTATATGCAGCTGCAGCCAACTCTTTAGAGCCTATCCCCTTGTGGCACTAAGTGTATCCAATAACCCAGGGGACTCAGTGACAAAAATGAAAAGACAGAGCCCTTAACTTGAAACGCAGCGACTGCACTCGTGTTGGTTCAGGCCAGAGGGCAGGCTGCATCAGAATTCTCTTGGCTATCATCAGCAAGCTATGACCGTTTGGCTCACCTGTCAATAAAATGGATGTTTGCGGTGTCCGAGATGAAACCTTTGAACTACCGATTCCACAAGGTATAGAGACAATGATTAAATATTAACCATCTGGTTTGGCGTGGCGGCAGAGAACATTGGTTCACTGATTAGCTGTGCCAGAGTGATGTATCTTCCCCGGCCAGGGCTGCTGGGAAAATTAAAGGGACGCAGACACTTTTAAGACCATAAAAAATAGGAGCAGGAGTCGGCCATACGGCCCCTCGAGTTTGCTCCGCCCTTCAATAGATCATGCCTGATCTTCTACCTCAACGACACTTTCTCACTCTATCGCCATATCCCTTGATTCCCTTAGTGTGTAAAAATCCATCAATCTCTATCTTGAGTATACTCAACGACTGAGCCTCCACAGCCCTCTGGGGCAGAGAATTCCAAAGATTCACCACCCTCTGAGTGAAGAAATTTCTCCTCATCTCAGTCCTAAATGGCCGACCCCTTATCCTGAGACTATGCCCCCTAGTTCTAGACTCTCCAGCCAGGGGAAACAGTCTCCCAGCATCTACCCTGTTGAGCCCTCTAAGAATTTTATATGTTTCAATGAGGTCACCTCTCATTCTTCCGAACTCCAGAGAGTATAGGCCCATTCTACTCACACTCCTCTCATAGGACAACCCTCTCATCGCTTTGGCTCCTGTATTTACTGCAATGCAGGAATGGGGAGCGTGGTACATCGGGGGAAAACCCGGCAACACCGGGGACACAGAGCTGCTGCCAAATTTAATGGCAAGAAATCATTATAATTTTTTTGCATCCGTTTCCCGCCCGGCAGCTGGACAAATCGACGGGCTGGCCGGCTGCTGGGCGGGAAAATCAGCAGCAGGAAGTCACAGCAGGGGGCGGTTCCCAGCAATCGGTGGGGGGAGGTGGGGGAGGTGGAGAGGGAGCTAGAGATCGGGGCTGGTGGGGGCGGGAGAAAGAGAGCGCCAACAGTGAGAGAGCGGCCACGACCTGCAGAGGGGAGGCCGAAGGCTCCTTGAGGGGCTGGGGGGGCAGCACTCCTGCTCCTCCTGTCCCACAAGGAGTGTTGCCAAAGGCACTTACCTCCTGGAGCCAGCAGCACCCGCCTCCCTTTTTACTGCCAGGTTTCCCAAGCCCTGGGAAACCCGGCCGGCAGCAACTGTTACATTTAACTTAGGCTCCCAATTGCACTGTGGGGGGCCTGATTTAAATATGTTAATGAAGTGTCCCGCCTCTCCAAGGCAAGGCACTCGCAGGTCACGCTTCCCTTCGCCGTAAAAATGGTGGCAGGTGCATACGTGGCGGGTTGGGGACGTTACCCGTCGTGGGTGGGGGGGGAGGGGTTAATATCAAGTTATTTTTAATTCATTCCTGGGAATGTGGGCATCGCTGGCAAGGCCAGCATTTATTGCCCATCCCTAGTTGCCCTTAGAAGGTGGTGGTGAGCCTCCTTCTTGAACCGCTGCAGTCCGTGTGGTGAAGGTACTCCCACAGTGCAGCTTGGGAGGGAGTTCCAGGATTTTGACCCAGCGACGATGAAGGATTGGTGATATACTTCTAAGTCAGGATGGTGTGTAACTTGGAGGGGAACTTGGAGGTGGTGGTGTTCCCATGCGCCTGCTGCCCTTGTCCTTCTAGGTGGTAGTGGTCGTGGGTTTGGGAGGTGCTGTCGAGGAAGCCTTGGCGAGTTGCTATCAAGTGGCACTTACTCACCAATAACCTGCTCACTGATGCCCAGTTTGGGTTCCGTCAAGACCACTCGGCTCCAGAGCTCATTACAGCCTTGGTCCAAACATGGACAAAACAGCTGAATTCCAGAGGTGAGGTGAGAGTGACTGCCTTTGACATCAAGGCAGCATTTGACCAAGTGTGGCATCAAGGAGCTCTAGTAAAATTGAAGTCAATGGGAATCAGGGGGGGAAAACTCTCCACTGACTGGAGTCATACCTAGCACAAAGGAAGATGGTTGAGTTTGTTGGAGGCCAATCATCACAGCCCCAGGACATCGCTGCAGGAGTTCCTCAGGGCAGTGTCCTCGGCCCAACCATCTTCAGCTGTTTCATCAATGACCTTCCCTCCATCATAAGGTCAGAAGTGGGGATGTTCACTGATGATTTCACAGTGTTCAGTTCCATTCGCAACTCCTCAGATAATGAAGTAGTCCATGCCAACATGCAGCAAGGCCTGGACGACATTCAGGCTTGGGCTGATAAGTGGCTAGTAACATTCGCGCCACAGAAGTGCCAGGCAATGACTATCTCCAACAAGTGAGAGTCTAACCACCGGCCCTTGACATTCAACGGCATTATCATCGCCGAATCCCCCATCATCAACATCCTGGGGGTCACTATTGACCAGAAACTTAACTGGACCAACATAAATACTGTGGCTACAAGAGTAGGTCAGAGGCTACGTATTCTGCAGTGAGTGTCTCACCTCCTGACTCCCCAAAGCCTTTCTACCATCTACAAGGCACAAGTGTGATGGACTACTCTCCACTTGCCTGGATGAGTGCAGCTCCAACAACACTCAAGAAGCTCGACACATCCAGGACAAAGCACTTGATTGGCATCCCATCCCCCACCTTAAAATTTAATTCCCTCCACCACCGGCGCACCCTGGCTGCAGTGTGTACCATCTACAAGATGCACTGCAGCAACTCACCAAGGCTTCTTCGGTAGCACCTCCCAAACCCGCGACCTCTTCCACCTAGAAGGACAAGGCAGCAGCCGCATGGGAACACCATCACCTGTAAATTCCCTTCCAAGTCACATACCATCCTGACTTGGAAATATATCGCCGTTCCTTCATCGTCGCTGGGTCAAAATCCTGGAACTCCCTCCCTAACAGCACTGTGGGAGTACCTTCACCACATGGACTGCAACGGTTCAAGAAGGCAGCTCACCACCACCTTCTCAAGGGCAATTAGGGATGGGCAATAAATGCTGGCCTTGCCAGCGACGCCCACATCCCAGGAAAAAAAACTGCCCCACAGTACCTCATGGATGCTCAGTTTTGAGCTGCTAGATCTGTTCTGAATCTATCCCATTTAGCATGGTGGTAGTGCCGCACAACATGATGGAGGGTGTCCTCAGTGTGAAGACAGGACTTCGTCTCCACAAGCACTGTCCGGTGGTCACTGCTACCAATGTCGGGAACAGTAGCATGGTGGTTAGAAAAGTAGCAGTGATACAGCATGAAATGGATATAAAAAGGGTTTCGAATTCACCACTCCCGAGATGGTTGGTGGCATTGTGGTGGCTGTGGAGGTCAAGGCCGTGATGTCTGCTGGCATGCCTTCTTTTATCTTCCACAACTTCGACCATGAAAGGACACATTTTAAGGTGATTGGCAAGAGACCAGAGGCGACATGAGGAAAAACTTTTTCATGCAACGAGTGGTTAGGATTTGGAATGCACTGCCTGATAGGGTGGTGGACACAGAGTCAATAGTGACTTTCAAAAGGGAATTGGATAAATACTTGACGGAGAAAAAATTGCAGGGATATGGGGAAAGAGCGAGGGGAGTGGGACTAACTGGATTGCTCTTCGAAAGAGCCGGTGCAGACTCAATGGGCCGAATGGCCTCCTTCTGTGCTGTACTATTCTATGAAACACTGAGATCTGAACACTTCAAAGCCAACTCCCATCATGAGGACAGGTTGCATAGTCAAGGCTTGTATTCCCTTGAGTATAGGAGATTAAGGGGTGATCGAATTGAGGTGTTTAAGATGATTAAAGGAGTTGATAGGGTAGATAGACAGAAACGATTTCCTCTGGTGGGGGGAGTCCAGAACAAGGAACCTTAACATTCGAGCTCGGCCATTCAGGGGCAATATCAGGAAGCACTTCTTCACATAAAGTGTCGTGGAAATCTGGAACTCGCTCCCCCAAAAAGCTGTTCACGCTGGATTCTGAGGTCATGAGAGGAGCTACATCAAAGCAAGTCGTTTCTTTCTTTACTTTAGGTCGGTATAAAATACCTGATGGAAAATTACGCTCGCTGTGAAAGTTGTGGAGCTCTGGTTACGCTGCTGGCTTCAGAGTTCATAAAATCTACATTAGACCCTTTAAAATTGTACTCCTCTGGGCAGCTAATATAGGGGAGGTTACCGTGTAGATTTATCTAAACAGCAAACAAATACTAAAGATAACTAGCACTGCAGTCCTCGAGGAAGTGCAAATATACCGACTGGGATGGGAGGTCTGATTTGTTTCGGTATTGCAGGTGGTATTTTAATATGCCACTAGCACGCAGAAGCAGCTTAAAAGAAATGAATCACTGTCTGTGTCTTATCAAAACGCCCACATTCATTTCCTCTGAGGGATTGCTGGGCAGACCTGTGAAGAGGCAAATACATTTAAACTGATACAACCAGGGTCAGGAGGTCATTGCGATGTGGCTTTTTAAATTGCCTGGGCATGAGTGATGATCCAAGCTGGAAAACTGTGCTGACACCCCATAAAAGGGCTGATTTAGTGCAACCCAAACCAAGTGTCCACTTAAAATGCCTGCTTCTCAATGCTTAAAAGAAAACTATGTGAGACGTTTGGCTTTGGAAAAAGAATGATGAAACTTGGGTGACAGTTCAGCATCTTTGTATGGGACGCCTCCAGCCGCATAATCACTTTTCCGTCACAGTCCCACAAGAAATTCTGGACAGGATGTGTGTGTGTGTTTGTGCGTATGTACGTGTGTGTGTGTGTATACGTGTGTGCGTGTGTGTGTGTGTATGTACGTGTGTGTGTGTGTGTGTATGTACGTGTGTGTGTGTGTGTATGTGTGTGTGTATACATGTGTGTGTGTATGTACGTGTGTGTGTGTGTATGTGTGTGTGTATACATGTGTGTGTGTATGTACGTGTGTGTGTGTATACGTGTGTGCGTGTGTGTGTGTGTGTATGTACGTGTGTGTGTGTATGTATGTACGTGTGTGTGTGTGTGTGTGTGTGTGTGTGTGTGTGTATGTACGTGTGTGTGTGTGTGTGTATGTATGTGTGTGTGTGTGTGTGTGTGTATGTACGTGTGTGTGTGTGTGTGTGTATGTACGTGTGTGTGTGTGTTGGAGGAAGAATGTACATTGGCTCCCCGTCCGGCAACGCCTCAATTTTAAAATTCTCATCCTTGTTTTCAAATGCCTCCATGGCCCTCACCGCTCTCTATCTCTGCAACCTCCTCCAGCCCAAAAACCCTCAAAGATCTCTGCGCTCCTCCAATTCTGGCCTCTTGCGCATCCGCAATTTTCATCGCTCCACCATTGGCGGCCGTGCCTTCAGCTGCCTAGGCCCTCAGGTTTGGAAATCCCTGCCTAAACCTCTTCGCCTCTCTTTCTCTCTTCCTTTAAGATGCTCCTTAAAACCTACCTCTTTGACCAATCTTTTGGTCACCTGTCATTATATCTCCTTATGTGGCTCGGTGTCAAATTTTGTTTGATAATCGCTCCTGTGAAGCGCCTTGGGATGTTTTACTACGTTAAAGGCGCTATATAAATGCAAGTTGTCGTTGTCTTGGGCTGTGGCTCCATTATATTTCCATTGCAGCATGACCATACGCCATTACTAAAGGCAGTATTTTGATGGAAGCAGTGTTTTCATCAAAAACCTGCTGGTAATATCAGTGTCTAATAAGTGCAGGCCGTGAATTAGCCAGAACTTTCAAGATGGCGGTAACTAAGCCTTTGGAAACAATCTGATCTAGGTTTGTAGGTAATTAGCAGAAGGGTTTATGGGTAATTAGCAGAAGGGTCAACGATTGGCATTTAGCTCTGGATCAGAGAAAGTACTTTATCACATCAGGGAGTCACTTGGCTGACTGAATGAGTTGAAAAAAACATGCACAGAGAGAGGTCAGAATCACTGTGCTGAGGCTAATTACCTATAACAGCTTCTTATATAAATGCTGGTTATGTAAATGGCATCACTGTACTCTTGCCAAACCCTAATGGCCCAGAAATTCCGTTCTGGAAAAATCTGCGCCTGGACCGGAGGGCTCCCGGGAGGCGCAGAATTCCGTTGCTGTGCCTCTTCAAACTGCCGGTGTGCAGGGCACGCGTATCCCAGGGGCGCAGGTGGATCGCAGCGTCCCTGGGATCATGTGGGCCATGGGGAGCCAATCAGAGCAGGGAATCTCCATTCACAGATTTGACAGGAAGACCTGAATAGAGGTCAGCCCGAAAACATAAGTAAAATTAACTTAAATTAAAAAAAAAAAATCACATTTTAAAAATGACTATAAATTACATAAATTAACTATTTTAAACAAAAATTATAATTTTTGAAAAAAATAATTAACGTTTTTAACGGGGCTAAAAATAAACTTACCTTTCTTTAAAGTATTTTAAAATGATAAATCAGTGGAAAAAATTTTTTTTTTTTACTTTCTTAAACTATTAGCCTGGTAAAAGCAGGCTGCTTTTCTAGGCGCAGCTGTTCCCGACTTACCTGGACTCAAGCCAGTGTGGAAAAAAACGGAAGTTTTTAACGTAAGGGCTGCCAATCCGGCGCAGGCGTTTGTCCAGTCAAGCCCTTTCTGCAGAGAACGGAAGTTCCGGTTTCCAGCGCATGCGCAGTGCATGCGTAAAAACCGGCACTTCCGTTGGCCCTACGGGTGAGTACACAGCGCGTACACACCCGTAGGGAACAACATTTCTCGGCCATTGTTTTATTGCAGACTGCATTGCGGTTGTTAATTATTTGATGTTCATTTGTCTTTGAAATGGGTATAAGAGAAAGTGTAGTGTGGTATTGAGGGTATATGAGCTTTTTATAAAAACTTTAATGCATTATAAAAGTATGATACGGGAGATAAGATTAATATGTGCAGGATGTGCATGCCATATGCAAGACTTACAATGATATATATATCTCATATGAGATGTTTAACCAAGGTGTCATCTGCCCTCTCAGGTGGCCATAAGAGATCCTATGGCACTATTTGATGAAGAGCAGGGAAGTTCTCCCAAGGCATCTTGGCTAAAATTTATCACCCAACCAACACAACACAACTTCAACAGATCATCTGAACATTTAACTCATTGCTGTTTGCGGGAGCTTGCTGTGCACAAACTGACTGCTGCGTTTCCTACATTCCTAAATCAGAGAGCAAGTTATTATCTTAATGGCGAGAAACTGGAAAGTACTGCAGTACAAAGGGATCTGGGGGTCCTAGTGCAAGAAAATCAAAAAGTTAGTATGCAGGTGCAGCAGGTGATCAAGAAGGCCAACGGAATGTTGGCTTTTATTGCTAGGGGGATAGATTATAAAAACAGGGAGGTATTGCTGCAGTTATATAAGGTATTGGTGAGAGCGCATCTGGAATACTGCATACAGTTTTGGTGTCCATACTTAAGAAAAGACATACTTGCTCTCGAGGCAGTACAAAGAAGGTTCACTCGGTTAATCCCGAGGATGAGGGGGTGGACATACGAGGAGAGGTTGAGTAGATTGGGACTCTACTCATTGGAGTTCAGAAGAATGAGAGGCGATCTTATTGAAACATATAAGATTGTGAAGGGGCTTGATCGGGTGGATGCGGTAAGGATGTTCCCAAGGATGGGTGAAACTAGAACTAGGGGGCATAATCTTAGAATAAGGGGCTGCTCTTTCAAAACTGAGATGAGGAGAAACTTCTTCACTCAGAGGGTAGTAGGTCTGTGGAATTTGCTGCCCCAGGAAGCTGTGGAAGCTCCTTCATTAAATAAATTTAAAACAGAAATAGATAGTTTCCTAGAAGTAAAGGGAATTAGGGGTTACGGGGAGCGGGCAGGAAATTGGACATGAGGCTGAGTTCGGATCGGTCGAGGCCCTGTGGGTGGCGTAGCGGGCCCAGGGGCTGAGTGGCCGGGTCCTGCTCCTACTTCTTGTGTTCATTAGATTTGAGGTGAGGATCAGATCAGCCATGATCTTATTGCATGGCGGAGCAGGCTCGAAGGGCCGATTGGTCTACTCCTGCTCTTATTTCTTATGTTCTTATGTTCTTATTACAACAGTGACTGCACTTCATAAGTACTGCACTGGCTGTGAAATGCTTTGAAGATGCTCTGAAAGGCACTATATAAGTGCAAGTCCTTTCTTTATAGGTTGTCATTTTCCCCCCGCAACCCACCTGAAAAGTGGGGGCAAGACTGGCAGCGAGGCATACAGCCACTTCACCTCCCTGACTTCAATTTGCCTCACACTGCCCCTGTTGAGCAGCGATGGCACCTCTTTCTCCGCAACCACCGCCCCTCCCCCACCCCCCATGCAAATGGAGTGCCCAGGTTCCCAGCCCACTCCCTTCCATTCCTGTTCTTACCAGTCCGAGGGACTTGCCGGGTAAAGCTTGCCAAATGTCCCTGAGGTAGCAGTGGGAAGCCTCTCCATGACCCCTGATTGTGGGAAGAGGGCCTTGTAATTGCCACTTCTTCTATTTCGGTCCCCAGTACTTGGCCCAGATCATCAGATGTATTGGAGATTTCGGGGCACTTCTGCTCATTTAATATGGCTCCCATCTCTTCTAGTGTTGCGGCAGTGGTCCCATTGCAGCACCGTCTGGAGCTTCCCGTCGGCCGTTGGCAGGCTCCCACTTCCGATCGGAAGTCCGCTGGCAACATGCCATGAATGTCTAATGACCCTCAACCCAGATGTAAGATTTGCGGGAAAAGGGGAAATATAGCCCGCAGTGGTACTGAGGGGTGTAGGAGCCAGATGGGTGTTGTATGATGGGTGCAGTCTGTTAAGTAGTATGAGACAGATGGAGAGAGCGTATAGTAGAGTTTAAGAGTAGAGTATAGTATAACTGCATCTCCGTTGCTTCAGAAGGTTGTGGGTTCAAATCCCACTCCAGAGACTTGTGCACATAATCCAGGCCAACACTCCTACTGCCAGAACTGAGCGAGTCCTGCACTGTCGGAGGTGCCGTCCTTTGGATAAGGCCCCGTCTGCTCTCTCAGGTGGACGTAAAAGATCCCGTGGGACTATTCGAAGAAGAGCAGGGGCGTTCTCCCCGGTGTCCTGGCCAATATTTATCCCTCAACCAACAACACTAAAACAGATTATCTGGTCATTATCGCTTTGCTGTTTGTGGGAGCTTGCTGAGCGCAAATTGGCTGCCCCGTTTCCTACATTACAACAGTGACTACGCTTCAAAAGTACTTCACTGGCTGTAAAGCGTCTTGGGACGTCCTGAAGTCGTGAAAGGCGCTATAGAAATGCAAGTCTTTCTTTTTCATATGGGGCTGACTATAGTACTCTTCAACCTCATTCTTTCTAGGTGCAGATTGAGTGCAGTGTTCAGTTTTGGAACAAATAAAGCATTCAAGTCCTGTGGAGAAGGACGACAAAGTTGATTCTTACTGACAGAGCTGAATGATGAGCAAAGTCAAGAAAATGTGATCGCTTCAGCTTTGAAAGAAAAAATGAAAGACTTGCATTTATATCGCACTTTTCACAACCACTGGATGTCCCAAATGCTTTACAGCTAATGAAGTACTTTTGAAGTGTAATCACTGTTGTAATGTAGAAACCGAAGCAGCCAATTTGCACACAGCAAGTTCCCACAAACAGCAATGTGATAATTGTCGTAAGAATGAGCCTTACGTGTGGTGAACTTAAAGTAAGCTTTAATCAACTAAAAAGGTGCTACATACAAAAGAGGTCTTACTCTATGCCTCTCCAGGATCCAACTGATCAGTCCAGTATTTATCCTGGACTAATCACAGGAAGTGATGCAATAAAGTTCGAGTCACAGGAAGCTGTATTGTGTTACCACATTCTCCCCCCACAAAAGATTAGGAGGCCGGGATGCTCCCTCCATTTCGTAGCCGCTGGACGAGGGAGAGCCGCACCCGTTTGGGTTCTCGTAGCGGTAGAGGGCCCCTAGCCCGTTTACCCGCCGCGGGCCGTGGACCAGAGTCCGAGTGATCCAGCCCGCTCTGTGAGGGGTCAGGATGATCCTGACTGTGTACTGGTGCCCGAACGGGTGTCGGGCAGGGCTGTGGCAGATCCGTTTCCGAGCGTACGGTACGGGGTGGATCGTGGCTGCGCGTGCGAGCCCCGACGGGCTCATAGTCAGTCTGCCCCAGGTCGGCACGCTGGAGTGAGGTACCAGCCGGCGTCAGATCCAGATCGTGATGAGAGGCACCTGGCGAGCCCAGAGATGTGCCTGGTACAATATCATCCCCTGGTGTCCCTCTATGTTTCGGCGGGCAGGGAGCCAGATCCCGCAATGACACGGTAGATTCCCGACCGTCAGGATACCGAATATAGGCGTAGGTAGGGTTGACGTCAGTGAGCTCAACCTCATCTACCAGGGGGTCATTCTTAGACGCCCGGACATATCTTCGGAGTAGCACTGGTCCCGGTGCAGTCAGCCACGACGGGAGAGATATCCCATAGGATGAGCGACGCTGAAATCGGAAGAACCGTTCATGAGGCGTCGTATTTGTGGCGGTCGAAAGGAGGGACCGTGTGGAGTGTAATGCGTCTGGAAGTACTGCTTCCCATTGCTGGTTGGGTAGGCCCCGAGATCTCAAAGCCAGACGTACCGCATTCCAGATGATAGCGTTATAACGCTCGACTTGCCCATTCCCGACCGGATGATAAGGCGTCGTTTTGCTGGCAGCAATACCCCGTTCCGAGAGATAGGCCTTGAGTTCTCCTGACATAAAAGAAGGGCCCCGATCCGAATGAACATAGGATGCCATGCCACAGAAAGCAAATACCTGCTCAAGGCAGCTGATAACCGTGGTCGTCAGCATATTGGGGCAGGGAAAGGCAAACGGAAAACGGGAATACTCATCGACCATGGTCAATAGATAAGTGTTGCGAGTTGAAGAGGGCAACGGCCCCTTAAAATCGATGCTAAGCCGTTGCATTGGCTGGGTCGCATGTATGAGTATACCACCCGAGGGGCGGAAAAACTGAGGTTTCAATTCCGCACAGACTCTGCAGTCCGAGCACATCTTCTTTACATCCCCGGTAGAGAATGGGAGATTTCGGGACCGCACGAAGTGTAGCATGCGAGTAACGCCCGGATGACACAACCCATCATGGATGTCTACGAGCGTAGAGGGTGCCATGGCGGAGCAGAATGCTCGTGTGAGGGTATCCAGAGCCACATTCTCCTTGCCAGGTCGATAGTGGATGGTGTAACCAAAAGAGGCCAATTCCAGCCGCCAAAGCTGGATTTTATTATTTTTAATTTTGGTCCGTTTTCGATTATCGAGCATGAAGGCGACCGATCGCTGGTCCGTGATTAAGGTAAAGTGCTGGCGAGCTAGGAGATGAGTCCACTTCCGTACTGCCTCTATGATGGCTGTAGCTTCTTTCTCGACTGGAGGATAATGTAGCTCAGCCCCTTGAAAAGTCCTGGACAAAAATGCCACCGACGACCTTCCTGATTCAGAGTGGCCGAGAGCGCCACCTCCGAGGCATCACACTCAACAACAAAAGGAAGACTCTCATCGATGGAGTGAAGAGCCGCTTTCTCCAACTGTTTTTTCAGGAGGTTAAAGGCTGCAACAGCCGCTGTGTCTAGTGGGAATGTGCTGGCCTTCAGTAGAGGTTGGATTCGGTCCGAGAAGTTAGGAATCCATTTAGCATAGTATGCAAACAGGCCGAGGGCCCGGCGCAAGGAGGCCGGATTCTTAGGTGGCGGGAGTTCTTGGAGTGGGCGAAGCCTTTCAGGGTCAGGTTTAATGATGCCATTGCCCACACAATAGCCAAGGATGTTGATGGTTGGTTGTGACTCAATGGATTTAGCCGCATTTAATGTCAAATTACGGTGCTGGAGTGCATCCCAAAATCATTGGAGATTGGCGTCATGTTCCCGCTGATTGCGACCTGCGACAGTAATATTGTCCAGATAAGGAAACGTATCCTTCAAGTCTTCCTGTTTGACCAGGTCATCCATTGCTCGCTGGAAGACAGCCACTCCATTAGTGACCCCAAAGGGGAGGCGACGAAATTGATACAGCCGTCCATTGGCTTCAAAGGCCGTATACTGCTTGTCTGAGACCTTCAAGGGTACCTGATGATAGGCACTTTTCAGATCATATGTTGAGAACACCGTGTACTCAGCCAGTTTATTAACCATATCATCGATGCGCGGCAATGGGTATGCGTCCAAGTCCGTATATTGATTGATGGTCTGTGAATAGTCAATGCACAGCCGTTTCTTGTGAGGTTGTAGAGGGTTCTTAACAATAACGACCTGGGCGTGCCATGGCGACGAACAAGGCTCGATGATATCCTCTGCTAAAAGCCGAGAAATCTCAGCCGCAATAAAAGACTGGTCTTCCTGACTGAAACGTCGTGACTTTGTTATAATCGGTTGGCATCGAGGAGGGATACTGGTAAACAGTGAGGGTTCATCCAGTGAAGCTGCTGACAATGCACAGAACGGTAATCGAGGTAGTATATTAGAAATAGTGAGTTCAGGTTTGGATCCGCCGAACTCAATGGTGAGCTTCTTATGCTGCTTTTGAAAATCCAGCCCTAAGATAAGATCACTACATAAGTCCTTGAGCACCGAAAGCCAGGTGGATACCTGTGACCATTAAGTGTTATTTCAACCATACAAAAGCCAGAAATTCTGGTATTAAGTGATGACTGAGCCATTGCAATTGCCTGGTCCGATGGGAAAACATGTAGCTTTAACTCTGCAACAATCTGTTCCCTAATGAAACTATCAGTGCTACCTAAGTCAATTAAGGCATCTAAAGTATGTCCATTAATTGATGCTTTTGTAGCTGCATGGAATAGGTTCTGAGGACAAGCAGCTGTAATTGGTGTCGTTGCACAAAGAGTGGCTGAAACTCTAGGTGTGTTTCTTCGAGAGGAAACCCAAGAGGAAGCACGATAGATTTTAGCCGGAACATCTTGATAGGCCCTTACCGGGGCAGTTCGGTAGGACTTAGCTTGATAAGCCCTCGTACAGGCTCTTGATAGGCAAACCTTTGCAAAATGACCCTTTTTGTTGCAATGACTGCAAAACGCATTGCGAGCAGGGCAGAATTTCCGAGGGTGAAACTCATCACCACAAAAGAAGCATTTCTTAGATTGCCAAGAGGCTGCCACAGTGGGGTCATCATCCTCTTCATCAGTGAAGTCATCAGATTGATCGTCAGGGATAAAGACCTCCCTAATAGAGTTCACCTGTGGCCTCTTAAATTGCCTGACTATAGTTAAGGCAGTAGACCGAGGTCTGGGCACTGTCTAAAGGTCTGCATTTCTTTTTGCCAGATCTAGAGAGCAAGCCATGTCATAAGCTCTCTGAAGCTCAAGTGTCTTACTTTCCAGTAGACGCTGGCGTATAAATGGGAAGGCAAGCCCGCAGATGAAAGCATCACGGATCATTTCTTCACGGTACAGCTCAGCTGAGGCCGCCTGAAAGTTACAGTCCATACTAAGTCTGCGAAGCTCTTGGAGGAATTTATCAATGGATTCCTCCGGCCCTTGTTGGGCTGTAGCTAGTAGATGTCTGGCATAGACCTCATTCGGTGTCTTAGTATATAGTCTCTTAAGCGTCCGAATTGCCTCCTCGTAACTGCCCCATTCCTCCACATACTGAAATACATTCGGGGTGACACAGTTGATGAGTATCCGCAACTTTGAGTCATCATCAGCCTTGCAATATTCCAGAAAATTGTCAAACGTGCGATACTAGTGTTTCCACACCTTACCGGCTGCTGGGGTGTTTGGGTCCAAGTCAAGACGCGATGGTTTAAGGATGTTTTCCATGATGGGTGATTCCCTGGATCCTTAGTTTCGAGTTCGTCCAAAAAGTTTGAGTGCGAAGTTTTTCAAAGTTGATTAAATTGTCGTAAGAATGAGCCTTACGCGTGGTGAACTTAAAGTAAGCTTTAATCAACTAAAAAGGTGCTACATACAAAAGAGGTCTTACTCTATGCCTCTCCAGGATCCAACTGATCAGTCCAGTATTTATCCTGGACTAATCACAGGAAGTGATGCAATAAAGTTCGAGTCACAGGAAGCTGTATTGTGTTACCACAATAATGACCAGATAATCTGATTTTTTTAGTGTTGTTGATTGAGGGATAAATATTGGTGGGACACCAGGGAGAACTCAACTGCTCCTCTTCAAAATAGTGGCCATGGGATCTTTTATGTCCACCTGAGACAGCAGACAGGGCCTCGGCTTAACGTCTCATCTGAAAGACGGCACCTCCGACAGTGCAGCGCTCCCTCAGTACTGCCCTGGAGCGTCAGCCTAGATTTTTGTGCTCAAGTCTCTGTAGTGGGACTTGAACCCACAACCTTCCGACTCAGAGGTGAGAGTGCTACCAACTGAGCCACGGCTGACACAGAAAGGAAACAAATTTTACAAAATCATGTGAAAAGATACTGACTGGTAAAAGGCAGGTTCAGAATTGATGTCAGGTTTATTTCTTAGCGCAGGAGAATATAATAAACCATGGAAGAAGAGACCATCTAGCCATTAGGGCTGTTCCTTTCATTCACCTTATACTATTGGCTCCAGTACAAACTCTACACAACCCATTTAATCTCCCGTGGAAACATTGACTTCTTCATATAGAGGGATTCACACCTGAATGGTCTCTTGGGTAAGTGATGGTAATAACTCTGGAGAGACAGTTAGATGTAGTGATGAGGAAGGGGGGGCGGGGGGGCGATGTACGTGGAAGGATGAAACAGATGGGTGAAATCATAGAATCATAATCATAGAATCTCACAGCACCGAAGGAGGCCATTCGGCCCACATGTGCCCGTGCCAGCTCTTTGAAAGAGCGATCCAATTTAGTCCCACTCCCTCGCTCTTTCCCCATAGCTCTGCAAATTATTCCTTTTCAAGTATTTATCCAATTCCCTTTTGAAAGTTACGATTGAAACTGCTTCCCACCACCCTTTCAGGCAGTGCATTCCAGATCATAACAATGCTCTGCGTCAAAAATAAACCTCCTCATCTCCCTGGTTCTTTTGCCAATTATCTTAAATTTGTGTCCTCTGGTTACTGACCCTCCAGCCAGTGGATACAGCTTTTCCCAATCTATTCTATCAAACCCTTCATAATTTTGAACACCTCTATTCAATCTCCCCTTAACCTTCTCTGCTCTAAGGAGAATAATCCCAGCATCTCCAGTCTCTCCAGATAGCTGAAATCCCTCATCCCTGGTACCATTCTAGCAAATCTCCTCTGTAACCTCTGCAAGGCCTTGACATCCTTCCTAAAGTGTGGTGTCTAGAATTGATACATAATACTCCAGCTGAGACTTATCCAGTGATGTATGAAGATTTGGCATAATTCCTTGCTTTTGTACTCTGTGGCCATGATTTTCTCCTCGGTGTCGTGATGGGTGCAGGTCAGCTGCTTTCCGGGTTCCAGACCCACCCCCAGCTGCCTCCGCTCCACAGACATGATTTTCCCTTGATTGGCCTTGTTAAGCCCGCCCTACCAGCCAATTAACAGGAAGCGGGCCTGATGACGTCATTTGATGACGCATCATCTGCCGGTTTCCTTAAAGGGACCATGCACAATTTTATTTTGACAGTTGATTTTTCAGTGTTTGACAGCATTGAGGTGCTGAACACACTGACAATCACTGCACAAAGGTGAACTCTTGCACCCAGGCTCTCCAATGACTCCCTCCATAGGCTGGAATAGATGGCAGCTGTAGGTGAGATGACAGAAGCGATCTGTCACTCGTGAGAGAGGTTCTCCCAATGAGGTGGCATTGGACATAGAGTTGGATTTAAAAACTTATAAGCTAAAGAAATCTGCATATGTATTAAAAATGCAGTAACCAACATTTTCTTTGCTCTGAAACTCACCATCTGCAACATTGCATTCTTGACACCACTTCTGCAGCTGTCATCTTTTCAAAAACATCAGACCAGACTCACAACACGCCACACATACCTGGCGTGTTGTCCGGACATCGTGAAACCCGACCCAGAAGCTGGAAAATCGAAAAACAGCTTGAACACTACTGACAAGTACCTGTTAATAGGCAGTTAATTGCCTTTAATCTGTTTCCCGCTGCTAGGTGTCGGGTCCATTCGCAAATCGGGGACCTGACACTGGGAAGGTTGTGTGGAGGCGGGATGACGGCGGGTTCGGAACCTGCCATCAATCAAAACGACTTTAACCTCTGACCCTCCTCCAAACCTGCCCTCTGAGTGCTGGCAAAATCGCGGCCTAAGTCTCTATTTATAAAGCCAAGGATCCCATATGTTTTTATAACAGCCTTATCAACTTGTCCTACGACCTTCAAAGATCAGTGTATGTGAACCCCCTGGTCTCTCTG
This sequence comes from Squalus acanthias, assembly GCA_030390025.1. Taxonomy (NCBI): domain Eukaryota; kingdom Metazoa; phylum Chordata; class Chondrichthyes; order Squaliformes; family Squalidae; genus Squalus; species Squalus acanthias. Next base: position 19,570,076 of record CM059426.1, read on the forward strand.
TTCCTGCACCCTCTTTAAAATTGTACCATTTATTGGCCTCCCTCATCTGTGCTGACCTTTGTGATCGATGTGAATTGCTGAGGTGAGATCCAGGGATGACAAACAATGGTCAGGAGCTTGCTTAATCATTCTTAGACCATGAGTACTGCAGCAACTCACCAAGGTTACTGTGACATCACTTCACAGCCCCGTGCTCACGGAGAAGGACAAGTGCAGTCATGTTATGGGAACACCATCACCTCCAAGTTCCCTTCCAAATCGCACGCCATCCTGACTTGGACGTGTTTCGCCGTTCCTTCATCGTCACTGGGTCGAAGTCCTGGCGTGCCGTGCCTAACACCATTCTGAAAGTAGCATCGCATAAGCCCTGTATCGGTTCAAAAACACCCATCGCCACCTTCTCAGGGCCACTAGGAATGGGCAATAAATATGACCTTGCCAGTATCATCTACAGCCTGAGCATAAATAAACAAAGAGAAGGACTGATATTTAGCCTTATTTTCACATGGAGTCTATTTGGATGAGTATTACAGCTTTCAGGTCTTTTTCTTCTAAGTGAAAATATAGGTCTTTACAAAGCTGACATTAATACTGTGCTGCCAGAAGGCAAGCAGGGATAAAGACATAGATACACAAGCTCAGTACCACCAGGCCACAGGGACTTTGAAATGTACACCCTCACTTGACTGCCAGGGATAGAACACATAATTCCTCCTCACTGTCAGTTAGCCAAGAATCAACATATTTCAAAGTCCCTTTCATCTAAGTGGTAGCTTGGCTCAGTTGGAAGCAGTACTGTCCTCATGTCAAAAAACTGTGTTTCACGTCGTAATCCACGATGTCAAGATATAATCTAAGCAGATCCTGCAGTGCAGTGAAGGGGAGCATCCATTGGCGCAGAGTGTCGTCATTCGATAGAAGCGCTAAATTCAGCTGATCCCGTGTCACTATTTCTCTGCATATCCTGGCCTGGCCAACATTCCTTCCTTAGCTACCACCACCACAGATTAAAGGACGTTCCTCTTGTTATTGTTTGTGGGATCTTGCTGTGTGCACAAATTGCAATCTGCATTTGCTCACGCATTGTACTTGCAGTGTAATATGTCTCTTCAATCTGTTTATACTGTCAGCTTCAAATGGTCATCCCTTGCAACTTATTCCACTGCTCTTTTAGGTGAAAAAATTCTGTCTAACCTCCCTTCTTATTCGTAACCTCCTCATTTTTGTTTATTTATGTTCCTTGGTGTTTGAAATCTTCTGCCCCGCAATGTTCACTAACTACTGTTTGGTTTGTCCTCTCCTTTTTCTCACTCCTTTTCTCTGCTCCCCCTGCCCACCCACACCCACTGCCCCTCTCTTTTCCATCCGGTCCTGGGGTCCAGTTCGACAGGTGGCAAACATCTTCCATTACTTTGCCCAAGTGACCATTCTTTAGGTATGAACCTAATGGATCACATCAGAGCACAATTCTGTCCTTATCCATTGTCAATATAGACTCAAATCCAGCAGAGGCAACTGATACCAATCAGGAACAGATCGCTTGCCTTCTTAACTGATACTGCTATCAATTATAATGCCCCTACTAGTGCCCTGGCTGAGATCAGCTAACACAGCACAGACCGAAGAGTGAACCTTTTAAAAAAATTATTCATTCTTGGGATGTGGGCGTCACTGGCAAGGCCAGCATGTTTTGCCCATCCATAGTTGCCCTTGAGAAGGTGTTGGTGAGCTGTCTTCTTGAACCGCTGCAGTCAGTGTGGTGAAGATACTCCCACAGTGCTGTTAGGGAGGGAGTTCCAGGAATTTGACCCAGCGACGATGAAGGAACAACGATATATTTCCAAGTCAGGATGGTGTGTGACTTGGAGGGGAACTTGCAGGTGATGGCGTTCCCATGCGCCTGCTGCCCTTGTCCTTCTAGGTGGTAGAGGTCACGGGTTTGGGAGGTGCTGTCGAAGAAGCCTTGGCGAGTTGCTGCAGTGCATCTTGTAGATAGTACACACTGGAGGGAGGGAGTGAATGTTTAAGTGGATGGTGAATGGGCTGCTGATCAAGCGGGCTGCTTGAGATATTTCGGGTCCATATGGCTAAAATACTCACTGCCTTAACCAGCTGATCCAGCATGAGTATTAATTGTTGCACTTTCATTTGACAATGTTAAAAAATATTCTTTCTGTTTTGGATAAAGGGACTTGGACGTCGGATAAGTACAAGATCAGCTTCAGTTTTGATGTTCCTTATGGTCGAATAACCTGCCAACATTCACGTCTTGGCTCACATATAAAAGAATAGTGACTTTGGAAAGGATTCAGCGTGTTTCTGGGGCTCGTGCAAGTGTACCCCAGCAACAGTCAGTTCATTCTGGGGTGGGGAGGAAGTGGGAGAAGGATGCAAGAAATAAAAGGGAAAGAAAAAAATACCATCTTGTCCAGCTCTGTAACTTTAAGAATTAACACCTGTTTGCAGATAGAATACCTTTGATTACTGCCAAGGGAACGTGCAAAATGATTGACTCAGACCGTGGCAATTAAGAGCAAACAGCCGCTACCTAACTGAGGCTAATTCTGGAATGCATAATCATGGACTCCTGATTTATTAATTGCAAGCCAAGGAGCCTCCACCTCGCATAACAACTAACAGAATTAAAAAGAAAGCTCCCAATTGTCTACTGACGATTATAGGCTAATGGTTACTTGTAATGAACAAGAATCAGTTAAAACATAAACAATCACTCCAGGTTACTTAGAAATGGTGGAATGGACCCCTCGGGTGGCAGATGGTGAATGAAGAGCAGTTGGTGAACACAGGGATTTGGCTGAAGGAATGAGGGTTGGTATCAGGTTCAGTGCAACTCTGAATAATTGTTTAATCTCAATCAAGACCTAATTGTTGCAGCCGCGGTCTCTCCACCTAAAGCTGGTCTACTTCTTCTGGTTTTCTACCCTACGTTCATGAACACATTGACTTTTGATGTGGGTTCCACAGGCAGCCAGAAGTCATACACCTGCCTTAATTGGACATTCTTCAAGCACAAGCCCGGAACAGTGAGCATTGACAGACTATTTTGTCATGTATTGCTTCACTTTCTAGCCCAATCGTGTCCTCCTCTGACACCCACCGCACACGGACCTCCCAGAAAGTGGAGATCTGATAGAGGTGTTCAAAATAATGAGGTGTGTTTTTTTTATTCGATCCTGGGATGTGGGCGTTGCTGGCAAGCATTTATTGCCCATCCCTAATTACCCTTGAGAAGGTGGTGGTGAGCTGCCTTCTTGAACCGCTGCAGTCCGTGTGGTGAAGGTACTCCCACAGTGCTGTTAGGGAGGGTGTTCCAGGAATTTGACCCAGTGACGATGAAGGAACGGCGATATATTTCCAAGTCAGGATGGTGTGTAACTTGGATGGGAACTTTCAGATGATGGTGTTACCATGTGCCTGCTGGATGGTAGAGGTTGCGGGTTCGGGAGGTGCTGTCAAAGAAGCCTTGGCGAGTTGCTGCAATGCATCTTGTAGATGGTACATACTGCAGCCACGGTACGCTGGTGGTGGAGGGAGTGAACGTTTAAGGTGGTGAATGGGGTGCCATTCAAGTGGGCTGCTTTGTCCTGGATGGTATCGAGTGTTGTTGGAGCTACACTCATCTAGGCAAGTGTAGAGTATTCCATCACACTCCTGACTTGTGCCTTGTAGATGGTGGAAAGGCTTTGGGAAGTCAGGATGTGAGACACTCACCACAAAATACCCAGTCTCTGACCCGCTCTTGTTGCCATGGTATTTATGTGGCTGGTCCAGTTAGGTTTCTGGTCAATAGTGACCCGCAGGATGTTGATGGTGGGGGATTTGGCGATGGTAATGCCGTTGAATGTCAAGGGACGGTGGTTAGGCTCTCGCTTGTTGGAGATAGTCATTGCCTGGCACTTCTGTGGCGCGAATGTTACCTGCCACTTATCAGCCCAAGCCTGAATGTTGTCCAAGTCTTGCTGCATGTGGGCATGGACTGCTTCATTATCTGAGGAGTTGCAAATGGAACTGAACACTGTTCAATCATCAGCGAACATCCCCACTTCTTAACTTATGATGGAGGGAAAGTCATTGAGAAAGCAGCTGAAGATGGTTGGGCCTAGGACACTGCCCTGAGGAACTCCTGCAGCGATGTCCTGGGGCCGAGGTGATTAACCTCCAACAACCACAACCATCTTCCTTTGTGCTAGGTATGACTCCAGCCAGTGAAGAGTTTTCCCCCCCCCGATTCCCATTGACTTCAGTTTTACTAGGGCTCCTTGATACCACACTCGGTCAAATGCTGCAATGATGCCAAGGGCAGTCACTCTCAACGCAGCACTGGAATTCAACTGTTTTGTCCATGTTGTATTGAGGTCAGGTGCCAAGTGGTCCTGGTGGAACTCAAACTGAGCATCGGTGAGCAGGTTATTGGTGAGTAAGTGCTGCTTGATAACACTGTCGACAACACCCTCCATCACTTTGCTGATGATTGAGAGTAGACTGATGGGGCAGTAATTGGCCGGATTGAATTTGTCCTGCTTTTTGTTGAGAGGACATACCTGGGCAGTTTTCCACATTGTTGGATAGATGGCAGTGTTGTAGCTGTACTGGAACTGTTTGGATAGAGGCGTGTTCTGGAGCACAAATCTTCAGCACGACAGCCGGGATGTTGTCGGGGCCCATAGCCTTTGCTGTATCCAGTGTGTTCAGCTGTTTCTTGATATCATGTGGAGTGAATCGAATTGTCTGAAGACTGGCTTCTGTGTTAGTGGGGACCCCAGGAGGTTGCCGATATGGATCATTCACTCAGCACTTCTGGCTGAAGATGGTTGCAAATGCTTCAGCCTTGTCTTTTGCACTCACGTGCTGAATTCTGCCATCTTTGAGCATGGAGATATTCCTGGAGCCTTCTCCTCCCGTTAGTTGTTTAATGGTCCACCACCATTCATGATTGGCTGTGGCAGGACTGCAGAGCTTTGATCTGATCCGTTCATTGTGGGATCACTTAACCCTGTCTATAGCATGCTGCTTCCACTGTTTAGCCTGCATGTCGTCCTGTGTTGCAGCTTCCCCAGGTTGGCACCTCATTTTTAGGTACGCCTGGTGCTGCTCCTGGCATGTTCTTCTACACTTCTCATTGAACCAGGGTTGGTCACCTGGCTTGATGGTAATGGTAGAGTGAGTGTCCTCAGTATGAAGGTGGGATTTAGTCTCCACAAGGACTGTGCGGTGGTCACTGCTACCAATACTGTCATGGACAGGTAGATTGGTGAGAACAAGGTCAAATAGGTTTTTCCCTCGTGTTGGTTCTCTCACCACCTGCTGCAGGCCCAGACTGGCAGTTATGTCCTTCATGACTCGGCCAGCTCAGTCAGTAGTGGTGCTACCGAGCCATTCTTGGTGATGGACATTGAAGTCCCCCATCCAGAGTACATTCTGTGCCCTTGCTACTCTCAGTGCTTCTTCCAAATGGTGTTCAACATGGAGGAGTGCTGATTCATCAGCTGAGGGAGGGTTGTAGGTGGTAATTAGCAGGAGGTTTCATTGCCCATGCTTGACCTGAAGCCATGTGACTTCATGGAGTCAATGTTGAGGACTCCCAGGGATTGTGATGGAGGAGTCTAGGACATTGGCTGAAAGGTATGTATCTGTAAGTATGACTATGTCAGGCTGTTGCTTGACTCGTTTGCGCTCCCAATTTTGACACAAATCCCCAGATGTTAGTGAGGAGGACTTTGCAGGGTCGACTGGGCTGGGTGTGCCGTTGTCGTGTCTGAAGCCGGTGCCGAGTAGTCCATCTGGTTTTAATCTTAATATTGTTTCTCGTAGCGGTTTGTTACAATTGAGTGGCTTCCTAGGCCATTTCAGAGGGAACCACATTTCTGTGGGTCTGGAGTCACATACAGGCCAGGTAAGGACAGTAGATTTCCTTCCCTAAAGGACATTAGTAAACACGACAATCCAATAGTTACATGTTCACCATTACTGACACTGAACTCAATTAACTGAATTTAAATTCCCCAGCTGCCATGGTGGGATTTGAACTCATGTCTCTGGATCATTAGTCCAGGCCTCTGGATTACTAGCCCAGTAACATAACCACTCTGCTACCGTACCCATTCTCAGGTAAATGGAGGGGCAAATGTTATTTCCATCAGTCAGTAACTAGAGGGCATAAATTTAAGATCTGGACCAAAAGAGCAACGGATAAAGAGAATTTTATTATGCAGATGGTTGTTAGGACATGGTATGCCCTACCAGAATTCATAATAGCTTTGAAAAGGGAAGTGGATAAATATTTTAAAAATAAAAAATTAAATGACATGAGAAAGGTGCATGGGAATGGATGATCCTTTCAAAGAAAAAGGTGCTATAGTATCTTTCTGTGCTGTGGAATTCCACGCTATCTGATTTTTTCATTTCAAGGACAAGGGCAGCAGGTGCATGGAAGCACCATCACCTCCAAGTTCACCTCTGAGTCACACGCCATCCCGACTTGGATACCTATCGCCGTTCCTTCATCATCGCTGGGTCAAAATCCTGGAGCTCCCTACCTAGCAACACTGTGGGAGTACCTTCACCGCACAGAAGAAGAAGGCCTACCACCACCTTCTCAAGGGCAATTAGAGATGGGCATAAATGCTGCTTGCCAGCAACGCCCACATCCCATGAATGAATTAAAAAAAACTGTATTAATTAATTTTTAATGTGTCATTCTATTTGTATTGTGTGGAATACTGATTAATGTATAGCTGGTTTGCCAGTAAATTTTTCTGCTAACGGTCAAGAGTGTGCTTGGAACCAGGTTTATATAAGCTACAGATAAAAACAGCGGTTGGAGATCTTTTGTATCACTGTCTCTTCATTCACTCATATATTTATTCAGGAACAGTACTGTGTACTTTTTGACGTTTTCAGAATGCTTGAGTACCTTGAGGTTGACTGCAGAGAATTCTCTTTCAAACCCATTACCTTTGCATCACTGTTTTTCTCCGATATAGTGCTATGAGCAGAATGCAGAATTAGATAGTAGCGTGGTGGTGTGGCACACTTCAGTCTCGACTAATACAAGGAGCTGCTTCATTTCAAAAAAAAATTATACTGTATTGATTTGACTTTTAAACAATTCGCTGTTGCCCTTATTTGGCAGTAGATTGTCTCTACTTCACAAACTGCAGCTAAATAATTAGGGAATAGCATCTCTTTGGACCATGATTTTGTAATTAAATGGGTGGTGCTGTCTTGGAAAATACCTTCTGCAGGTTGTCGTTGATGTGACCCTGGACAACATGTTGAACAATAGGAGCTGTAATTAAGCCCAGAGATATTCTAGTCTCATATACAAACTTTCCGACAGGAATCAGTTGGTGATCAGGAATGAGAATCCTGCACAATCTTTTCCCTGTCTCTCGTTCCAGTATGCTGAGACCAATAGCAACTCCCGCTGAGACCAGCCATCTCAGCACAGTTCAAGGACCTTCTCGCTCGGTACCATACTGTGCAATACTGTAGTGTAAATAATTTAATTTACAAGTGCCTAGTTCCTTGTGCGACTCGCAATAATATCAGTGTGTACTGTAGTGCTGGGATGGGTGTAACAACCCTCTCCACTGGGAGACCTGAGTTAAAATTTCACACTCTTCTGACGTGTATATGGACAGTCATCACATGAAAGTTCTTCCGGTCTTGGTTAGTTTGTCTCGGGTGAGACGGATAAAATTGGACTCACAATCCAAAAGTTGCAATTTTAAATCCCATAGTGGCAAGTTTTGAAAGTGAATTGAATAACTATTGTAATTTCTCGGGCTCTTGCAAGGAAAAAAAAATGATCACAGCAACTGGTGGATCGTTCTGAAAATCCGACTGGTTCATGAACGTTTTTTTCAGAGAAATTACCTTGTTCCCTCGAGCTTTTCTGGCCCATAAGAGGCTCTAGTTTACACTCTGATTGACTCTGAATGTCCTCTGAAGTGGCCGAACAAATCACTCCTCAAAATGAAGGCCCACCATCATCTTCTCAAGGCAACTTGCGATGGACAGTAAATGCAGACTTGCCAAGATTGCCCTCATCCTGAGAACAGTTGGAAAAGGTTCTAATTTGCTGATGTCTTCAGGAAGGTCTTCATCAAGCAAGGCCCTTATGAGTCATTCACTACCAATCAGAGTGTAAGATTCCAATCAGTAGATAGATTTGTAAAAAAAAATTAGAATTGCCTCTGCCCACCTTAACATAGGAAAAGTCAGCAGGGAACAGAAGTAAAGCTATCAAGAACCACTTTATAAGTTGCTAATTAGAGTGGACTGACTCAGGATAGTTGGAACTTAATGTTGGTCGGCATTTCCATGAGTGTGCGTTCTTCACAACCAGAAATGTTGTGCGTTACCATGAAATGTTCTTGATTACACAGACAAGTCCACTACAGAAGGAAATCGCTTAAAAAGCATAAATGGATGTGAAATAAATATTGTAGAATGTAAAGGAACTAAGTGTCTTACACTGAAACCATTTACTCTGTGGCCTCCTTCCACTTAGACTTGGAAATTCTCCAAATATATGCTTTCAGGTTCTCTTGAAAATTTCCCCAGGAGTGTTCAGGATTCCCGACAAAATCTAAGCTGTAATTACACTGACATTTTTTGTGGCTCTGCTTAGCAATGATGCAAAATTGGCAGTATAACTCGAGCCAGATTGGCAATCGGACTTCATACAACATTTCAAGGGACACAGATAGAAGATTAAATGTAAGAGATTTATGACAGAGAGCAAGAGAAACTTCTTTTGCACAGAGGCTGGTGAGACTGTGGAATGCACTAGCAGAGTTAACTGTTGAAGCAGAACCCGTTTCAAGGTTTAGGAAGAGGTTAGATAGGTGGTGAAAGGTAAGGGGAATAACGGGATATGGGGACAGGATGGGTACGTGGGATTGGGAGTACTACTTGTGGAGGATAAACGGCAACACCAACTGTTTGACTCACACAGCCTGTTGCCATGTTTTAATTTCTATGTAAAACAGGAAGACTGAAATACCTGGAAAGTGGGTGGTCTGTAGAAGCCTTGGGGAGCAATCCTTGTGGGCCGGGAGGAGCAGGAGTGCTTCCTCCCGGCCCCCCAAACTCCCCCACCTCCCAGGGTGGCGAATCAGACCCAGAAAATGTTGGCAACTCTCAGCAGGATAGGCAACCTCTGTGCTGAGCGAAGGTAGGGTTAATGTTTCAGGTCGATGACCTTTCATCAGAACCAGGTCTGACGAAGGGACATTGGCCTGAAATGTTATCTCTACCTGCCTTTCCCGAATGATCTGTCTTTATTTCAGCTTTCTAGCATCTGCAGTGCTTTGCTTTACTTTTATTCCTCATTCTTGCTGTCTCTCCATCTCCTCATACCTCACTCGTATTAAAACCTAAGTTGAGCATCACCTATTCACCACTTTGGACCAGGCGCCAGCTGTGGCTCAGTTGATAGCAGTCTTGCCTCTGTGTCAGAATGTTGTGGGTTCAAGTCTAGATACTTGAGCACAAAATCCCGGCTGACACTGAGGGAGTGCTGCACTGTCGGAGGTGTCGTTTTTTCAGATGGAACCGTTAAACCGAGGCACCGGGGGGGTAATTTTTACCTGGAAAAGCGGGTGGGTTTGGAGCGTGGGGGTAGTAAAATTGTTAAAAATCGGAATCCCGAATGGAAGCCAACCACTTCCAGTTTTAACGGAGGCGGGACGGGAGCTGGGATGGGGGCGGGCAGCCAACCCGCTGCCAGGAAGCAGGACGTCAATTTAGAAAACATACAAAAATAGGAGCAGGGGTAGGCCATTCGGCCCTTCGAACCTGCTCCACCATTCAATATGATCATGGCTGATCCTCTATCTCAATACCATATTCCCGCTCTCTCCCCATACCTCTTGATGCCTTTTGCGTCTAGAAATCTATCTATCTCCTTCTTAAATATATTGAGTGACTTGGCCTCTACAGCCTTCTGTGGTAGAGAATTCCACAGGTTCACCACCCTCTGAGTGAAGAAATTTCTCCTCATCTCAGTCCTAAATGTCCTACCCCGTATCCTGATACTGTGAGCCCTCGTTCTAGACCCCCCAGCCAGGAGAAACATCCTCCCTGCATCCAGTCTGTCTAGCCCTGTCAGAATTTTATACGTTTCAATGAGATCCCCTCTCATTCTTCTAAACTCTAGTGAATACAGGCCTAGTCAACCCAATCTCTCCTCATACGACAGTCCTGCCATCTCAGGAATCAGTCTGGTGAACCTTCGCTGCACTCTCTCTATGGCAAGTATAGAGGGAGTGAATATTTTAATGAGGCTGGAAGCCGCTTATTTAACCTCCATTTTGTTTTTAACTGTAGCTGGTCGGGTTTTACACACCTCGTAAAACCCGGCAGTTAAAGCAAGGCGAGGATTGCTGCATCCTGGAGATAAGTGCCTTTATACCTACCTCCTGGATCTAGGGTCCCTGCCTAGCCCACCCCCCACAACAAAAGACCCCCTCACAAGGTCACCGATTGCCTTCCCGGACACCACCACCCCATCGATGATCCTGAGGCCCACCCCGATCCTCCGGTAACCAGCCCCGATATTCCTCCCCACCACTCCCGATCCTCCGGGGCCCGGCCACGGCCCCCACCCGATCCCTCCCTACCTCCTCTGTGCGGCTTAGTGCCGCGGGCCTACCCGCCCGAAGCCAGCCAGCCTCTCCATCTGGCTGGCTGCGGGTGGGAAACAGAGGCCTCACATGCAAATCAGGCCCTGCCATTAAAGTCGGCAGCACCTGTGGGAAACCCAGCTTCCTGGGTTTCCCACCCGTCTTGGAGCCCCCGCACCTCCACCCCCCCCGGCCCTGCCTTCCCCATGAAAGTCCAGCCCCCCATCTGCCCTCTCAGGTGGATGTAAAAGATCCCACGGCACTGTTCAAAGAGGAGCATGGGAGTTCTCCCTGGTGCTTTGGCCAATATTTATCCCTCAACCAACATCACTAAAACAGATTATCTGGTCATTATCCCATTGCTGTTTATGTGCAAAATTGTCTGCCGCATTTCCTATATTACAAGAGTGACTACACTTCAAAATAAGAGTCCTTCATTGGCTGTAAAGTGCTTTGGGACGTCCTGAGGTTGTGAAAGGTGCTATACCAGTGCACGTTTTTACTCCCTGATTTGCCTTGCCTTGTCTTTTACTCTGTTCAACCTTGGTGGTGTCCTCACCCCTCACCTTGCTTCTCTGCTACAGCTAGGGAGTTGTTTTTCTCAGCTTGGGGTTAATTAACAAATAGTTGCCCCAAAAAAGCCTGTCTGGAATGGGAACAACATATTCCTGAAGGAAAACTAACGAGAGGACTGTACAAAGGAACCTTTCGAAGGAAACGAGCTTGTGTCTTCATGAAGACACTGCTGAAATATTGCTGCCTTATTTGTTTCAGAGCATGATTGATATTTGACTTTTCATTGAGAATTTTTAGTTTAGTCTCTGAGTAAAGTCTGGATTTTTTTTTGAAGCTTTTTTTATTAGCCTCCGAGATTACCGCCACTGCATGAAACAGAAATGTGCTGCCACAGATGTTTTAAAGCATCTTAATTTAATTCAGAGTTTGATGTTCCAGTGAAGAATTTCATTCTTCAATCAGTTGCTTGATTTGACTAACTGTAATGGGCTCTTGGTTCCCACTTCCTGCGTGTCAATGACTGTAAAAAACTACTTAATATCAGCATTAAGTTTTCAATGGATTGGTTGTACAGACATTTTTTGCTTCTATTTGTGAATTGTGAATGGACATTTGAAAGAACTAAAATCATTTCAGCAATTTAATTGAAGATTGCAAAGTATGGAATGAGAAAAAAAGCAATTTGGCCAATGGAGTACATCCACCCAGTGAACCAATTACAATTTGCAGTATCATGGACTCAATTTTGGCTAACTAAGTCTCCTGAGCGAGGTGAATTGCTGCAGTTAAAAATTTGCAAGAATAGCAAATTTTCTCCCGACCATTAAGTGTTATTAAGCTCCAGTGTGACCAATTCAACATCGTAATTTATATTGTTCCACCCTTACTGGTTACATTCATTGGTGACATTCCCATAGTCCCAACAGGATGGAGCTATAAAACGCCATCGACTACTTGATCATCTGTATCCATTACATATCTTCCACTCCCTAATGGTCTGTGGGATATAGCCATTGACTGGTGTAGCAGTAAGCCATCCAGACTAGGAGATTCCAGTGTCTTAGCCAGAGCAAGAGTTGGGACACCATAGTTGACCTCAGCATTGAGGGTAAGGAGAAAAAAAAATAGCTGGGTTTCCTGCTCCTGATCACTATCCAGCAGCCCTTTTTGGAATAAAAACAGAAAATGCTGGAAATACTCAGCAGGTCAGGCAGCATCTGTGGAGAGAGAAACAGAGTTAACGTTTCAGGTCGATGACCCTTCGTCAGAACTAGAAAAAACTGGAGATGGAAGAGGTTTTTAAGCAAGTGTAGGGGCAGGAAAAGGGGGAGGGGAGGAAAGAACAAAAGGGAAGGTCTGTGATAGGATGGAAGGCAGGAGAGATTAAGAGACAGAAGGGATGATGGTGCAAGACAAAAGGAGATGGTAATGGGACAAGTTAAGAAACAAAAGATGGCTCTAGATGAAGTGTAAATGGCACTGGCAGAATGAACACAGCTGACATGCCCCCCCACCCCCTTCCCCCTTTCCCTGCCCCTGCACTTGCTTAAAAACCTCTTCCATCTCCAGCTTTTTCCAGTTCTGATAAAGGGTCATCGACCTGAAACGTTAACTCTGTTTCTCTCTCCACAGATGCTGCCTGACCTGCTGAGTATTTCCAGCATTTTCTGTTTTTATTTCAGATTTCCAGCATCCGCAGTATTTTGCTTTTGTATTAACTCTTTTTGGAAAGTGTACATGCATGGGCAATAGATAAGAACAGGATGGGGCTCTGCTGTCATGTTCCTCATAGTCTATTGGCCGACTAGTTCTCACTATCTAGGCTCGCACATGAAGAATAGCCATGTGGGAGATGTACTGGAGGATAACAACGGCATCTGTGGAACTGTGCTCCTGTATGAATCAGAACCTTGATAAGCGATTCATAGAATCAAAGAATCATAGAATAATACAGCACAGAAGGAGGTCACTTGGCCTATTGTGCCTGTGCCGGCTCTTTGAAACAGCTAGCCAATTAGGCCCACTCCCCTGCTCTTTCCCCATAGCCCTGCAAATGTATCCTTTTCAAGTATTTATCCAATTCCTTTTTGAAAGTTACTATTGAAGTTGGTTCCACTGCCCTTTCAGGCAGTGCATACCAGATCAAAACAACTTGCTGTGTAAAAAAAATTCTTCTCATCTCCTCCCAGGTTCTTTTGCCAATTATCTTGTACCTGTGTCCTTTGGTTACTGACCCTCCTGCCATTGGAAACAGTTTCTCTTTAGTTACTCTATCTAAACCCTTCATGATTTTGAACACCTCTATCAAATCTCCCCTTAACCTTCTCTGCTCTAAAGAGAATAATCGCATCTTCTCTACCTAGATGCATTCATTGAAGACAATCCCATTATTCCATCAGGACTGGAGTCTCGGTACTTCATAGAATATCAATTGATGTTCTTATAGTATTCAATCCTTTTCATAACCAAATATTAGTACAGCTCCTTATAAAAGGATTTGATTTAACTAGCATTTGGCAAAACTTTAGTTCACAAATCTGGGGAGTCATCTGTCTTATCCCTAAACGTGCTTAAACCTCACCAATTTCTACTCTGTGCTCAGTATAAGTTGAGTAACTGGCTCACATCCAAATTATCCATGCTACTGAGCATTGTAAGCAGCTGGATTTTGTCCCCTCTTGCTCTGTCAGTAAAGCCCAATGAGTGGCTTTTTTTAAAAAGCCCAATAAAAAAATTAATAGCTTCTTAAAATTCAAATAAAAAAGAAATTGGTCCCAGAAAGAAGCTATAACCTGGAAATCTCCCTCTGCCTAATGTGTTCGCATCAAACCCCTCTGTCCACTGTTTCACCACCGGGGTTCGTCTTAAGTGAGTGAATCACCTTTCTTGACATGCCGGTTAAAGTAGACGATGCCTCTGTGAGGTCACTTTGAGGTCTGTAGATGCGGGAACTTCCAACAGAGGAAATCCCCATCTCTGAGCCTGCCCTGCTGTAGGCCGATGCCTTGATTGGGGTGGCACAAGGCCAATTGGATGCTTCAATGTTAGGTCAGTGTGGGCCTAATTGGCTAGCTGTTTCAAAGAGCTGGCACAGGCACAATAGGCCAAGTGGCCTCCTTCTGTGCTGTATTATTCTATGATTCTTTGATTCTATGATTCGCTTATCGGCTGCCCTCAAAAGTTTGTCACCATCCTCTGCCTGCTTCACGATGCAAGCCGTGATCCTGACCAACGGTGATTTTCAGGGAACTAATACCCAAAATAAGATAGTTAGCAAAATAAAAAAATTCACAAAAGATTTTGTAATGATAAATTTACTCATCAAGCCGCCTTTTGCTCCTTCTAATAACTTCACTAAAGTCTTTACCTCAAGGCCTCAACTTGTTGCAAAAGCCTGGGCTTTGACTGGATATATTTACCCCTCAACCATTGGAGAGAGCTTTGAACCACATCAGTGCATTCGGACCATGTGCAGTTTACAGAATCTGCCAGCATTGTGGAGCAGCCTCAGTAAAGGTTATTCGGGTGTCTCCCTCACCCTATGAGCATTGGTTTTAATAAAAAGCTTTTCGAACAATCTAGAGATTCATTCTGCAAGCTTTATATCAGGCAAGTGATGACATTTATTTGAAAATGTAATTTTCTATTAGGAACTGCCCACAGACGCCTGTGATTAGCAACACTTGTGATTGTTTTATTTTGTAACTGCCAACAGAGATTACTTACTGAGAATGATTTTATTTTAGTCTCTTTATTTCAGCGGAACAAAAATCTCTCTCTTCTGAACCATTTTTTGAAGCTCAATGATTTCTTAAATATATAAACGATAAACTTTTGAGTGTTTTATGAGATAATCATAATTTTACAGCACAGAAGTTCTGCCCATCGTGCCTGTGCCAGTTTTATGAAACAGCTAACCTCTTAGTCCTTTCCCCTACCCTCTCCCCCTACCTTTTTAAAATTTTAATTTTCAAATATTTACCACTTATGGAGGGAGTCACAGCACGCAGGGAGGTTCTCTTCCCTTTCGATGGGCAGAAGAGACCGCCCCAGGAGACCAACGCAGCCTGGTTGCACATTGCAGAGGAGGACACAAGCAGGGATGTCGTCAGGAGGACCAGGCTGCAGTGGCGCAAACCGTTCAATGATCTCAGTAGATCACAAAACGTTACTGAAAAGCCACACTCAACCTCATCCTGCTGTGACACTCATCACATCCCCATCACTCTGCCTTCCCTACCCTACTCCTGCACACCCATACTCACACCAACCTACCTTGCACCTCCACCCATCCCTCTCTATCTACATTATCACTTCCCCATCTCACTAGGCACCCCTCACACTCACCCTCATCCCAGTCCAATCATACCAACTAGCAACACACAAGGGTAGCCACTTGGGTGTATTATGCAATGTTCATGTAAAGTTTCTGTTAATGTGCTGTCAAACATTGAAACCTTTATTTTCAACATTTTGCATTCTTGGACAGATTTGTGTGCACCTTTGGAAGTGGCTCAGTGAGTTACAGTGAATGGTCAGACATAATGGTATCCCCCGCAACGCTGATGAGTGTGAAAGGAATGGCTTTGGCATTGTAGGGATGCTTTATGGTGTTGGTGTGGGGTGGTGCCAACCTGGCACATCATGTGGCAGCCAGGGTGTTCAGCGTCAAGTGAAGTAAATCTGGTCATGGTGATGCCATCCCTGGCCCCCCGGGCAGCAATGTGGTGGGTGCTGATGCCCTGTGGCCTGTACAGCATCAGTTGATTGCGGAGAAGGTTGGTGGTGGTGTTGGTGCTGCTGGTGTGCCTGGTGATGCTGGTGTTCGGGCTGATTCTGGTAGGATTCTGAGGACCAGAAGTGGCTAGAGTTAAGAAATAATAGAGGTGCCATTACACTATTAGGTGTATTCTATAGGCCACCAACTAGTGGGAAAAATATAGAGGAGAAAATTTGCAGAGAAGTTACAGAGAGATGCAAGAACTATAGAGCAGTGACAATGGGGGACTTTAACTATTCAACTTCAACTTTCCAAGTGACTGTTAAATTTGTCCCTGATTACTGTTTCTAAAAGCTTCCCCACTACCGAGCTTAAACTGACTGGCCTGTAGTTGCTGGGTTTATCCTTACACCCTTTTTTGAACAAGAGTGTAACATTTGCAATTTTCCAGTCCTCTGGCACCACCCCCGTTTCTAAGGAGGATTGGAAGATTATGGCCAGTACCTCCGCGATTTCCTCCTTAACTTCCCTCAGCATCCTAGGATGCATCCCATCCAGTCCTAGTGACTTAGCAACTTTAAGCACAGCCACCCTTTCTAGTACCTCCTCTTTATCAATTTTTATTTCATCCAGTATCTCTACTACCTCCTCTTTCATGATGACTTTGGCAACATCTTCTTCCTTGGTGAAGACAGGTGCAAAGTACTCATTTAGTCCCTCAGCCATACCCTCTGCCTCCATGCGTAGGTCTCCTTTTTGGTCCCTAATCAGCCCCACCCCTCCTCTTACTACCCATTTACCATTTATATGCCTTTGGAAGACTTTTGGATTCCCTTTTATGTTAGCTGCCAATCTGTTCTCATACTCTCTTTTTGCCCCTCTTACCTTCTTTTTCAGTTCCCCTCTGAACTTTCTATATTCCTCAATCACCCCCAACAGCCCTTCCCCTTCGCCCGGCACCTTCCCGTGTAAGCGCAGGAGATGCAACACCTGCCCTTGTATCTCCTCCTTTCCCACAGTCCAGGGCCCCAAACATCCCTTCCAGGTGAAACACTGATTTACTTGTACTTCTTGCAATTTAGTATACTGTATTCGCTGCTCACGATGCGGTCTCCTCTACATTGGGGAGACCAAATGCAGATTGGGTGACCGCTTTGCGGAACACCTCCGTTCAGTCCGTAAGGGTGACCCCGAGCTTCCGGTCGCCTGTCACTTTAATTCTCCGCTCCACTCCCACTCTGACCTCTCTTGTCCTCGGCCTCTTACACTGTTCCAATGAAGCTCAACGTAAGCTCGAGGAACAGCACCTCATCTTTCGATTAGGCACTTTACAGCCTTCTGGACTCAACATCGAGTTCAACAATTTCAGACTATAATCCCCCATTTTTTCAGGCGGCAGCTGTTGATGATTCTGCCATCCCCATTTGCAACATTTAACCACTCCTGCCTTGCATTCTAGCACAGACCGTCCCTTCAGATCCATCCTCCCCTCTGCACCCGCCCCCCTCCTTCCCTGCCTCTGCACCCGCCCCCCTCCTTCCCTGCCTCTGCACCTGCTTAAAATCTGTTACATTTCCAACTTTTTCCAGTTCTGAAGAAGGGTCTTCGACCTGAAACGTTAACTCTGTTTCTCTCTCCACGGATGCTGCCTGGCCTGCTGAGTGTTTCTAGCATTTTCTGTTGTTATTTCGATATTCATGCCTGATTCTCACTTGTATTCTCAACCTGACATCTGTTATACGTGCTCTTTTTTGGACGTAATGCAGAATCAGTGGCAAAGTAGAGATTGGTCCCAAAGTATAAAGCTACAGGTAGCATGATGGACCAATATTTTTTTTTTAAAAAAAACAGCTCAAGGAGGATAAGAAACTATTCAGGAAGACTAAAATATAAAATGAGATTAGGATAGCAAGAGAATATTAAAAGAAATTTCAAGTATTTCTATAAAGATTTCTAGAGCAAGAATAATTAACACAGAGTTAGAACAGGTAGATTCTGATGAAAGGTCATCGACCTGAAACTTTGGCCGGAATTTTCCCAACCTGGGTGGGGCCGGTGTGGGCGGTGGTCATGGCGGATCGCGACCCTGTTGCTGGCTCCATCCCGCTGCACGAAACGGCTTTACTTCAGTAGGGCCTATTAAGCCCGCCCTGCGCGTTACCCGGCCCAATTAAATGGTACGGGTCTGCTGACATCATCCATGATGCGTTTTCAGCTGGGATGTTTAAAGAGGCCATGGCCACATTACATTTGAAGGTTAATCTAACATAGTGCTGTCAGTGCAGCATTTCAGAATTGGAGTGCTGCAAACACTTTGGAAATGACTGGACCGAGGCAGAGGGCTGCGCCCAGGTTCTCCGATGACTCCCTCCATATGCTTGTGGAGGGAGTCAGAGCACGCAGGGAGGGCCTCTTCCGTTCCGATGGATGGAAGAGACCTCCCCAGGAGACCGAAACAGCCTGGTTGAAGGTCAACAGCAGGGATGTGGTCAGGAAGACCTGGGTGCAGTACCGCAAACATTTCAATGATCTCATTAGATCAGGAAACGTGAGTGCAAAGCTACACTCATCTTCATCCTGCTGTGCCTCTCATCACTCTCCCTTCCCAACCCTACTCCTGCACATCCTTACTCACACCAACTGCACCTCCAAACATCCCTCTCTCTCTATCTACATTATCACATCCCCATCTGACTAACCACCCCTCACACTCACCCTCATCCTAATGCAATCATACCAACTAACAACACACAAGGTGGCCACTTGGCTTTGGCACTCCACTCCATCATAGTATAAGAGCATAAGAACATAAGAACATAAGAAACAGGAGCAGGAGTAGGCCAATCGGCCCCTCGAGCCTACTCCGCCATTCAATAAGATCATGGCTGATCCAATCTTGGCCTCAAAACCACTTTCCGGCTCTCTCCCCATACCCCTTGACTCCCTTGTAGTTCAAATGTCTGTCAATCTGCGCCTTGAATATAATCAATGACTCCGCCTCCACAGCTCTCTGGGATAGAGAATTCCAAAGATTCACGACCCTCTGAGAGAAGAAATTCCTCCTCATCTCCGTCTGAAATGGGCAACCCCTTATTCTGAAACAATTCCCCCTAGTTCTAGATACCCCCACTAGGTGAAACATCCTCTCAGCATCCACCCTGTCAATCCCCCTCAGAATCTTATATGTTTCAATAAGATCGCCTCTGATTCTTCTAAACTCCAATGAGTATAGGCCCAACCTGCTCAACCTTTCGTCATACGTCAACCCCTTCATCCCAGGAATCAACCTAGTGAACCTTCTCTGCACTGCCTCCAATGCAAGTATATCCTTCCTTAATTATGGAGACCAAAACTGTACGCAGTACTCCAGGTGTAGTCTCACTAGCGCCCTGTAAAGTTGCATCAAAACTTCCCTACTTTTATACTCCATACCCCTTGTAATAAAGGCCAACATTCCACTAGTCTTCCTAATTACTTGCTGTACCTGCATGCTAACTTTTTGTGTTTCATGTACTAGGGCCCCCAGATCCCTTTGTACCGCAGCATTTTGTAGTCATACTCCATTTAAATAATAATTTGCTTTTTCATTCTTCCTTCCAAAGTGGATAACCTCACATTTTTCCACATTATACTCCATCTGCCAAATTTTTACCCACTCACTTAACCTATCTATATCCCTTTGCAGACTCTTTAGGCTGGATTTTCAATGACCCGTGGAGTCGGGTTTGGAGGCGTGTGGGGGGTTAAAGTTGCAGATTCGGGGTTCCCAACCCCATCCCGACTCCATACCGCCTCCACGCAATTTTGACAAAATCGGTCGCGGGGTTCCCGACTCCGTCCCGCCTCCAAGAGGCGGGAGAGGCCATTAAAGCCCTTAACAAGCCCTAAATTGCCTCTGTAATGCCATTTTGAAACATTTGAGCTAGTTTAACCCTTTTCCGACGTGAAGTACGCCTGATGTGAAACACGCCAGTGAAACCTGGCGGGAGCACAAGTGGATAGCTGACTATCAGCTGCAGGTCCACTATTACAACGGAGATGTGATGAAGGTAGTAGTAGTATTGTGATAAAGGTAGTAGTAGTATTAGGTCTGAAAGTCGCCTCTGATGCTGCTGCATTGAATGTCTTCAGAGACTGCCTGGGAGGACTTGGTTGCAAAAAAATGTTTCTCTCTCTCTCTCTCTCTCTCTCTCTGTCCTCTCACAGCAAAGGCCAGGCAATCTCGGAGACCACGCAGTCTCTGATCTGCAATGATGACATCATCAGAGGCAACTTTCAGACTGAAACCACTAATTGGTTCATGGGTTCCCACATGCTGGAACTCAATTGCCCAATTAAGTGCAAATTGCATCAATCTCCCACATCCAATTGCAGGCGGGTGGATAACACGAAATGTGGATGACACGACCCCAACCTGCCCCAGTATCAAAATCCAGGCCAATGTGTCCTCCTCACAACTTGCTAACCCACGTATCTTTGTATCATCGGCAAATTTGGCTACAGTACACTGTCTCCCTCTACAGATGTAATCCATCCATTCCTTACACTCATTCCATCACTCTCACTCAACCTTCTCTTCTTTCCCTCCTTGCAGGAAAAGAGAGCCCACAATAAGAGGGAGAGGAAGCAAACCGGTGGTGGCTCTCTATCATTTGCAAACCTTACAACAGCAGAGAAGGCTGATTTATAAATATCTGGAGTCACTGAGCAACTAGAGGTGGGAGATGGAGAGAGGGGGACATCTCAGCAACCAGGTGACAGAATTACATATCATACAGCTACATGGCATACATCAGTCACTCATATTAAAGTTAAAGAGGAGATTAACACAATAGTAAGGAAGGATATTAGCTCTGATGATGTGGAATCTGTATGGGTAGAGCTGAGAAATACCAAGGGGCAGAAAATGTTAGTGGGAGTTGTATACAGACCCCCAGACAGTAATGCTGAGGTTGCGGATGGCATTAAATGGGAAATTAGAGATGCGTGCAATAAGGGCACAGCAGTTATCATGGGTGACTTTAATCTACATATAGATTGGGCAAACCAAATTAGTAACAATAATGTGGAGGAGGAATTCCTAGAGTGTATACGGGATGGTTTCCTGGACCAATATGTCGAGGAACCAACTAGAGTTCAGGCCATCTTAGACTGGGTATTATGTAATGAGAAAGGATTAATTAGCAATCTTGTTGTGCGAGGCCCCTTGGGGAGGAGCGATCATAATATGATCGAATTCTTCATTAAGATGGAGAGTGAAGCAGTTGACTCAGAGACTAGGGTCCTGAATTTAAATAAAGGAAACTACGATGGTATGAGTCATGAGTTGGCTAGGATGGATTGGGGAACGCTACTTAAAGGGTTGACGGTGGATAGGCAATGGCAAACATTTAAAGATCGCATGGATGAACTACAGAATTTGTTCATCCCTGTTTGGCATAAAAATAAAACAAAAAAGGTGACTCAACCGTGGCTAACAAGGGAAATTAGGGATAGCATAAGGTTCAAGGAGAGGACATATAATTTGGCCAGAAAAAGCAACAAACCTGAGGATTGGGAGCAGTTTAGGATTCAGCAAAGGAGGACAAAGGGATTCATTAAGAGGGGGAAAATAGATTATGAGAGTAAGCTGCAGGGAGCATAAAAACTGACTGTAAAAGTGTCTATAGATATGTTAAGAGAAAAAGATTGGCGAAGTCAAGCGTAGGTCCCTTGCAGTCAGAATCAGGGGAATTTATAATGGGGAACAAAGAAATGGCAGACCAATTAAATACATACTTTGGTCCTGTCTTCACAAAGGAGGACACAAATAACCTCCCAGAGATGTTGGGGAATATAGGGTCTAATGAAAGGGAGGAATTGAATGAAATCAGTATTTGTAGGGAAATGGTGTTAGGAAAATTGACGGGATTGAAACATAGAAACATAGAAACATAGAAAATAGGTGCAGGAGTAGACCATTCGGTCCTTCGAGCCTGCACCGCCATTCAATGCGTTCATGGCTGAACATGTTACCTCAGTACCCCATTCCTGCTTTCTCGTCATACCCCTTGATCCCCCTAGTTGTGAGTATTATATCTAACTCCCTTTTGAATATATTTAGCGAACTGGCCTCAACAACCTTCTGTGGTAGAGAATTCCACAGATTCAACACTCTCTGGGTGAAGAAGTTCCTCCTCATCTCAGTCTTAAATGGCTTCCCCTTTATCCTTAGACTGTGACCCCTGGTTTTAGTTTCCCCTAACATTGGAAACATTCTGCCCGCATCTAATTTGTCTAAACCAGTCAGGATTTTAAACGTCTCTATAAGATCCCCCCTCATTCTTCTGAACTCCAGAGGATACAAGTTCAGTTGATCCAGTCTTTCTTGATATGTCAGTCTGGCCATCCCAGGAATCAATCTAGTGAACCTTCGTTGCACTCCCTCAATAGCAAGAATGTCCTTCCTCAAGTTAGGAGACCAAAACTGCACACAATACTCCAGGTGTGGCCTCACCAAGGCCCTGTACAACTGTAGCATCACCTCCCTACTCCTGTACACAAATCCCCTTGCTATGAAGGCCGATAAATCCCCAGGGCCTGATAATCTACATCCTAGGGTACTTAAGGAAGTGGCCCTAGAAATAATAGATGCATTGCTGGTCATCTTCCAAAATTCTATGGACTATGGAACAGTTACCATGGATTGGAGGATAGCTAATGTAACCCCACTATTTAAAAAAGGTGGTAGAGAGAAAACAAGAATTATAGCCTGACATTGGTAGTGGGGAAAATGCTAGAGTCCATTATAAAAGATGTAATAGCAGAGCACTTGGAAAACAGTGACAGGATCAGACAAAGTCAACATGGATTTACAAAAGGTAAATCATGCTTGACTAATCTACTGGAATGTTTTGAGGATGTAACTGGTAGAATAGATAAGGGAGAACCAGTGGATGTGGTGTATTTGGATTTTCAGAAGGCTTTCGATAAGGTCCCGCATAAGAGATTAGCGTGCAAAGTTAAAGCACATGGGATTGGGATAAGGTACTGTCTTGGATAGAGAACTGGTTGGCAGACAGGAAGCAAAGAGTTGGAATAAACGGGCCTTTTTCCGAGTGGCAGGCAGTGACTAGTGGGGTACCGCAGGGATCGGTGCTAGGACCCCAGCTATTCACAATATATATAAATGATCTAGATGAGGGAACTAGATGTAATATCTCCAAGTTTGCAGACGACACAAAGCTGGGTGGGCGTGTGTGCTGTGAGGAGGATGCAGAGAAACTCCAGTATGATTTGGACAGGTTGGGTGATTGGGCTGATGCATGGCAAATGCAGTATAATGTGGATAAATGCGAGGTTATCCACTTCGGTGGCAAAAACAGGAAGACAGATTATTATCTGAACGGCAATAGATTGGGAAAAGGGGAAGTGCAACGAGACCTGGGTGTCCTTGTGCACCAGTCGCTGAAGGTAAGCATGCAGGTGCAGCAGGCGGTTAAGAAGGCAAATGGTATGTTGGCCTTCATAGCGAGAGGATTCGAGTACAGGAGCAAGGATGTCTTGCTGCAGTTGTACAGGGCCTTGGTGAGACCACACCTTGAGTACTGTGTGCAGTTTTGGTCGGCTTATCTGAGGAAGGATGTTCTTGCCATGGAGGGAGTGCAGCGAAGATTTACCAGACTGATACCTGGGATGGCAGGAATGACGTATGAGGAGAGATTGGGTCGATTAGGCTTATATTCGCTAGAGTTTAGAAGAATGAGAGGGGATCTCATTGAAACTTATAAAATTCTAACAGGACTAGACAGACTAGATGCAGGAAGGATGTTCCCGATGGCGGGGGAGTCTAGAACCAGGGGTCACAGTCTAAGGATAAGGGGTAAACCATTTAGGACTGAGATAAGGAGGAATTTCTTCACCCAGAGAGTGGTGAACCTGTGGAATTCTCTACCACACAAGGCAGTTGAGGCCAATTCATTAAATATATTCAAGAAGGAGTTAGATATATTTCTTAAGGCTAAAGGGATCAAGGGATATGGGGAGAAAGCAGGGACAGGGTACTGAATTTGGATGATCAGTCATGATCACATTAAATGGCGGAACACGGTCGAGGGGCCGAATGGCCTACTCCTGCTCCTATCTTCTATGTTTCTATATGGGGACTGATGTCAGCAGCCATTGAATGGGCACCATGTGCATAATGGTATCTGTACCCATTCTTCATATGACATATCTAACTCACCTCTTTACTCTCCCACAGGTCCATCAAGAGCACCCCCCCGCCCCACCCCCACTGTCCAGGAAGAGGAGGAAGAGGACTCCTCAGAGGAGCCTCCAGCCTCTGAAGGTACACCGTCACCAGACATAAGCGCACCTAGCACTAGCGCAGATACGCACACCTCGGTGGGTCCCACACGAGATAGAGTAATGTTGTCACCTGGTGTCTCACAACTTACAAGTGAGCAAGAGGAGATGGTGGAGACAGGGACAGCAGTGGAGACGCCTTGCCAGAGGGCGTAGGACGCTTTCAGCTCTGCTCAGCTTCATGCAGACGCTGAGCCTCGGGGGCCATCCAGAAAGAGGGTGTTCCTGGAGGTACAGCAAGAAGTGCAGGAGGCTCTGACAGGTTTTACGAGCGCGCAAATGTTCAGAGAATCGAGGAGTCCATCTCCAACATGAGCACCACCATGTTGCAGGCGATGGTGACTGTAGGCTCCTCCATGGAAAGGATGGCCACCTGCATGGAGCAGCTAATGCGCCACTCACAGGAGTGAGCACATGGTCTCTATGGAGAATAGATGGCTGTCTATGGAGCATAGATGGCAGAGGCTCATAGACCTCCTCTCTAGGCGGGATGTCAGTGTAGACGTAGGTCCTCATGGCCCCACTGATGTGCAACAAGTTGCTCTCCAGCTCCTTGGCAGCAGGGAAGTGAGCAGGCTGCCTCTACCTCTGCTGAAGCCACAGGGCTAGCACCTTGTAGAAGCACGTGGAAGAGAAAGATAACATGTAAGTAGATTCACAAGATTAGCCACTTGGGTGTTTTATCCAATGTTTATGTATAGTTTCTGTTAATGTGCTGTCAAAGATTAAAAAAATTATTTTCAACACTTTCCGCTCTTGGACAGATTTGTGTGCACCTTTGGAAGTGGCTTAGTGAGTTGCAGTGAATGATGAGACATAACAGAACCACCAGCAATGTTGGTCAGTATGAAAGGAATGGCTTTGGCATTGTAAGAATCCTCTACGGTGTTGGTGTGGTGTGGTGCCAACCTGGCGCATCATATGGCAGCCATATGGGTGTACAGCATAAAGTTAAGTAAATCTGGCCGAAATGAGGTCATCCCTGGCCCCCCGGGCAGCAATGTGGTCGGGTGTTGATGCCCTCTGTCTTGTGCAGCATCAGGTGATTGCGGAGAAGGTTGGTGGTGTGGTTGTTGGTGCTGCTGGTGTGCCTGGTGCTGCTGGTGTTGGGGCTCATCGTGGTCAGATTCTGAGGACCAAGTGGGACGGTATAAAAGGCACCCATGCTGATGAATACATGGCAGGTGAAGTAGAGATGACAGAAGCAATCGGTTACTGGTGAGAGAGTTCTTCCAGTGAGCTGACACTGGATGGAGACTTTGCTGGAAACACTTGCAGCCTGCAGAAAGCTCATTCTGTGCTGGGAATGCAGTCAGCAACAGCTTCTGTCTGAGGAAAATGATCAGCTGTGAGGTGGGAGCTTTTATAGTACATTTGATGCTGTCAACTAATCAGCTGGATCAATGGCCATCAACTCCCGCCTCAGGTTGACAGACGTAGTTCCCGAGCAGCGTGAGTCCCGTGGGCATCGAGTGAAATTGGAAAGGTAAGGTTAAAAAGACTCTTAAGGGTCTGACAACAATCTAATAATCCTTTAAATTAGGTCGCCCGCCTTTGCCAGTCGGGTTGCTGCCGCATTGACAGACGTGCCCGAGGGAAAGGCTCGTGGGGAGCGGGATGATGGCGGGTTCCTGGCCCGCTGCAAGAAATTTCAACTTTCCCACCTGACCCACCTCCAACCGCGCCGGCATGGACCCCGGAAAATCCCGGCCATTGACTCTGTTTCTCTCTCCACAGATGCTGCCTGACCTGCTGAGCGTTTCCAGCATTTTCTGTTTTTAGTTCAGAGTAAGTAGAACAGAACTAGAAAAGATAGCACTGAATTAGAACATAAGTTAGACTCGGTAGAACGGAGTTCGAATAATTAAGACGAGGTAGAATAGGTAGAACAGCACAGCCTCCTTATGCACTGCTCCTCAGTAAGTTGTCTTGGGCCTGTGTCCTGTGCTTTCTTCCATCTTGCCTTCCCGGAGCTGGAGCTCTGTTTGCTCCTTCCTCCTCATGCTTCTCCTCCTATTCCATCCTGTCCTCTAGTGTCGATGGAATTGCCAGAAAGACCCCCTGAGAACAAGGGTACAACGGTAATAAGGCTTTTCCTGATGTTTGAATTACTTTATTATTGAAGCATTCGTGTGTCTTTCCCCGATTTTTAACTCCAGGTGGATTCCCCCCGCTCAGGCCTGAGTTAAAATTACAGTCGGGTCTCACTGATGTCATCGGGCCGCAACATGCACAGGGAAAGGAGGACCCCATGTTGGCTCCGGGCGCCTGTCCTTACCGCCTGCTCAGGAGAGCAGGTTAAAATTGCAGATGTTGCGATCATAGAGGCTTTTGGACAGGTCAGAGCCAGGGCGATTTTAACTAACTGCCCACCCACCAGGTTTCTGCTGAGCCCCCCGCCAATTGTGTGAGCTGAAAAATGGTCACCCAGGAGAGTCAGGAATTTCCTGAAAGTGTCAGCAGTCTAAGAGTTAACTGTACTGCAAAGAAGGCGCACATGCAGCCTTTATGAAAAAGCAGACCTTTATGACCTTGAGCTTGATAACACTGCCACACCACTATCGGCTGAGGTATCAGTGGAATCTCTCGTCTTTAAAGGTTTAATTGTGGCTATGCATATCCGTCAAGAGATCAAATAAATTCTGAAGAATCTGCGGCCTTTCAAACTGCCTGTTCGATGCCTCCAATGCACTTGGTCAAATTCACTCTTCCCATTCCACACTCAAGAGGTGAAAAACCAGAATCAGTATCCTGGCAACCTTGTAGTTGCCATGGTAATGGAGATGCTTCTAGCAATCTATCCTTTGTTTTGCTGTGTAGATGAGATGATAAAAATTATTTTGTTTCCAGGAACCCAATGCCAAGTGCCAGTATTATTTTTTGTTTGAAATATTTTAAAGATGTAAGAAGGATGACAATGAGAAGGCCATAGGCTCATTCACCTTGCTTCAGTTGAAGTCTACTTTCTGGTACTGCGCTCCAGATAGTTGAGTTTATTTCCATCCTGCTCAGCATGAAGCCTGGATCCCTCCACCTGCTCCCTGTTCAAGATCACATCCAATTTATTCTTGAAAGATTGCAGAGATTCCACATTCATCCCATTTGCAGTCCCTTGTTCACAGACTTCTTTCGGGTTTTGTTTGGCTGAAAGATTAGTTTTAATATTAATACTAATCATCTTAAGTCCTATTAAGATGTCCTATTGCTGCTTAGGAACATCAACAACAATAAACAACAATTTGAAGAAGAGCAGGGGGTGTTCTGCCTGCTGTCCTGGCCAATATTTATCTCTCAATCAACATCATTAAAAAAAACCCCAGATTATCTGGTCATTATCACGTTGCTGTTTGTGGGAGCTTGCTGTGCGCAAATTGGCTGCCGCGTTTCCTACATTACAACAGTGACTACAACTTCAGAAAGCACCTCATTGGCTGTAAAGCGCTTTGGGACGTCCGGTGGTTGTGAAAGGCGCTGTAGAAATGAAATGAAAGTCTTTCCAGACAACATGCATTCTTATAGTGGTTTCAACACAGCAAAACATCCCAAGGCACGCCACAGTTTTAGAACTGAGCAGGGGAGGTGACCGAAAATGTAGTCAAGGAGAGAGGTTTTACAATGAGACTTTTTGAAGTTGGGGAGAGACGTAACAAGACTGAGGAGCTCGAAATTTTGGGATCCCACCAGGAATGTGACAGTCTGCAGCTGGGGCAGGGTTATTTAAATATTTGGACTACCTGGCTCAACTGCCTGACAGAAAATCAGAGCGGCTTCCTGCCCTCAAATGAGACCTTTACAAGGCCGAAGTGGTAAGGGGATACCTTTTAAATCTTTGGCCTGAAAGAAAACCATTGCCTGCCTTCTAGAGGTCAATCAATCACCTCTGGGATCGGGTATCTTCGCTGGGAAGAATTTTGGGATCTTTATTGGGTCCACAATTGAACTCTCACCAACTCTCAGCTGGCATGAAGTTGGTTGGACCTAGGAGTAGCATAATAGGTGGAATATCTGGCGTGGCCGAGGAACTGCCCGACAATTACCCCCAAATCATTTAGCTGATGTGAGGACGAGATGGTGGAAGACCCTCCACTCGATCGGAATTCGGATAGAATTTACACAGCGTGGAAAATAGGCAGGTCTGGGTTCCGCCCCAAATCTTGGCCCCACCCCACAGACGATAATCTCACTCTATACTCTCTACAACCCCTGAGGCTTCCAGAGGGGGAGTTCCAAATTGCAAAGGAGGCAAGATGATTGAAGGCTCTGCCGCCAATGATAGAGCGCAAAGAGAGGGGAAACGTGCAGCAGACAACTGTTGGAAGAGTGCCGAGAGTGAGCAAGGATATAGGGATAGAGGAGCTTGCAAGGGTAGGAAGGAACAAGGCCATGGATTTGAAGATAAAGGTAAGCAGTTTGAAACGGATTCACTGAGGGACATGGAAACAATGGAGGTCAGCAAGAATTGGAATATTTGGTGAGTGAGAC
The DNA here is from genome assembly GCA_030390025.1 of Squalus acanthias. NCBI lineage: Eukaryota > Metazoa > Chordata > Chondrichthyes > Squaliformes > Squalidae > Squalus > Squalus acanthias. The sequence continues at coordinate 19,598,792 of CM059426.1, forward strand.
TTTGTGTGGGATCATTCCAATAGGATCTGAGGATCTGAGCAGCAGAGCGCTTGATGAACTGGAGGGTCGAACTTGGAAAGCTAGTGAGAAAGACATTGGAAAAGTCCAGTCCAGAGATGTTTTTGTGACAATGGTGGTGAGGGAGAAGCAATGATAGGTGATGTTTCGGAGGTAGGAGCAGGCGGTCTGAGTGATGGGCTAAACATGGGACTTGAAGCTCATCTCAGAATCGAGCAGGAAACTGAGGTTGTATGCTGTTGGCTTCAGCTTGGGACTGGGATGGAATCGGGTGCTAGGGCAGGGCTTCGTGCGACAAACAGGATTGATTCATACTTGCCAATATTAAGCAGAAGTAAGTTATGGTTCATCTACACCTTGATGTTGGACAGACAGCACAAAAGCACGGCAACAATCTTGGAATCAAGGGTGGTAGTGAAGAGGTAAAACTGGGTATCGTATGTTAACACGCCCTGATACTTATCAAAATACTTACTCTCAAGATGGCGAGCTGACTATTACTTTTAGGTTGGCCTTCCTGTCCCACTCTAGAATTCCAGCAGCAGAAATTGACTCATTCCTAATTACAGTGATGGTTAAGATAAAAAGGATGATGGTGAAAGTATACTTTGAAAAGGTTCCTCAATGGCTGTTCGAGTAAGTACTAATCCAGTGTGGTACTAACCCATAAAACCAGCTCAGATTTGCGTTTTGAATCATGCTGAGATACTAAATGCCAACACAACTGCCAGGCAATGACCATCTCCCACAACCATAGGACACAGATTTATGGTGATTGGCAGAAGAACCAAAGGCGACATGAGGAAAAACTTTTTTACGCAGCGAGTGGTTAGGATCTGAAAGGGTGGTGGAGGAAGATTCAATCGTGGCTTTCAAAAGGAAATTGGATAAGTACCTGAAGGAAAAAAATTTGCAGGGCTACGGAGAAAGGGCGGGTGAGTGGGACTCGCTGAAGTGTTCTTGCAGAGAGCTGGCACAGGCTCGCCGGGCTGAATGGCCTCCTTCTGTGCTGTAACCATTCTATGATTCTATGATTCTAACCATCACCAATAATCCAATAGGGAATTCAGGAGAAACTTCTTTACCCAAAGAGTCGTAAGAATGTGGAACTCGCTACCACAAGGAGTAGTTGAGGTGAATAGCACAGACGCATTTAAGGGGAAGCCAGATAAGCACATGAGGGAGAAAGGAATAAAAGGATATGCTGATAGGGCTAGATAAAGAGGGGTGGGATGAGGCCCATGTGGAGCATAGACCAGTTGGGTTGAATGGCCATTTCTGTGCCGTAGACTCTATTTAATTCTATGTAAGCAGCTTGGACTGATAAGTGGCAAGTAACATTCATGCTACACAAGTGCCAGGCAATGACCATCTTCAACAATGACGACATCTTCTTCCTTTGGACCCACGGCGAAGGATCACTGAAAGGACTACACGATAGCATCAACAGGTTCCATCCCACCATCAAACTCATCATGGACTACTCCTCAGAATCAGTTTCATTCTTGGACACACGAATCTCCATCAAAGACGGACGCCTCAGCACTTCACTCTACCGCAAGCCCACGGACAACCTCACGATGCTCCACTTCTCCAGCTTCCACCCTAACCACGTTAAAGAAGCCATCCCCTATGGACAAGCCCTGCGAATACACAGGATCTGCTCAGACGAGGAGGAACGCGATGGACACCTACGGACACTGAAAGACGCCCTCGTAGGAACGGGATATGACACTCGACTCGTCGATCGACAGTTCCGACGGGCCACAGCGAAAAACCACATAGACCTCCTCAGAAGATGAACACGGGACACAACCAACAGAGTACCCTACGTCGTCCAGTACTTCGCCGGAGCGGAGAAACTACGCCATGTTCTTCGCAGCCTTCAACATGTCATCGATGACGACGAACACCTTGCTAAGGCCATCTCCACGCCTCCACTACTTGCCTTCAAGCAGCCGCCTAACCTCAAAAGTACCATCGTTCGCAGCAAATTACCCAGCTGTCAGGAGAACAGCGACCACGACACCACACAACCCTGCCACGGCAACCTCTGCAAGACATGCCAGATCATGAACACAGATACCATCATCACACGTGAGGACACTACCCACCAGGTACATGGTACATACTCATGTGACTCAGCCAACGTTGTCTACCTGATACGTTGCAGTAAAGGATGCCCCAGAGCATGGTACATCGGCGAGACCATGCAGACACTGAGACAACGTATGAACGGACACCGCGCAACAATCGCCAGGCAGGATGGTTGCCTCCCAGTCGGGGAACACTTCAGCAGTCAAGGACATTCAGCCTCAGATCTGCGGGTTAGCGTTCTCCAAGGTGGCCTTCGGGATACACGACAACGCAAAATCATCGAGCAGAAACTGATAGCCAAGTTCTGCACTCATGAGGACGGCCTCAATCGGGATATCGGGTTCATGTCACGCTACAGAACGTGACTTGACATCGTTGCCTGTCTTTCCAGTTTTTAAAAAAAACAAACACAAGAAACAAACACAAAAAACAAACCCAAATGGAGAGGATATGCAGCCAGCAGGTGTTTTGACACGTTGGACCCCCTGGGACACATCTCATTGTCTTGGCTGTGCTCTTAGTGTGTCTTTGATGTAGGGAAAGATTGAATCTCTGCATTTTCTCTGTGTTTATATTCTGTGAATTCTTGTAGATTCTCTCACAGTAACTTTACCTGAAGAAGGAGCAGGATAGTTCCGAAAGCTTGTAATTTTAAATAAATCTGTTGGACTATAACCTGGTGTTGTGCGACTTCTCATTTTCATCTTCAACAAGAGAGAGTCTAAACACCTCCCTTTGATATTCAATGGCATTGCCATCACCAAGTCCCCAAACATCAACATCCTGGGGTCACCATTGACCAGAAACTCAACTGGAACAGCCTCATTTATTTCTGATGTCAGATTACCTTTAATGCTGTAATATTAATAATGATTTCTGGAATTGACAATATGCAGAACTGGTTGGTCCAGGAAGACATAAATGTCCTGGAAACTAATAACAGTCTAAGAGGTAACAAGATATTTAACAAACATTTTGTAAACACAATTGATGTGTCCAATTTAGCATGTTGAATATCCCATTTCTTAGTAACTTAAAATGGGACTAATTTCTGAGCCATTATTCTTGTATCTTTTAACTTTTGGAGCTCAGTGTGGTCTGTTGTAAGTATAAGTTATATTCAAACAGGTTTTGTCCTCCTTATTGTCCTCTGTGTTTCTGTGGATTTGTTACTTGATAAATGTCATAAATATTGTAACTGATATTTTGTGTGTAGTTGCTAAGAACTGCTTGATTATTTATTTGAAATCATGCCTTACACGCTGGGCTGGAATTATTCTGGGAATTATTCTGATATAGCACTTGGATTTATGCCAGTCTTTGCTAGGTTTTTTTTCCCTCTGACTCGAGAATTGGACATAGTTGACAGAAGGTAAAATAGCAGCATGAATGCTAAATAGATCACTTTGCCTCTCAGCATACAAATACTGGCATTTATGTTCAATGTGACATGTACTGCCAATCCCAAAGCATCAGAATAGGATAATTGCATCTATGCTGTGAATTAACCCAAACTGGCCCAGTTCAGTCTACACTATTTGAATGGCCCTGTGCTTATTATTTTAGATATTAAGGGGTATGGGCAAGAAACAGTGCCCTATTGACTCATCATTAATGGAAAAAACATTTAAGAACACAAGGCAAGGAAATGAGTAAAAGCCATTTCTCTCATTAAACTCCATGGATGATATATAAAGAATATTAAGGTCGTCAAGCTTCATAGACCACACACAATCTGCTTTATCGTGGCCTCTTCATAAATGAAGATTGTAGATTTTTTGATGGTGGCGACCAGAACAGGGGGGTGGGGTTGGGGGGGCATAACCTTAAAATTAGAGCTAAGGCCATTCAGGGGTGAAGTCAGGAAGCACTTCTTCACACAAAGGGTAGTGGGAATCGGGAACTCTCTCGCCCAAAAAGCTCTTGAGACTGGGGGTCAATTGAAATTTGAAAAACTGAGATTGATAAATTTTTGTTAGGCAAGGGTATTAAGGGTTACGGAATCAAGACAGGTAAATGGAATTAAGATACAGATCAGCCATGATCTCATTGAATGGCGGAACAGGCTCGAGGGGCTGAATGGCCTGCTCCTGTTCCTATGATGGGAGGCTTTAGATGGCAGAAACCTTGCCTAGTGGGCTTTGTGCAGGCCAGAGTTACACGTAGGTGACACAATCAAATCTTCCAGTGCTTGGTCTAATTGTAGATGTATAGGGCGCTCCTGGCATGCAGCACGGTTATAGCAGGATGTCTGTCACTGCTGCGGCAGCAGTCGAAAAGAGAGCACGTTTTTGTTTGGGGAAAACATTGAAGATACCGTTCGGTCCAAAACATTGCCAGGATGGAGCAGTGGTGTGTGTGTGTGTGTAAGCCTCAGATTTACAGATGTAGAGGCATTGCTAGATGAAGTGTGCCAGAACGAGTTTGCTCTGTTTGGCACTCCAGAGAATCCACCCACAGGACGAAGGTCCAGAATGCAGGGAAGCAGGTGAGGTGGAAGTTATGGTACAGCTGTACAGAGCTCTGGGTAGACCACATCTGGAGTATTGCATTCAGTTCTGGTCTGAGTGGGTGAAAGGGCTTCTGCCCGATGAAGCGAATACATGACTGGGCCATCAGTAGCCCTTCATTTACATGCAAGCTGCATCCACTAAATTAAGCTCCTGCTCAGAGTGGGTTTGATTAAATTGCGGAGACGCAAAGCCCAAGGAAAAGAATGGGATGTTTCCGGCAGAGACAAGGTTAAATGGATGGTTGCTAAGAGGGACAGACAGTTTAGGCTTGACGACTTCACATCGAGTGGTGAGTGTGCAGAAACAGACGACCCAGAGAGATTAGTGGCGGCAAACAGTGTCAGCAAATCCAAGAAGAAGCAGAAGAGCTTTGTGGCAAAATCGACCATTGAAGGGTGTGAGAGATGGAATTTAGTAATGTTGGACCAAGCAGATGAACTGCAATGGTCTTTTCCAATCCTGTACGGTTTATCGCTGGTACAGATCCACACCGTACAGCTACAGCGACCTCCTGAGTAACTCAGCCAAGTAGTCATTTATTCCTGTTATCTTTTGCGCCTGGTCTGCATGGGTGAAAGGGCTTCAGACCGATCAACCAAATACTTGACTGGGCATCCATAGCCCCTCATTTACATGCAAGCTGCACGCTGCATTTCCTACATTACAACAGTGACGACACTTCAAAAGTACTTCATTGGCTGTAAAGCGCGTTGGGACGTCCTGAGGTCGTGAAAGGCGCTGTATAAATGTAAGTCTTTCTTTCTTTTAAATTAAGCTCCTGCTCAGAGTAGCCTAGATATTGAATGCGAAAGGGTATTTGACTATAGAAGGCATCACCAATTTGCCCAAACCTTCACTCCATGGGGGTAATTTTGAGTCTGGGTGATCGGTAAAACTGGTATTGTCGATTCAGCCGCCCGTTATTCATTGGCTTCAATGCAAATGAAAATCAGGAGAGATGTGAAACAGACGACTGAATGGATATCAACCGAAGTCAAAATCGCCCCCAATATCTATACATGTATATTTTCTGGTGAGACATGAAGATACTGACTGATTTGTCACCGCCTAGTTCAGAGATGCTGAGGCCAATTGTATTTCCCGGCCTGAGATCAGTTAACTTATCGCAGACCAGGATTGAACTTTACAGGTATTTTTGCTCTTAAGGCTATTGTGGATGCAGGTGTTTAATCATAGTTTGCAGCTCCATCATGTCAGCTCAAAGAGAGGTCAAATTAGACATGACTGCATTATTTCACATTGGACTTACTTGTATGCTGTATATCATGCATGAATTCTCTAATCAATAGGAGCGCTCTACAATTAGAGACTGGTACATCAGCCTGGCTAAGACGGAGGGACTCTCAGCTCAGCATCCAAAGGTTGTGGGTTCCCCATACCAGGTTCTGAGCAAATAGTCTAGGCTGACTTGTTGTGCATTACTGAGGGAGTGCTGCATGGTCAGAGACACAGTGATTGAAACCAAAGTCCCATCTACCTGATCCACTGCTTCAAGACAGACATTAAAGGGGAGAATTTCCTGGCTAATCTCCCATTAAAGATCCCATGGCACTCTACAAAGAACACACAGTGTTCTGCTAGAATCTTGGCCAAAATTCTTCCCTTAACCGCTGCCACACAAAGAAAAAACATATTTCTCAGTCATTCACCTCATTGCTGTTTGCTGGTATGGAATGGGTGTATTTGTCTATGTCACAACATTCATTGCACGTCAATGAAACTCATCGTGACAAGTGGTTGAAATATTTTGGTGTGATAAGGTGCTATATAAATCCAAGCATTATTATTCCTTAGTGATCCAGAGCCTGGAATAATAATCCAGAGAACCCGAGGACACTGGGTAGTGTAGAGGAATAAAGGGACCTTGGAGTGCATGTCCACAGATCCCTGAAGGTAGCAGGCCAAGTAGATAAGATGATTAAGAAGGCATACGGAATGCTTGCCTTTGTTAGCCGTGGCATAGAATACAACTGTATAAAACACTAGTTAGGTCTCAGCTAGAGTACTGCGTGCAGTTCTGGTCACCACATTACAGGAAAGATGTGATTGCACTAGAGAGGGTACAGAGGAGATTTACAAGGATGTTGCCGGGAGTAGAGAATCTTAGCTATGAGGAAAGACTGGATAGGCTGGGTCTGTTTTCCTTGGAACAAAGGAGGCTGAGGGGAGACCTTATTGAGGTGTATAAAATTATGAGGGGCATAGATAAAGTGGATAGAAAGGACCTATTTCCCTTAGCAGAGGGGTCAAAAACCAGGGGGCACAGATTTAAAGTAATTGGGGGAAGGTTTAGAGGGGATTTGAAGGGAAATTTCTTCACCCAGAGGGTTGTGGGGGTCTGGAACTCACTGCCTGAAAGGGTGGTAGAGGCAGGAATCCTAACCACATTTAAAAAGTACTTGGATGTGCACTTGGGATGCTCTAACCTGCAGGGCTACGGACCAAGAGCTGGGAAGTGGGATTAGGCTGGATAGCTCTTTGTTGGCCGGCGCAGACACGATGAGCCGAAATGGCCTCCTTCCGTGCTGTAACTTTCTATGATTCTATGAGTTCAAATCCCACCATGGCACTTTGAGAAATTGAATTCAGTTCAAAAATATGGAAATAAAAAGCTGCGAGCAGTAAAAGTGATCATGAGGCTGTCGAATTGTCGTACAAACCCAATTGGTTCACTAATGTCCTTTAGGGAAGGAAATTTTCCGTCCTTACCTGGTCTGGTCTATTTGTGACTCCAGACCCACAGCAATGTGGTTGACTCTTAACTGCCCTCTGAAGTGGCCAAGAATGCCATTCAGTTGTGTCAAACCGCTTGCAGTGGTTCAAGATGAAGTCCCACCACCACCATATTCTCAGCGACGCCCATAACCTGAGAATGAATATATATAAAATAATAATCATTATTATCAGTAGATTATCAGTGAGATTCGAGTCCTCTGATATTCCTGTCACTGCAAACCTCGCTCTTTATACATATCATTTTCAGACAATTCTGGATAGACAGTCACGTCTAACAAGAAGCTATGCTCAAATTGTTTTCAATTGTATTGACGTGTTGACATTTTGGTTCATTCCCAAGCTCTCCAAGGCCCTGACCCTCCACAGTCGTGTGACTTTTAAGCAGTTCCTTGTATGCTTTCTATTCACCCTCCTTTTCTTATCTCTTATTTTTCCATTACCAAGTATCAAAAGTTCAGATATTGAAGACTGCTTAAATCTATCAAGTGTGGGTGATCCTATTTGGGCCCAATACACTGGAGCAATGCTTTTATACTTTTATTAGATCTAGCGGCTGCTCTCAATCCCCTGAACGAATCGCTAGGTATTATTTTTTTCTACTGAATGATCTACCCAGTTACTAGATACCTCTTACCCTGTGAGAGGCCCTCAATTTATCAGTCATGTTAGAGGAAGCAGCTAGTATACTAATACTTCCCAGTTGTGGTGATTGGATGACTCTCTCCACCCATAAACTGGCGCACCAGCCTAATTTTCTAATATGTATTATAATTAGCATTGACTATGATGAGAATATATTTCTACTTTAAGAAAAGGAGTCAGATAAAGAAAAAAAATAAAGCCCTCCATTCATATAGCGTCGTTCACGAGCTCAGGACCTCCCAAAGCGCTTTACGGCCAGTGAAACACTTTTGAAGTGTAGTCACTGCTGCAATGTAGTAAATGCGGCCCCCAATTTGCGCACGGCAAGCTCCCACAAACAGCAATGCGATCATGTCAAATCTGTTTTTGTGAAGTTGGTTGAGGGATAAATATCAACCAGGACACCGGGGAGAACTCCCCCTGCTCTTCTTCCAAATAGTGCCGTGGGATCTTTTACGTCCACCTGAGAGGGCAGACGGGACCTCGGTTTAACCCGGAGGATGGCACCTCCGACAGTGCAGCACTCCCTCAGCACTACACTGGAGTGTCAGCCTCGATTTTTGTGCTCAAGTCTCTGGAGTTGGGACTATGAACTCACAACCTTCTGACTCAGAGGCGAGAGTGCAACCTGTATGTATGATTAGACTGGAATACTTGCTGTTTACTCAAGAAGTTGCCAAGAACTTCTGGAGTGTGTTGGAACAGCAAAGTCAAAATGCTGTTCTTTTCGATTTGTAAATAAACCTGTTTAAGAACCAAGACTAGTCTCAGCCTAGTCATCTGATGCCAGCACGGCACTGATTGTAGGTAGTCCAGGACTTGATGATTACTGCAATTCAACTCCACGGCCTCAGGAGAACATTACACCTGCTGCCTGTGTCAGAATTAAACAATGATAGAATTTTACAGCACAGAAGAAGCCATTGGGTCCATAGTGTCTTTGTCAGCTCTCTGAAAGAGACATCCACTTAGTCGCATTCCCTTGTCCTGTCCCCATACTGTATTACATTTTTTGCTTTTCGGTTACTGCCATGTTTTGGATTTGCAGTCTGATCGGCCGAGGTGAGACCAGTCAGAAAGCAAAGAGGAACTCTATAATCCTACAGAGACTCGTTATAGAGATAAAGATGAAGCACTGCGGATGCTGGAAATCTGAAATAAAAACAGAGAAACTGGAAACACTCAGCAATTCAGGCAGCATCTGTGGAGAGAGAGAAAAACAGAGTTAGCGTTTCAGGTCGATGACCTTTCGTTAGAACTGTTGATGAGTTCTGATGAAAGGTCACTGACCTGAAACTTTAACTCTTGCTTCTCTCTCCACAGATGCTGTCTGACCTGCTGAGTATTTCCAACATTTTCTGTTATTATTTCTCATTCCAGAGACCATTGGTCCCATAACAGGCAGGTGGACCCTGACAAGTGGGATTGTGAAAGAAAGCAAAGGAGGCACTTGTCAATCTCACAGCCCAGACAAGCTGTGAAATGAAAAATAGAGAAAAGCAAATAGACGAGTTAAAGGGGAAAATAGAGAAAGACGGGGAAAAGAATGAGAGAGAAGGGAAGATTATTGCTAACCTATTACTAACTCTGTGGCCCACAGGATGGGTGCAGCACGGTGCTTTCAATAACTTTAAAGTTCTTGATGTGAGGTGATGGCTTGAGTATACAGCTCATAGGAGTAAAGGAACAGGAGGAGGCCATTCGGCCCCTCAAGCCTGTTCCACCATTCAATTAGGTCATGGCTGATCTGTATCTCAACTCCATTTACCCATTGTTTCTCCATATCCCTTGATACCCTTATCCAAGAAGAATCTATCATTCTCAATCTTGAAAATTGGCCCAGCATCTATAGTCCTTTTGGGGACCGAGTTCTAGATTTCCATTACCCTTTGTATGAGAAAGTGCTTCCTGATTTCACTTCTAAATGGCTTAGCTCTAATTTTAAGATTAAGTTCCCTTGTTTTAGATTTCTCCACCAGAGGAAATAGTTTCTCTGTTTCATAGGAACATAGGGACAGGAGTAGGTCATTTAGTCCCTCGAGCCTGTTACGCCAATTAGATCATGGCTGATCTGTATCTTAACTCCATAATACTGGCCTTGGTTCCGTAACCCTCAATACCCTTGCCTAACAAAAATATCTCCCCAATCAAATGCCTTTATCATTTTAAACTCTTTGGTCATATCTCCCTTCAACTTTCTAAACTCAAGGGAATAGAAACTAAGTTTATGCAACCAGTCCTCATAATTTAGCCCTTTAAGCCCTGGTATAATTCTGGTGAATCTACACTGTACCCTCTCCAAGGCCAATATATCCTTCCTGAGATGCGGTGCCGAAAACTGAATGCAGTGCTCCAGATGGGGTCTGACCAAGGCTCTGTACAACTGAAGCATCACTGCCTCAGTTTTATATTCCAACCCCTTTGAGAAAAAAGCCTTTTTGATTGCTTCTTGTGCCTGTGCACTAGCTTTTAGTGATTTGCCCTCCACAGCTACCAATCTCTCTCCATTAAGGAAATATTCCAATTTATCTTGTCGCACCTGAAAATCTCACTTCCAGAATCTGTCCAATCTTGAATGACCCGAATTAATTCGAGGCATCTTCCCATAGTGGCTGCCCTTTCGCTAACTCATCACCAGCCAGCCAAGTTGATAAGCTCGCAACTTAATTTAAATCAGCCGACCCAAAATTATGAAAATCAACTCAATCAAATCAAAATTGCAAGTTGACCTCTGTCTTCAATTAAATTGAATTAAACTAGATGATACCAGATTGATCCCCAGACTCGAGGGTCAGTAGCCTGATTTAAATTGAACAAGGCAGCCACAACAAATGATTCGCATTAATGATATGACATTTCATTATAATACACCATATATTTAATAATGAAACACAAGAAGTAAAATGTGCCATGTAGGCACAATGTAACAAAACAATTTTTCCTTCTAATGTCCCTATAGCCCTAAAGCTTCATATTAAACACAAAATAAATGAACCTAATCCACAGTTCCCATTCCTCCATCCTATGGTAGATAAGAAAACAATCAACCATGCAGATCACGATAATTTCATAGATTACACCCTCGCACTACAAAGAAAAACCATTGACTAAACTCAATAATGAGGTACACAAGAGCCTGTGCACTGATAAACAAATTCGAGTACAAGATCGGAAAACAAGGATGAGAAAAAATACTTGCCGCCTTGTGGCCATGTGTAATCAACAGATATTTCAAACTCTTTTACAACAAACGATCTTTCTTTCCTGCACATTCGTCCCTCACAGATCTAGGACTGATCATCATGCTGTTTTTCTCATTTAAGCACGCTTTCCATCGAGTCACCTAGGAGCAAAGGGACATCATAAGTTGGGACCCCATAGATTCTGGTCTTCTGCCTGTTCGTTTCTGGTCCCATTCTCGTTATTGTAGCTCGTAAATAAAGAAAGAAAGAAAGTAAGACTTGCATTTATATCGCGCCTTTCATGACCTCAGGATGTCCCAAAGTGCTTTACAGCCAATGAAGCACTTTTGAAGTGTAGTCACTGTTGTAATGTAGGAAACACAGCAGCCAATTTGCACACAAAAAGCTCCCACAAACAGCAATATGATAATGACTAGATAATCTGTTTTAGTGATGTTGATTGAGGGATAAATATTAGCCCCAGGACACCGGGGAGAACTCCCCTGCTCTTCTTGGAAATAGTGCCATGGGATCTTTTACGTCCACCTGAGAGAGCAGACATCTTGGTTTAACATCTCATCTGAAATATGGATCTTGCTTCTTGTCAAGGTATTTTGGGGTCTTCCTTTTTATCTTGTACTTGCTCTGCATGAGAGGAAGACCTCGCGAACTGGGCTCCTCCCGGCTCTGCATTCAGCTAAGTATTTTTCAGCAAACTTACCTTTCTGCTGGCGGGTTGCAGCTGTCCCTTTAAGGACTGCTAGTTAGGCCGCAGGTAGACCTAGTTATCCTGAACACTGGCTGCCTTCGGGGCAGACCAAATTTGCAAAAGCGGGGGAGGGAGGGCTCAAACAGGCACAAGGTCCTTTACTTGCGTATGTCCTGGAAGCCTCTTTTATTGCCTTTACCAATATGGCGGGCGGTGCACTTCTGGCGCGGAATGTGCTTACGCGTCCTGAAAAACTGACGTGGTGCCAATGATTTTCTAGGCCTTCGTTTCTATTGTCAACTCTTTTCCACGAGATGTATCCAAATCCTCTCCAAATCCGCTGCCCTGCGAATTCTTCGTTTTGCCTGCAGACCCGCTGAAATGATAGGGTAAGTCTACTGGCCTTGCACTCTCAGCAGCAGGTGGCATTCGAAGGGTTGGAATACAGAGCTACAGCACGGTAGCACCAATTCTCTGACCCATTTCCTTATGAGTGATCTGTCCTTCTAGGAGCGTGGGATCATTGAATGTACCCTCATAACTGTTCCCACTCTAACTAGTCTCAGGATAAAGGGGTCGGCCATTTAAGACCGAGATGAGGAGGAATTTCTTCACTCAGAGGGTTGTGAATCTTTGGAATTCTCTGCCCCAGAGGGTTGTGGATGCTCAGTCATTGAGTATATCCAAGGCTGAGATCGATAGATTTTTGGACTCTCGGGGAATCAAGGGATATGGAGATCGGGCGGGAAAGTGGAGTTGAGGTCGATGATCAGCCATGATCTTATTGAATGGCGGAGCAGGCTCGAGGGGCCATATGGCCTACTCCTGTTCCTAATTCTTATGTTCTTATGTTCTTAACTTACTCACTGCCAGGACTTCGAATGGCAGATTTACCTATTACTCTCATTTTGCTTCCTCCAATAATCTACAATTTAGCGTAGCCTAAGCTGGGTGTCGCTATTTTACCTTGTGTACCTCTAACATTGCTGATGTTTTGCACCATGGGTCTCGGATCTTCACCTGAGTTTCTCAATAGGAGTCAACAGTCTACCCGATGCATTGCTGTAAGCTATTTTCACTTTAGAGTTGCAGTTAAGTTGAGCATCAGCCATGGGTCAGTGGGTAGAAACTCTTGCCTCTGAGCTCATGAAGGTATGGGTTCAAATCCACACTCCAGAGACTTGTGCACACTAATCGAGGCTGAAGGAGTCAGATGGTGCTGCCTTTCAGATGAGAGGCTGAACCAAGTTGTCTGCTCTCTCGAGTTGGATGTAAAAGATTGTATGGCACTATTCAAAGAAGAACAGGGGTGTTCTTCTGGTGTCTTGGCCAACATTTATCCCTCAACCAACACCTGAAACAGATAATCTGGTCATTTATTCTATTGCTGTTTGTACATTACAACAGTGACTACACTTCAAAAGTACTTAATTGGTTGTAAAGTGCTTTTGGAATGTCCTGAGGTCATGAAAAGCGTACTATAAATGCAAGTCTTTTATTAATCATTTGCATCTGTTAATGAGTTATAGAGCTGTTGTTTTCCTATATTTTATCCTTCATTCTCAGTGGTGAAGCAAAACCATACGTTTTAAAAGAGATAAATGGATTGGATAGAGGCAAAAGCACATGCAGGCAAGTAAATTGCTCAGAGTTGACTTACCTGGTAAAGAACACATTCTGTGAAGTAATCGTCATTTCCATGATCTATTGGATAATCTTTAATGCAACATGTCACATCTGAACCATTCTCCTGCGTGCAGATTATAGATACTCTGTAACAAGATGCCCTGCAGCAACTTGCCAAGGCTTCTTCGGCAGCACCTCCCAAACCCACGACTTCTTCCACCTAGAAGGACACCACCACCTCCAAGTTCCCCTTCAAGTCACACACCATCCTGACTTGGAAATATATCGCCGTTCCTTCATCGTCGCTGGGTCAAAATCCTGGAACTCCCTCCCTAACAGCACTGTGGGAGTACCTTCACCACACGGACTGCAGCGGTTCAAGAAGGCGGCTCACCACCACCTTCTCAAGGGCAATTAGGGATGGGCAATAAATGCTGGCCTTGCGCCTGCTGCCCTTGTCCTTCTAGGTGGTGGAGGCCGCGGGTTTGGGAGGTGCTGCCGAAGAAGCCTTGCTGAGTTGCTGCGGTGCATCTTGTAGATGGTACACACTGCAGCCATGGTACACCGGTGGTGGAGGGAGTGAATGTTTAAGGTGGTGGATGGGGTGCCATTAAAGATGCCATATTTTAGTATTGTAACCATACTTTCCCCAATTTTTTCCTCCTTTTAAACTCTCCTCCCTCCTTATATTGTTGTCTTCAGTTGTCAGACTTGATTGCTGCTGTCAATATTACTTTTCCATGGTGCTGGGGTTGTTCCCGGGATCCGTCCCAGGACAGGGGTCACAGTCTAAGGATAAGGGGTAAGCCATTTAGGACAGAAATGAGGAGGAATTTCTTCACCCAGAGAGTGGTGAACCTGTGGAATTCTCTGCCACAGAAGGCAGTAGAGGCCAATTCATTAAATAGATTCAAGAAGGAGTTGGATATATTTCTTAAGGCTAAAGGGATCAAGGGATATGGGGAGAAAGCAGGGACAGGGTACTGAATTTGGATGATCAGCCATGATCGCATTGAATGGCGGAGCAGGCTCGAGGGGCCGAATGGCCTACTCCTGCTCCTATCTTCTATGATTCTATGATTCTACAATGTGGTAGCTTCTAAGCCAAAACCGGAGCAGTGTACTTTGGGTTCCAGGAGAGGGAGGGGGCCAGGAATGTCTACCCTGATAATGTCCAGAAACAAACTCTGTCATTGCAATCAATAAGTAGAAAGTGTCGAATTGCATTCTTTAAAGAGCCTGCCTGAATAACCATGTGAAACTAACCCATGTTAGTGCAATGAAGTGCACCAACACGGACTCCTCAAAGCAAGCGAGTGGATAACAGGCCAAACCAAACGCCATCACTGTATCAAAGCACATCGGTATCCAATTTAAATGAAACAGAATTTTTTGTTCTGTTTGAATGCTGCAAGTATCAAAGAACACGGATGACAGCTTTGTACTCCTTGCATTTCACGGAGAAATCAGAGCAAAGGCAACTTTTTTGATCTCGTTTCTTAAGACGCACTGTAAAACGAACGCTCTCATTGTTGAGTTCAAACACAGACAGGCGCTAATGAACGAGATGGGTGAGTTACAGAAACTATATCGAGCCCCCCATCAACCCCCCCTCCCCCCGCCTCCCGGGTCTGCTCCTGCTGCAGAGCGGCAATTCTAGAAATTATTACAAGTCCCCTCACTTCTAGGGCCGAGCGAGGCCTTCCCTGTGTGACAGTAGCATGCGCATTGTATCAGTGTTGATCAAATATAATGGATGCAAATGAGATAGTTGCCGGGCTGTGTAGCGTTACGTTCACTACATATTTGCAACAACAAGAGAAATACAAATAAAGGATTAGGTTGAATTAGCGGAGGGATAGAGTGCGAATCTATGCAAGGTCTCATCTGAACTCTTGTATACAGCTTTGGTCAGCTAATCTTAGAAGGGATGCTATGAAATAAAAACAGCAAAAGCTGGAAATATACAGCAGACAAAAGACAAGTTCATATTTCACAATAGAAAATCCTTCAGAACTAACAGCCAAAAAGACAAGCAAGCATTTTTAGTAGAACCGTTCAAATAAAAGGGGAGGGATTGGGGGAAAACAAGAGAAAAAAGCAAGAGAGAGAGAGAGAGAGAATGACTTGCCTTTCGAAAGCACCTTTCACAACCATGGGATGTCCCAAAGCACTTTACAGCCAATGAAGTACTTTTTTGAAGTGGGAACACAGCAGCCAATTTGCGCACAGCAAGCTCCCACAAACAGCAATGTGATAATGACCAGATAATCTGTTTTAGTGATGTTGATGGAGGGATAAATATTGGCTAGGACACTGGGGATAACTCCCAGGCTCCTCTCCGAAATAATGCCGTGGGATCTTTCACGTCCACCTGAGAGAGCAGACGTGGGCCTCGGTTTAACATCTCATCCGGAAGACGGCACCTCCGACAGTGCAGCGCTCCCTCAACACTGCACTGGAGTGTCAGCCTAGATTTTTGTGCTTAAGTACCTGGAGTGGGACTTAGAACACTCAACATTCTGACTCAGAGATGAGAGTGCTACCCACTGAGCTATAGCAACTTACATTGATAGAGTGCATTTCACAACCTCACAACTTACTAGAGTAATTCATTGGCTATGAAGTGCTTAGAGAATGTCCCGAGGAACTGAAAAATGCACTAACAAATGTAAGTTCTTTTTTAAAAATTTCACATCTACCTATTTGCCAGAATCGGCGAAGGCAGGAATTTCACACCCTAAACAGAGTTTTCTCCTCTAGGAATTCAAAGGCCCCCCGAAGAGTTACGGTAATTTTATGGGAGGCTGTGGTAGAATATACATCACCTTATTGTCTAACATCTAACAGTCATAAACAATAAGTTTACTGTCAGCACCTACGCCTGCTTCAGATCTGAACTCAGGTCTTTGTATTTTATGAGCGGTTTCATGGACCATTGCCCTAATCTGTTGCAATATGTAACCTGCCCTCGCTGTTTGCCCGTGCTAGTTTATTTGTCGCAAAAGAAGAAATAGTGCTTTGTAACCAAGCTTTTGGCGACAGCTAAGGGATATATTTGAAAACACTGAACAATACGCATCA
Organism: Squalus acanthias; assembly: GCA_030390025.1. Lineage (NCBI taxonomy): Eukaryota > Metazoa > Chordata > Chondrichthyes > Squaliformes > Squalidae > Squalus > Squalus acanthias. The sequence goes on from CM059426.1 coordinate 19,615,420, forward strand.
CTTCGACATGAACTTAGCATTGGTTTATCTCCATCTGAAAACGTGTTTATTATTCCAATATGACAATAATTACATTTAAATGTCGGAAATTGCAATACATCAACCTAGCCACTTAAATAGACAAATACTGTCAAAATTGTGTCAAATTGAGAAGCTAATTTTCTCTTTATTTTGTGAAATTATGCACTCGGTACTTGTGCGTGTGTGTGTGCATGTGCGTGCTCGTGTGTACGTGTGTGTACATGTGTGGACGTGTGCTTGTACTTGTGCGTGCATACGTGTGCATGTGCGTGTGTGTGTCTGCACATGCATGTGCATGTGTGCAAGCATGTGTGCATGTATGCGTGTGTGCGTGCGAGTGTGTGTGTGTATGTATGTGCGTGCGTGCGTAACTGTATCTCCATAATTAACAATGTTGATATGAGTATCTTCACTTGTAATTAACAGTCTATCTGTCTGTAATGTAAAGTGTGGATGTGTCTGCAATTAACAACGTGTATTGATCATTAACAATGTGTGTGTCTGCAATTAGCAGTGTGCGATCCAGTAATTAACACGTGCGTTTGTAATTAACAATGTATGTGTCTATAATAAAAAGTGTGCTAGTGTCTGTAACGAACAATGCACAGTGGAATCTGATTATAACAATCGATTGGGCAGTTGCCTGTTTAACCGTTACATTCGGCTGAACAGATCCTTGCCACTAATCATTCAGTCAGGCGCAAGAGATTGCATTGATGTTATTTACTGAAAAAGAACAATAATCTATGCCATCAATACATGAGATAAAATAATGAACACATTAGTCTCAAGTTTCTGAAAAGTTAGCAATGCAGGAAAAGTTCCTATCTTTCTTCTGGTTTTCTTTTTCTGGAGACCAGAGTGAGCCAGGGTGCCCAAGGGTAATAAAAACAGGAAATACTCAGCAGGTCAGGCAGCATCTGTGGAGAGAGAAAGACAGAGTTAACGGGAGGAATTTTAACATGGGTGAGCGCGTGGGTTTGGGTGCGGGTGGGGGGGTGAAATTCCGGAAAAATGCAAGCGCGTCGGGAAGCCGGCTCCAACCCGGCGACTTCCACATTTAACTGCAGCACGTGAGGCTGCGTACGAGCAACCCCCCACCTCGGGAGAGGCGGGTTGTCAATTTCAATATGTTAATAGGTCAATTACAGCGGTATTAACGTGGGTTTTGGAGTTTAACTCTGGCTCCACGGGTTTCTCGGGCTTCCTGGAACTCGCCAGTGAAAGCAAGGCAGGAAGAAAGTGGCAATTGAGGGGCTGAATCATGACAGGGAAATATGCCAATGAGTATACATAGATACATAGATACATAGAAGATAGGAGCAGGAGTAGGCCATCCGGCCCTTCGAGCCTGCTCCGCCATTTAATGAGATCATGGCTGATCGTCCAATTCAGTATCCCGTCCCCGCCTTCTCTCCGTAACCCTTAACCCCTTTTGCCTGTAGAAATATATCTAATTCCCTCTTAAATATATTTAATGAGCTGGCGTACACTGCCCTCTGTGGCAATGAGTTCCACAGGTTCACCACCCTCTGAGTGAAGAAATTCTCCCTCATTTCTGTCCTAAATGGTTTAGCCCTTATCCTTAAATTATGTCCTCTAGTTCTGTTCTCACCCGCCAAGGGAAACATTCCTTCTGCATCTAGTCTGTCTAGACCTGTCAGAATTTAATACACTTCTATGAGGTCCCCTCTCAATCTTCTAAACTCCAGTGTGTACATCCCTAAACTACATAGTCTCTCCTCATAGGTCAATCCCGCCATTCCTGGTATCAGCCTGGTGAATCGCCGCTGCACCCCCTCCATGGCAAGAACATCTTTCCTCAGATGAGGCGACCAAAACTGTACACAGTACTCGAGGTGTGGTCTCACCAGTGCCCTGTACAGCTGCAGCAAGGTATCCCTGTTCCTGTATTCCAACCCTTTTGCTATGAAGGCCAGCATACCGTTTGCCTTCTTGATCGCCTGTTGCACCTGCATGCTCGCCTTCAGTGACTGGTGTACAAGAACACCCAGGTCTCTCTGTAACATAGAAACATAGAATCTAGGAGCAGGAGTAGGCCATTCGGCCCGTCGAGCCTGCTCCGCCATTCAATACGATCATGGCTGATCATCCAAATCCAGTACCCTGTCCCTGCTTTAATCCCCACAGTACACATATCCCACCCTACCCCCGTAACCCCACGTATTTAATTCCCCCTAACATATCCCATCCTATCCCCATAACCCCACATATTTAACCCCCCCCTAACACTAAGGGTCAATTTATCATAGCCAAATCAACCTAACCCACACATTTTTGGACTGTGGGAGGAAACCGGAGCACCCGGAGGAAACCCACGCAGACACGGGGAGAATGTGCAAACTCCACACAGACAGTCACCCGGGGTCAGATTCGAACCCGGGTTTCTGGCGCTGTGAGGCACCAGTGCTAACCACTATGCCACCGTGTTGCCCAATCTCCCCCTGTACTTCCCCCTCTCCCAATTTATTGCCATTTAAATAATAATTTGCCCTCCCGTTCCTGCACCCAAGGTGGATAACTTCGCACTTGTCCACATTATAGTGCATCTGCCATTTATCCGCCCAATCACCCAGTCTGTCCAAATCGCTCTGGAGCTTCCTGGTCTCCTCCTCTGAGCCCACCCCCCCTCCTAGTTTAGTGTCGTCTGCAAATTTGGAAATGCTGCATCCGACTCCCTGATCCAGGTCATTAATGTAAATTGTGAACAGCTGGGGACCCAGGACAGATCCCTGTGGTACCCCACTTGTTACTGCCTGCCATTCAGAAAATGAGCCGTTTATTCCAACTCTCTGTTTTCTATCTGACAGCCAGTTCTCTATCCACGTCAATAATTTCCCCTTTATCCCATGAGCTTCAATTTTCCCTGCTAATCTTTTATGTGGGACCTTATCGAAGGCCTTTTGGAAGTCCAGGTACACCACATCTACTGGCTCTCCCCCATCTATTTTACCAGTTACTCCCTCAAAAAATTCCAATAGATTAGTCAAGCACGATTTACCCTTTGTAAATCCATGTTGACTCTGTCCTATCCTGTCCCCATTTGCTAATTGCTCCGCTATTTCATCCTTAATGATGGACTCCAGCATTTTGCCCACAACTGATGTAAGGCTTACAGGTCTGTAATTACCTGCTTTTTCCCTACCCCCCTTTTTGAATAGTGGGGTAACGTTAGCTACCCTCCAATCCATGGGCACTGTTCCCGAGTCTAATGAATTCTGAAAAATCATACTTAGTGCATCCGCTATCTCTAGGGCCACCTCCTTCAGCACCCTAGGATGCATGTTATCAGGCCCTGGGGATTTGTCCGCCTTCAATCCCTTTAGCTTCCTTAACACCATATCCTTAGAGATATTGACTTGCGTCAGTTCCTCCTTTGCAAATGTCCCTATTTTTCCCGATATCCCAGGGAGGTTTTTTGTGTCTTCCTTCGTAAAGACTGACCCAAAGTATGCATTTAGTTGGTCTGCCATTTCTTTATTTCCCGTTATATATTCCCCCGTATCTGACTGCAATGGGCCAACTTTGGTTTTCACCAGTCTTTTCCTCTTGATATACTTATAAAAGCTTTTGGAGTTAGTTTTTATATTTTCCGCCAGCTTGCTTTCGTAAGCTATTTTGCCCCTCTTGATTAAGCCCTTTGTCCTCCTTTGCTCTATCTTAAACTGTTCCCAATCTTCCGCTCTGGCGCTTTTTTTGGCTATTTTATACGCCCTATCTTTGGATTTTATGCTGTCTCTAATTTCCCCTGTTATCCACGGTTGAGTCACCTTTTTAGATTTCCTTTTATGCCAGATTGGTATAAACAATTTTTGCAATTTTGTCATTCTATCTTTAAATGCTTGCCATTGTTTATCTACCTCCAGTCCTCCCAGGAACGTTGTCCAATCAGACCTACTCAGTTCCCGTCTAATGGCATCATAATTCCCCTTGTTTAAATTCAGGACCTTAGTATCTGAGTCAATTTCTTCGCTCTCCATTTCGAGTGAGAAATCGATCATGTTATGATCGCTCTGACCCAAGGGTCCCCGTACAACAAGATTACTAATTAGTCCCTTCTCATTGCACAGTACCCAGTCCAATATAGCCTGTTCCCGAGTTGGTTCCTCGACATATTGATCCAGATAACCATCCCTTAAACACTCAAGGAATTCCTCCTCCTCATTATTTTTACTGATTAGGCTATTCCAATCTATATGTAAGTTAAAGTCACCTATGATGACAGCTGTGCTCTTATTGCACGCTTCTCTAATTTCCCTCGTGATGCCCTCCCCAACCTCTATTTTACTATTTGGAGGCCTATATACCACTCCTATTAATGTTTTTCGCCCCTCGCTATTTCTTCGCTCCACCCATATAGATTCTGTATTAACTGAGTTAATATCCTTCCTTTCAATTGCATTTATCCCTTCTTTTACAAGCAATGCTACCCCTCCTCCCTTTCTTTTTTGTCGATCCTTCCTAAATACTGAATACCCCTGTATGTTAAGCTCCCAGCCCTGCTCACCCTGCAACCATGTTTCCGTAATCCCAATTAGATCATAATTATTAACCTCTATTTCCACAGCTAATTCATCTACCTTGTTCCTGATGCTTCTCGCATTAAGGTATAAAACCCTCAGGCTTTTTTTATGCTCACATTTTTTATGCTGTCTTACCTGCTTGTGGTACTTTTCACACTTTGGAGGTAACTTTACACACTTTGGAGGTGTCATCTACACCTTGGAGGTTTGGAGGTCTGATTTGCACTTTGGAGCTCTGATCTATCATATCAGCATGGGTGCCATTTACGCTGTGTTACTTTGGACCTCAGATGAGGACCAAGATGACCACCAGCAGCACAAGCTGCACCAGGACCAGCACCAGGACCAGCACCAGGGACAGCCTGCTGCTCACAGACCTGCAGCTCCACAGGTGCGAGGGAGTCAGCAGAGAGGTACAGTTCGCAGGAGGCCACACCTGGCACACAGGGTTTACAGGCAGAGGATAAGCTTCCTCGACATGTCGGAACACCCGTGTCTCAGGAGGCTCAGGGTGTCGCGTCAGGTGGTGGCAGACATTTGCAGCCTGCTGGAACAAGACCTGCTGCCAACTGGACCTGGTGGCCACGCTTTACCAGTGGCTGTCCAAAGTCACCACCGCCCTCAACTTTTTTTGCCTCTGGATCCTTCCAGGGCTCTGCCAGAGACATTTGGAGGATCTCCCAGTCGGCGACCCACAAATGCATAAGACAGGTGACTGATTGCTTCTTTGCCATGGCCGGCAATTATGTCAACTTTGCCTGCGATGATACCAGTCAGAATGAGCGGGTGCTGAGGGTTGCGGCTCTGGCTGGCTTCCCACAGGTGCAGGGCATCACCGACTGCAAACCTGTGGCAATTAAGGCACCCATAAATCACCCAGGAGTGTTTGTCAACCACAAGGGCTTCCACTCCATCAATGTGCAGCTGGTGTGCAACTACAAAAAGATGTTTATGCAGGTGTGTGCGAGATTCCTGGGCAGTTGCCATGACGCTTTCGTCCTGCAGCAGTCCGCCCTCCCAAACGTCTTTGCTCCTGGAAGCAGAGTTACTGGCTGGTTGCTTGGAGACAAGGGATACCCACTTAAAATGTGGCTGATGACACCTCTCAAAAACCCGAGGAATGAGGCAGTGGAGCGATACAATGAATGCCATTTGACCACCAGATGTGTCATTGAACAGCCATCGGTATGCTGAAGATGTACTTCAGGTGCCTGGACAGACCTGGAGGCACCCTTCAGTACGCACCAGCCAGGGTCTCCAGAATGGTCGTGGTGTGCTGTGCCCTGCACAACATTGCGCAGCAGCGAGGTTTGGACCTGCAGGAAGAACAGGACGCAGAACACAGAGCCTCCTCGGATGATTCTGAGGAGGAGGAGGAGGAGGGGGAGGAGGAGGAGGAGGAGGAAGGTGCAGCAGTCAATGCACCACCAGCAGCAAACATTGCAGCCTGAGATGCCCTCATTATTGCGAGGTTCACTTAAGGTTCCACCGGTGCACCCAACTAACAACTACACACAAAAGTCACTTTTACCCCCCAATACCCCATCCCCCCGCCTCCCTCCTCCCCCCACCCCAATGCCACTAACACACAGCAGTCCTGCAAACAACCAAACCTCCCTTTCACAGCCTCCCATTGCTCGGCATCACCTTCGTGTCTTCCCATTCATCATCACACAACTGAAAAGGCCACCTGCCAGCCAGCAGCCAAGAATGGGCAAGATGGGAAAGTGGTGCAAAATAATAATATTTATGTGGGCAAATTTACAACAGAAACTTAACATTCTAGCAATGAGTAACGCACCCATGTACATACCCTTTTGCGACTACAAATCATTACTCTTCTTTTTACAACCACTTCTACGAGGTGCAACCCCTGTGGCTTCAGCAGAGGTAGAGGCAGGCTGCTCAGACCCCTGCCCTGACAGCTGAGATGCTCTTGGCTGACGTCCTCTGGGTTTTGGAGCACGTGAGAGCCCCGCCAAAGACTGCTCCACCTGCACCTGTGCAGGGACAGACACGGCCATCGGGACACAAAGCAGCATGTGGGGTACTGACTGAGCGGGGGGGGGGGGGGGGGGGAAACGGGTGAGAAGTGCAAGCACTTTGAGCAGAGTCCCCACTTCCATGTGCCCTTTAAACTTCAACCCTCTCATGGCCCAGCCGCATTCCCCTGCTAGCAATGAGTTGGAGAACACTTTGCTGCAGATCAGTGGGGCGATGACTGGCTAAGGCTAGAGTATCAGTCATCTTATTTAAGGTAGCATTCAGAGTTTTTTTTTAAATTTGTTTATGGGATGTGGGCGTCGCTAGCAAGGCCAGCATTTATTGCCCATCCCTAATTGCCCTTGAGAAGGTGGTGGTGAGCTGCCTTCTTGAACCGCTGCAGTCCGTGTGGTGAAGGTACTCCCACAGTGCTGTTAGGGAGGGAGTTCCAGGATTTTGACCCAGCGACGATGAAGGATCGCCGATATACTTCTAAGTCAGGATGGTGTGTGACTTGGAGGGGAACTTGGAGGTGGTGGTGTTCCCATGCGCCTGCTGCCCTTGTCCTTCTAGGTGGAAGAGGTTGCGAGTTTGGGAGGTGCTGCCGAAGAATCCTTGGCGAGTTGCTGCAGTGCATCTTGTAGATGGTACACACTGCAGTCACGGTACGCCGTTGGTGGAGAGATGAATGTTTAAGGTGGTGGATGGGGTGCTAATCAAGCGGGCTGCTTTGTCCTGGATGGTGTCGAGCTTCTTGAGTGTTGTTGGAGCTGCACTCATCCAGGCAAGTGGAGATTATTCCATCACACTCCTTACTTGTGCCTTGTAGATGGTGGAAAGGCTTTGGGGAGTCAGGAGGTGAGACACTCGCTGCAGAATACCCAGCCCCTGATCTGCTCTTGTTGCCACAGTATTTACGTGGCTGGTCCATTTAAGTTTCTGGTCAATGGTGAGCCCCAGAATGTTGATGGTGGGGGATTCGGCGATGGTAAGGTCATTGAAGGTCAAGGGGTGGTGGTTAGACTCTCGCTTGTTGGAGATAGTCATTGCCTGGCACTCGTGTGGTGCAAATGTTACTTGCCACTTATCAGTCCAAGCCTGAATGTTGTCCAGGTCTTGCTGCATGCAAGTATGGACTGCTTCATTATCTGAGGAGTTGTGAACGGCGCTGAACACTGTGCAATCATCAGCGAACAACCCCACATCTGACTTTATGAAGGAGGGAAGGTTATTGATGAAGCAGCTGAAGATGATAGGGCCTGAGGAACTCCTGCAGCGATGTCCTAGGGCTGTGATCATTGACCTCCAACAACCACAACCATCTTCCTTTGTGCTAGGTATGACTCCAGCCAGTAGAGAGTTTTCCCCCTGATTCCCATTGACTTCAGTTTTACTAGGGTTCCTTGATGCCACACTCGGTCAAATGCTGCCTTGATGTCAAGAGCAGTTACTCTCACCTCACCTCTGGAATTCAGCTCTTTTGTCCATGTTTGGACCAAGGCTGTAATGAGATCGGGAGCTGAGTGATCCTGGTGGAACCCAAAGTGGGCATCAGTGAGCAGGTTATTGGTGAATGCCTGCAGGCACTCGTGTGATTGCCGCGTTTGATGCTCCATGCAAGTGGCCACACTTTCCGTGGACGAAGACATCATCGTGAAGACATCATGCCACTCATGCTTGAGATGGACACCTCCAATCCCTCTGCAAGCGTGTACAGTGTGGCTGGAACGCCTGCCGGTACATCGCACATTCTCTGCTGCTGCTCCAGAAATATCCTGTTTGTCGACGGCCCCCAAGATACAGCCCCTGCATCCAGGTGAACAGAGTTTGGAACGTCCTGCACCCTGCGACGTGGACTCTCCACTGCTGTCCCTGTCTCCACCATCTCCTCATGCTCACTTGTGATGCGTGAGTCACCAGGTGACAACCCAAATACCTGTCTTACTGGTCCCACTAAAGTGTGAGCATCTGAGCTGGTGCATGGTCTGCATGAGTCCTGTGACGATGCACCCTCAGAAGGATTGACTCCTCTGAGGAGTCGTTGTCATCGTTGCCAACCTGGACCACCTCCTGCAGGACTCGTGAAGGCCCTGTGAGAGATAAATGACATGAATGAGTTCTGTCATGGTAAGAATGTTTGAAGTTATCATTAGGATGTCTTTATTTGCAACACCTAAAGCTCTGATTGGTCCACTTGGAACACAAGTCCTGATTGCTGATTGGTTCCCTTGGAGGACAAGACACACCCAGCAGTTTCTCTGGAATATGTAATTAGATCGTCCCTGCCTATGTAATCAGTTACATTGCAAAGTGTAATTCACGCCATTCTGACTGCCAGGCTCCAGACAGAACAGAGCTCACTTGGAACAGACAGGGCTCACCCTCACGGGTTAAGACCTTCTCCCACCCCCCAACCAAGTTCCTGCCCCCACTGCCCAAGTTCCTGAACTCCTCCTCCCAGCCCAAGTTCCTGACCTCCTCCTCCCCACCCAAGTTCCTGACCTCCTCCTCCCCACCCAAGTTCCTGACCTCCTCCCCCTCCCCGCCTAAGTTCCTGAACTCCTCCCTCCCTGCCCAATTTCCTGACCTCCCCCCCAAGTTTCTGACATTCTCCCCCCACCCAAGTGCCTGACCATCCCCTCGCCCCCAACCCAGCCCAAGTTCCTGACCTCCCCCTGCCCAAGTTTCTGACCTCCTCCCCCCACCCAAGTTCCTGTCCTTCTCCCCTTGACCAAGTTCCTGACTTTTTTCCCCCACCGCCCCCATAGATGGGGCATTGTGTGTGGGTCATGGATTGTTAACAGGTTTATTGGGTATGAAGTGAATAGTGACAGTGTCATGACTTCCAGATTTTGTCCCAGTCCAATGATGTCACTTGCCACACATGCATCAGGCTTTCTGAGAAATCAATCATGTGTAGGGGGAGGAGAGGGAGAATGTGGTGCAGGTGTAAAGGGGGTGGGGTTTGAAGAACATGATCCATCTTACCATCTCACTCTCATCACCCCCCCTCAGACCTGGATCACGTTCTTCTGCCATCCCCTTCTGTGCTCTCCATACTCATTACCCTCCGCCCCCAACCAAGTTCCTGACCTCCTCTCCCTGAGTTCCTGACCTCCTCTCCCCGCCCCTCCTCCCTCTCTCTCTCTCCCCTCTGATCCCCTCTCTCCCCATCCCCTCTCACTCTCTGCCTCCCCTCTCTCTCTCTGTCCCCTCCCAGTCTCTCTCTCTGCTCTCTTTCTCTGCCTCAGTCTCTCTCTCTCCACCAGTCTCTCCCTCTCTCTCCCACTGTCTCTCTCTCTGCCCCAGTCTCTCTCTCTGCCCCAGTCTCTCTCTCTCTCCCAGTCTCTCTCCCTCATTCCCCCAGTCTCTCTTTCTCTCTCCCCCCTCTCTCCCCAGTCTCTTTCTCTCTCTGCCCCTCTCTCTCTCTCCCCAGTCTCTCTCCCTATCTCCCCAGTCTCTCTCTCTCTCTCTCTCTGCCCCTCTCTCTCTCTCCCCATTCTCTCTCCCTCTCTCCCCAGTCTCTCTCTCTCCCTGCCCCTCTCTCTCTCTCCACCAGTCTCTCCCCTCTCTCCCCAGTCTCTCTCTCTCTCTCTGCCCCTCTCTCTCTCTCTCTCTCTCCACCAGTCTCTCCCTCTCTCCCCAGTCTCTCTCTCTCTCTGCCCCTCTCTCTCTCTCTCTCTCTCTCCCCCTAGTCTCTCTCTCTCTCTCTGCCCCCTTTCTCTCCCCTTCTCTCCCGACACTTTCTCTCTCTCTCTGCCCCCTCTCTCCCTCGCACATCCGATTTCCTCTCTCTCTCAGAAGGCTGCGGAAATGTTTGTGTAGATAATCACAGCGTGAGGGAAAGGTGGAAATTGGAAGCAAAGTTGATGAAATTTTCCAGTTCAGGGCGAGAGCAGGAAACGGCACCGATACAGTCATCAATGTACTGGAAAAAGAGGCGAGGTGAGGGGACCTGAGTAGGACTGGAACAAAGAATGTTCCATGTATCCAACGAAAAGGTAGGCATAGCTACGACTCATTCGGGAGGTGTAGAGAGACTGGACGTCCATGGTGAAAAGGAGATGATTAGAGCTAGGAAACTGGAAACTGTTAAAGTGGTGGAGTGTGTGAAGGGATATTTACTAGTCCTAGCACCTTTAGGACTACCCCGGATCAGGCGTATTTCTCAGACGTTCACTTTCAACTAAAGTTTGAGGTAGCCGAATCCTAAAGACGCTTAATTGGGTCTAAAGGTCCGGGCTATCTCTCCCTAAAGGAAAGGAACAACCCGAGAATGTTACCGTCCTCCAGATAGCGCTTTTAATAAGTTTAGCTAGACTGTAATGTTCCAGATATTATGAGGGTCCGGAAAACTCCCTCAGAATTCTGCAACTCCTCACCAAAGAGTGTACACAGATTGAGTTTGTGAGTTTTTGATGCAGAAGTCTCATGTGAGACAATTCTAAAAATACATAGATTTATTAAAGAACCGACATGCAATTTACAGTTGGTGAGTCAATCAATCGCGACATTAACCATTGTAAAAAGAGAAAACATGCTATCTTATTATTAACAGAGAATCTTACTTTTAAATCTTAACTTCACTACAGTATTACAGTTCTTAAAGTTCTTATACAGGATATCCACCAATATCAAATACCTTGATCCCCGAGGTACAAAGAGTTGGAGACTACAGAGCCGCCTCTGAAGCCGAGTCTGTTATCCTATTTGAGAGTTCAATATTTATACCCTTTTCCAGTGGTATTTCCATTAAGGTTTTCTGCAGATGCATGCTAATTATCTCTAGTCATTTTTCTGCCGACCTCTGCAACTCTTACTACCACCTCAGCCAGAATCATGTCTCATCTCTAGGTGTTCTAAGTTTACCATATAAAAACGGTGTGACGGCAGGTGTTTCTTACTTTATATCATCTTTACGAGGGTAGATGTTCCTTATCTTATGTGCTTCTTTATGAAGTGTAAATTAGAACACCTTATCCAGGGTGAACCATTGTTTTTGTTCCCAAAAGTTCAGCCTGTCGGAGCCCTTCACCTTCTGTTTCAATAAGGTTATTTATTCAGGGTCAACAACTGTCTTATCTCAATAGCCAGAATGCTTTCATAGCTATTACATAGTTAGGTTTCTAAATTTCCAAATTTCCAAACCCAGTTTGTCATGTTTTAATAAGGCCAGAATTCTTTCATAAGATAGTGTATTTTTCTGAATAGGTTATATGGCTTATTCCTTCACAGGTGTCTGAAGAATCGTGGATGTAAGTGGGACAAGACTGGACAAGGTGAGAAAAAATTATGTATAGATAGGAATAAATAAGTTCCGTGGGGCAAGAACATGTTTGTGGATCTTGGGAAGGAGGTAGAAGTGGGCTGTGCAGGGTTGGGGGAGTATGAGGTTGGAGGCTGTGGAGGGAAGATCTCCAGACAAGATGAGGTCAGTGACAGTCTGGGAAATGATGGCTTGATGTTCGGTGGTGGGATCATGGTCCAGGGGAGGGAGGAGGAGGTGTCGGAGAGTTGGCGTTCAGCCTCCACAAGGTAGAGGCCAAATCGCCAAACAACAACAGGTTTAATGACAATGTCAGGGTTGGACCTGAGAGAACAGAGTGCTGCAAGTTCAGAGAGAGGTAGGTTAGAGTGAGTGAGGGCAGTAGAAAAATTGAGACTACCGCTGTCATGCCAGCAGTTCCCAATGAAAAGATCTAGAGAGGGTAAGAGGCCAGAGGGAGGGGTCCAGGTGCAGCTAGAATTCTGAAGACGAGAGAAAGTGTCCGCTGTGCGGGGGGGAAGACTCCTGGCCAAAGAGGTGGGCACGGAGTCGAAGGCAATGGAAGAAGAGCTCAGCATCGTGCCGAGCTCACAATTGATTAAGGTGGGGGTAAGAGTGGATGAAGCTAAGGCTTTTGTTGAGGAATGATTGTTCTGGGTCATAGAGGAGAAGGTCAGACGGGACAGTGAAAACACGGCAAAGGGTGAGATTGGAAGGAGGGATGGGGTCAGAGGAAAGTGAAGGGGAAGAAGAATCCGGAGGGGTGTTGGTATCTAAGTAATCCCTGATACCTGAAAGGAAGAAAAAACGTTTTTTGTTAAAGCACCAGATGAGGCGATGGCTGAAATAGAACTATGGACCAGGACAACTCTGAGATAGAGTAAGTCGGTGTTGCTGAAGAGAGAGGTCGAGAACATGAATGTGGCACCGCATGGCATTGAGCGTGGATCTCAGGAGGCGGCGAGAACAGTGATTTGAGGAATGCTGAATATCATGAAGATATCTGTAATCATGGGTGGATCTGAAACACGAGGGGTAGAATTTCAATTGGAATCCACGTGGAATAAGTCGGAGCCGGAGACGGTTGCTGAGGAAGGAGATGTGGCTGTGAAAGCTAGTTTTAGCAGATACCTGATTAAACATGAGAAGAGAAACTGAAAACAATGAAGGTGAACAAGGTAAAAGAGACAAACGGAAATCCCGTCGGAGAGCAGAGCAGTACTTCTTCAAGGTGGGCCTTCCTGGAAGAGAAGTGGCAGTGATTTAAACACTAAGGGTAAGATGAATGCCAGTTAGTATCATGAATTGCCTTTATTTACATTTCTAAGACACACGCCTGCCTTCATTTCTTACAATGTTGGAATAGAACGTTTCCTTTTAATGAGGTCATCGACCTTTCATCAGTTCATCAACTTGAAATGTTCACTTTGTTTCTCTCTCCACAGATGCTGCCTAACTTGCTGACTATTTCCAGCATTTCCTGTTTTTATTATAGTAGTGTACAAGTTGTGTAAGCCGTGGTTCATTTTATTGCACTATTTTGAAGAAGAGCAGGGGAGTTATCCCTGGTGTCCTGGCCAATATTTATTCCTCAACCAACATCACTAAGGCAGAAAATCTGGTTATTATCACATTGTTGTTTGTGGGAGCTTGCTGTGTGCAAATTGGCTGCAGTGTTTCCTACATAACAACAGTGGCTACAGTTCAAAAGTACTTCATTGACTGTAAATGCGGTTTTGCGATGTCCTTAGATCATGAAAGGTGCTTATTTTTTATTCGTTAATGGGATGTGTACGTCGCTGGCAAGGCCAGCATTTATTGCCCATCCCTAATTGCCCCTTGAGAAGGTGGTGGTGAGCCGCCTCCTTGAACTGCTGCAGTCCGTGTGGTGAAGGTACTCCCACAGTGCTGTTAGGGAGGGAGTTCCAGGATTTTGATCCAGCGACTATGAAGGAACGGCGATATATTTCAATGTTAGGATGGTGTGTGGCTTGGAGGGGAACTTGGAGGTGGTGGTGTTCCCATGCACCTGCTGCCCTTGTCCTTCTAGGTGGAAGAGGTCGCGGGTTTGGGAGGTGCTGCCGAAGAAGCCTTGGCGAGTTGCTGCAGTGCATCTTGTAGATGGTGCACACTGCAGCCATGGTACGCCGGTGGTGGAGGGAGCGAATGTTTAAGATGGTGGATAGGGTGCCAATCAAGTGGACTGATTTGTCCTGGATAGTATCGAGCTTTTTGAGTGTTGTTGGAGCTGCACTCATCCAGGCAAGTGGACAGTATTTCATCACACTCCTTACTTGTGCCTTGTAGATGGTGGAAAGGCTTTGGGGAGTCAGGAGGTGAGACACTCGCCGCAGAATACCTAGCCTCTGGCCTGCTCTTGTTGCCACTGTATTTATGTGGCTGGTCCAGTTAAGTTTCTGGTCCATGGTGACCCCCAGGATGTTGATGGTGGGGGATTCGGTGATGGTAATGCCATTGAATGTCAAGGGGAGGTGGTTAGACTCTCGCTTGTTGGAGATAGTCATTGCCTGGCACTTCTGTGGCGCGAATGTTACCTGCCACCTATCAGCCCAAGCCTGAACGTCGTCCAGGTCTTGTTGCATGCGAGCATGGACTGCTTCATTATCTGAGGAGTTGTGAATGGCACTGAACACTGTGCAGTCATCAGCGAACATCCCCATTTCTGACATTATGTTGGAGGGAAGGTCATTGATGAAGCAGTTGAAGATGGTTGGGCCTAGGACACTGCCCTGCTAATGGAAGTGAACACTGTACAATCATCAGCGAACATCCCCACTTCTGACTTATGATGAAGGAATGTCATTGATGAAGTAGCTGAAGATGGTTGGGCCGAGGACACTTCCATGAGGAACTCCTGCAGCGATGTCCTAGGGCTGAGATGATTGGCCTCCAACAACCACAACCATCTTCCTTTGTGCTAGGTATGACTCCAGCCACAATGTGAATCTGTCTGACTGTAATCCGAGCGAGGAACCGCAAGGACGTCCGCATCACCCACGCCATGAAAGGAGCTGACGACTGCTGGACAGACCACTGCCTAATCTGCTCTGTCATCTCCATCAACGTAGCCCCAAAACAGCGGCAGCAATGCCGCAGGAAAATCAACGCTGGAGCACTCAAAGACCCTGCTAAGAAAGCCCTATTCAGCCTGTGCCTCACAACCAACCTGACGACTCCCAGTGATTCAGAGACACAGAGTGTCCACAGCGCCTGGTCTACACGCAAGGCCTCCATAATCAGCCCCTGTGAAGAGAAGCTCAGTCACTCGACCAGGAAACACCAAGACTGGTTCGACGAGAACGACCAGGAGATCCAGGAGCTAATAAGCCGCAAGCGCAAGGCATTCCTGATCTGGAAACAGCAACAGAACTCGAAAGCAAGAAAGCAGCTCTACAGATGCCTGAAGGCCGAGGTCCAACAAAAAACTCGCGACCTAAAGAACAGATGGTGGGTGGAGAAAGCGCAGGAGATCCAGCAGCTAGCCGACAACCACGACGTGCGTGGATTCTTCAGCGCAGTCAAGACCACCTACGGCCCAAGCACCCAAGATCCTACCCCACTGCGGGCCAAGAATGGAGAGGTACTCATCAAGGACAGAGAGGCAGTCAGTGCCCGCTGGAAGGAGCACTTCCAAGATCTCCTTAACCGAGACTTTGTCTTCGACGCGAGTGTCCTCAACTCCATCCCGCAGCATGCCACCCGCCACCACCTCAGTACAACCCCAGCCCAGCATGAGGTTGAAAAGGCCATCCGACAACTGAAGAACAACAAGGCCTCAGGAGCAGATGGAATCCCCGCCGAGGTGCTAAAACGTGGCAGAGAAGCACTATTGGCGCGAATACATGAACTCATTTCTCTTATTTGGAAGGAGGAGAGCATGCCAGGGGATCTCAGAGACGCCGTAATCATGACCATCTTCAAGAAAGGTGACAAGTCTAATTGCGGTAATTACAGAGCTGTCTACCACAGGGAAAGTCATCGCAAGAATCCTCCTCAATCGCCTTCCCCAGTGGCTGAAGAGCTCCTCCCAGAGTCACAATGCGGATTCCGCCCACTAAGGGCACAATGGACATGATCTTCACCGCGCGTCAACTACAAAAGAAATGCAGGGAACAGCACCAAGCGCTGTACATGGCCTTCTTTGACCTCACAAAGGCCTTCAACGCCAGCAACTTTGAGGGATTATGGAGTGTCCTCTTCAAATTCGGCTGCCCTCAAAAGTTTGTCACCATCCTCCGCCTGCTTCACGACAACATGCAAGCCGTGATCCTGACCAACGGATCCACCACAGACCCAATTCACATACGGACCGGGGTCAAGCAAGGCTGTGTCAGCGCACCAACGCTCTTCTCGATCTTCCTGGCTGCAATGCTCCATCTCACCCTCAGTAAGCTCCCCGCTGGAGTGGAGCTAATCTACAGAACAAACGGGAAACTGTTCAACCTCCGTCACCTCCAGTCCAGATCCAAGGTCGTCCCATACTCTGTCATCGAATTACAGTATGCAGACGATGCTTGTGTCTGCGCACACTCTGAGGTCGAACTGCAAACCATCGTCAACACCTTCACCGAAGCGTATGAGAGCATGGGCCTTACACTAAACATCCGTAAGACAAAGGTCCTCTATCAACCTGCCCCCGCCACACAGTACTGCTCCACGATTATCAAAATCCATGACGAGGCCTTGGACAACGTGGACCACTTTCCATACCTCGGGAGCCTACTGTCAACAAGGGCAGACGTCGATGACGAAGTCCAACACCGCCTTCAGTGTGCCAGTGCAGCCTTCGGTCGCCTGAGGAAGAGAGTGTTTGAAGACCAGGACCTCAAACCCAGCACCAAGCTCATGGTCCACAGAGCAGTAGTGATAACCGCCCTGCTGTATGCCTCAGAGACATGGACCATGTACAGCAGGCACCTCAAAGCACTAGAGAGATACCACCAACGCTGCCTCCGCAAGATCCTGCAGATCCATTGGCAGGATAGGCGCACCAACGTCAGTGTTCTCGCTCAGGCCAACATCCCCAGCATCGAAGCTTTGACCATGCTCGATCAGCTCCGATGGATGGGCCACATCGTCCGCATGCCCGATACGAGACTCCCAAAACAAGCAGAGGAAACACTTCAAGGACACCCTCAAAGCCTCCTTGAAAAAGTGCAACATCCCCACCGACACCTGGGAATCCCTGGCCCAAGACCGCACAAAGTGGAGGAGCAGCATCCGGGAAGGCGCCGAACACCTCGAGTCTCTTCGCCGGGAGCAAGCGGAAGCCAAGCGCAAACAGCGGAAGGAGCGCACGTCAACCCAAGCACCCCACCCACCTGCCCCTTCAACCACTGTCTGCCCCACCTGTGACAGAGACTGTAGGTCCCACATTGGCATCATCGGTCCCCTGAGAACTCATTTTTAGTGTGGAAGCAAGTCATTCTCGGTTCCGAGGGACTGCCGAAGAAGAATTATTCTGACTGAGAGGTGAGAGTGCTACCGACTGAGCCAATCTGACACTTGGCCATGAAATAATAATAATTCCGAATCCATTGCCTTCTCAACCTTGGGTGAGATTGTTAATCTAATGTTGCCTAGCAGATTGACAGAATCATGCAGGGAGCTCGCATTTAACTTGATCACCTTTGTACTCAAACATAGCATAACACAATAAATAAATTTACGAAAGTAATTGAGCTTACTGTGATGGAAATATCTTTTCTCAAATCATCTGGCTTAAGAACTTGGGGATATCACAGTATCAACAACATGGACTATGGTTCTAAAGAATTTTATCAACAGTGACAGCTGACTGGTGGACCGCGCTCTCTCTCCCTCCACCCCCCAACACCCTGCAAACACATAGCCTAGAATTTCCTAGGAGCTGCTCCCGCTCCACGGCTGTAACTTCGACGGAAGGCCCGTTTACGACTTGATCATAAATCTAGGCTGACACTCCAGTGCTGTACTGAGGGAGTGCTGCACTGTCAGAGGTGCCGTCTTTCAGATGTGACGTTAAACTGAGGCTCTGTCTCCTCTCTCAGGCGGATCGAAGAAAAGCAGGGGAGTTCTCCCCGTTGTCTTGGCCAATATTCATCCCTCCACTAACACCTAAAAACAGATTATAAGAACATAAGAACATAAGAAATAGGAGCAGGAGTAGGCCAATCGGCCCCTCGAGCCTGCTCCGCCATTCAATAAGATCATGGCTGATCTGATCCTAACCTCAAATCTAAAGAACACAAGAAGTAGGAGCAGGACCCGGCCACTCAGCCCCTGGGCCCGCTCCGCCAGCCACAGGGCCTTGACCGATCCGAACTCAGCCTCATGTCCAATTTCCTGCCCGCTCCCCGTAACCCCTAATTCCCTTTACTTCTAGGAAACTGTCTATTTCTGTTTTAAATTTATTTAATGATGTAGCTTCCACAGCTTCCTGGGGCAGCAAATTCCACAGACCTACTACCCTCTGAGTGAAGAAGTTTCTCCTCATCTCAGTTTTGAAAGAGCAGCCCCTTATTCTAAGATTATGCCCCCTAGTTCTAGTTTCACCCATCCTTGGGAACATCCTTACCGCATCCACCCGATCAAGCCCCTTCACAATCTTATATGTTTCAATAAGATCGCCTCTCATTCTTCTGAACTCCAATGAGTAGAGTCCCAATCTACTCAACCTCTCCTCATATGTCCACCCCCTCATCCCCGGGATTAACCGAGTGAACCTTCTTTGTACTGCCTCGAGAGCAAGTATGTCTTTTCTTAAGTATGGACACCAAAACTGTATACAGTATTCCAGGTGCGGTCTCACCAATACCTTATATAACTGCAGCAATACCTCCCTGTTTTTATAATCTATCCCCCTAGCAATAAAAGCCAACATTCCATTGGCCTTCTTGATCACCTGCTGCACCTGCATACTAACTTTTTGATTTTCTTGCACTAGGACCCCCAGATCCCTTTGTACTGCAGTACTTTCCAGTTTCTCGCCATTAAGATAATAACTTGCTCTCTGATTTTTCCTGCCAAAGTGCATAACCTCACATTTTCCAATATTGTATTGCATCTGCCAAATCTCCGCCCACTCACCCAGCCTGTCTATATCCCCTTGTAGGTTTTTTATGTCCTCCTCACTTTCTACTTTCCCTCCCATCTTTGTATCATCTGCAAACTTTGATATGTTACACTCGGTCCCCTCCTCCAAATCGTTAATATAGATTGTAAAGAGTTGGGGACCCAGCACCGACCCCTGCGGAACACCACTGGCTACTGGTTGCCAGTCCGAGAATGAACCATTTATCCCAACTCTCTGCTTCCTGTTAGATAACCAATCCTCCACCCATGCCAGAATATTACCCCCAATCCAGTGATTTTTTATATTGAGCAATAATCTTTTATGTGGCACCTTGTCGAATGCCTTCTGGAAGTCTAAATACACTACGTCCACTGGTTCCCCTTTATCCACCCTATACGTTATGTCCTCAAAGAACTCAAGCAAATTTGTCAGACATGACTTCCCCTTCAAAAAGCCATGCTGACTTTGTCCTATTAAATTATGTTTATCTAAATGTTCCGTTACTGTCTCCTTAATAATAGACTCCAAAATTTTACCCACCACAGATGTGAGGCTAACTGGTCTATAATTTCCAGCCTTCTGCCTACTACCCTTTTTAAATATCTGGTCATTATCACATTGCTATTTGTGGACCCTGGTGTGCACAAATTGGCTGCCATGTTTCCTACACTACAAACAGTGCCGACACTTCAAAAAGTACTTTATTGGCTGTAAATCACTTTGTGACGTCCTGAGGTCGTGAAAGCCGCTACAGAAACGCATGTCTTCTTTCTTTATACTGGGATTCTGCCGCGCTTACGGCCAAGTTAGTGCAGGGGAGAGGGTGCCGCTCTGAGGAACCACCGGGCCAAGTGAATCCACTGACCCTGGTGCTGTGGAATGGGCAGAGTTCATGAACTTTCGCTACTCCAAGTACCCAGTAACATGGCGGAAGTGGCTGCTCCCTTCCTGTTGATCTGGTCTTTCCCTTTGTGGAGCTGGTGAACCCACTGTATTTTCCCAGCATCTTCTGATTTTCAACGCATGATCTCCAGCTTTACTGTTTCCATGTCTCTCATTATCTTTGCCTTGACATTGGGCCATCCACCTCCTCAGCTATTTCCCTGCTCAATCTATGACTGCGTTCCACCCCACTCCATAGCAGGAGAAGGATGGATTGGAATGAGCACATCATAAGAACATAAAAAATAGGAGCAGGAGTAGGCCATTTGGCCCCTCGAGCCTGTTCCGCCATTCAATGAGATCATGGCTGATCTGATCTTGGCTTCAACTCCACTTTCCTGCCCACTCCCCATAACCCTTGACTCCCCTATATTTCAAAAATCTGTCTATCTCCACCTTAAATATATTCAATGACCCAGCCTCCACAGCTCTCTGGGCAAGAGAATTCCAAAGATTCACGACCCTCTGAGAGAAGAAATTCCTCCTCATCTCCGTTTTAAATGGACGGCCCCTTATTCTGAAACTGTGTCCCCTAGTTCTAGATTCCACCACAAGGGAAAACATCCTCTCTGCATCTACCCTGTCCAAACCCCTCAGAATCTTATATGTTTCAATAAGATCACCTCTCATTCTTCTAAACTCCAATGAGTATAGGCCCAACCTGCTCAACCTTTCTTCATAAGACAACACCCTCATCTCCGGAATCAACCTCGTGAACCTTCTCTGAACTGCCTCCAATGCAAATATATCCCTCCTTAAATATGGAGACCAAAACTGTACACAGTTTTGTTTCTCTAACGTCTTTCATTTCTCTCTTGATTTTCATCAGTTGCTGAGATGATCTGTTGCATTACCTGGCATTCATCCCGCTGATACTTTCTCTCTGCGTTTGTTCATTCTTTTATGACCCTTCCCCCGTTTTCCTGATTCTACGTTCATAATAATATGCTGGGTCATCTCTTATTTTTCAGTTCTGAAGGAAAGGTGCACGGGCCCGAAACGCGACTCTCTGTTCTCTCTACAGATGGCAATTGACCCAAGATTTCCAGCATTTGCTTTATATTTGGCCACTAAAATGGCAGGATGCACTAGGAGAGGAGTAGGAGAGCCCGGTAAATAAGATCATTCATAAAAAACAATCAATGGAGGGACCAATAAGAAAAAAAAATCGCACAGGATTGTTGACTGGGTAAGCGCACAGCAGTCATTATAATCACTGCTAAACAGAAGTCTTCCTTCATACAAACAAAGGGCTCTAGGCAATCCTGAATTAATCCATTTTGTTTCTTTACAAGTTTGATAAACCACTTCCACACTGCCCTTGGGAGATCCTAGCAGGTGACCCATATCATTTAATGTGGAGACAGGTGGAACACTGAGATTTCCCTGCTCAATCTTTGACTACATTGCACCCCACGCCATAGCAGGAGAGTGATGGATTGGAAGGAGCACTGACAGATTGTAGGCTTCTATTGATTGCCGTAAGCTGAGCATCAATGTAATGGCTGATGGTGTTCATTCATTCGGAGTGTGGTTGAAGGCCACCTGTATGACAGTCAGTCAACAAGTTCATATGACTATTGCAACTTTATATCGTTCTCAAACAACAAGCTTACTCTAGGAACACAAGAGCAGATAAAGTTGAAAGTCAAAATCAAGGAACTTTTGCTAATCTTTTCTGTATAGATCCAAAAAGCCGATAAAAATTCTAACCAATCCAATATTGCAGAGGGTGCTTCAAACAGGGGCTAGGCCCCTTATTTTTGTTTTATTCATTCCTGGGATGTGGGCGTCACTGGCAAGGCCAGCATTTATTGCCCATCCCTAATTGCCCTTGAGAAGGTGATGATGAACCGCCTTCTTGAACCGCTGCAGTCCGTGAGGGGAAGGTACTCCCACAGTGCTGTTAGGGAGGGAGTTCCAGGATTTTGACCCAGCGACTATGAAGGAACAGCAATATATTTCTAAGTCAGGATGGTGTGTGACTTGGAGGGGAACTTGGAGGTGATGGTGTTCCCATACGCCTGCTGCCCTTGTCCTTCTAGCTGGTAGTGGTCATGGGTTTGGGAGGTGCTATTGAAGAAGCCTTGGCAAGTTGCTGCAATGCATCTTGTAGATGGTACACACTGCAGCCACGGTACGCCGGTGGTGGAGGGAGTGAATGTTTAAGGTGGTGGATGGGGTGCCAATCAAGCAGGGTGCTTTGTCCTGGATGGTGTCGAGCTTCTTGAGTGTTGTTGGAGCTGCACTCATCCAGGCAAGTGGAGAGTATTCCATCATACTCCTGACTTGTGCCTTGTAGATGGTGGAAAGACTTTGGGCAGTGAGGAGGTGAGACACTCGCCACAGCATACCCAGCCTCTGACCTGCTCTTGTAGCCACAGTATTTATGTGGCTGGTCCAGTTAAGTTTCTGGTCAATCGTGAGCCCCAGGATATTGATGTTGGGGGATTCGGTGATGGTCTGCCATTGAATGTCAAGGGACAGTGATTAGACGCTCTCTTGTTAGAGATAGTCATTGCCTGGCACTTGCGTGGCACGAATGTTACTTGCCACTTTTCAGCCCAAGCCTAAGTGTCGTCCAGGTCTTGCTGCATACGAGCATGGACTGCTTCATTATCTGAGGAGTTGCGAATGGAACTGAACACTGTGCAGTCATCAGCGAACACCCCCAATTCTGTCCTTATGATGGAGGGAAAGTCATTGATGAAGCAGCTGAAGATGGTTGGGCCTAGGGCACTGCCCTGAGGAACACCAGCAGCGATGTCCTGGGGCTGAGATGAATGGCCTCCAAAAAACACAACCATCATCCATTGTGCTAGTTATGACTCCAGCCAGTGGAGAGTCTTTCCCCTGATTCTCATTGACATCAATTTTACTGGAGCTCCTTGATGCCACACTCGGTCAAATGCTGCCTTGATGTCAAGGGCAGTCACTCTCACCTCTGGAATTCAGCTCTTTTGTCCATGTTTGGACCAAGGCTGTAATATGGTCTTGAGCCGAATGGTCCTGGCAGAACCAACACTGAGCATCAGTGAGCAGGTTATCAGTGAGTAAGTGCCGCTTGATAGCACTGTCGATGACACCTTCCATCACTTTGCTGATGATTGAGAGTAGACTGATGGGGCGATAATTGGCCAGATTGGATTTGTCCTGCTTTTTGTGGATAGGACATACCTGGGCAGTTTTCCACATTGTCGGATAGATGCCAGTGTTGTAGCTGTACTGGAACAGCTTGGCTAGAGACGCGGCTAGTTCTGGAGCACAAGTCTTCAGCTCGATAGCCGGGATGTTGTCGGGGCCCACAGCCTTTGCTGTATCCAGTGTGCTCAGCTGTTTCTTGATATCACGTGGAGCGAATCGAATTGGCTGAAGACTGGCTTCTGTGATGGTGGGCACCTCAGGAGGAGGCTGAGGTGAGTCATCCACTCGGCACTTCTGGCTGAAGATGGTTGCAAATGCTTCAGCCTTCTCTTTTGCACTCACGTGCTAGGCTCCGCCATCATTGAGCATGGGGATATTCTTGGAGCCTCCTTCTCCCGTCAGTTGTTTAATGGTCCACCACCATTCACGACTGGATGTGGCAGGACTGCAGAGCTTTGATCTGATCCGTTGATTGTGGGATCGCTTAGCTCTGTCTATAGCATGCTGCTTCCATTGTTTAGCCTGCATGTAGTCCTGTGTTGCATCTTCCCCAGGTTGGCACCTGATTTTTAGGTACGCCTGGTGCTGCTCCTGGCATGCTCTTCTACACTTCTCATTGAACCAGGGTTGGTCACCTGGTTTGATGTTAATGGTAGAGGGAGGGATATGCCGGGCCATGAAGTTACAGATTGTGGTGGAATACAATTCTGCTGCTGCTGATGGCCCACAGTGCCTCATGGGTTCCCAGTTTGTATGTATGTTCATGTGTTGGGCATGTATGTGTGTGCATGTGTGCGATTGTGTTTGCATGTATGTGTATGTATTTGTGTGTGCATGTGTATGTGTGTGTGTATGTTTATGTGTGTTTATGTGTGTTTTTGCATGTATGTCTGTACATGTGTGCGTGTGTGTCTGTGTGTGTGTGTGTGTGCGTGTATGTCTGTGTGTGTGTGTCTGCATGTATGTCTGTGTGTGTCTGTGTGTGTGTGCGTCTGTGTGTGTGTGTCTGTGTGTATGTCTGTGTCTGTGTGTGTCTGTGTGTCTGTGTCTGTGTGTCTGTGTGTGTATCTGTGTGTATGTCTGTGTGTGTCTATGTGTATGTCTGTGTGTGTGTGTGTGTGTGTGTCTGTGTATATGTGTGTGTGTATGTCTGTGTGTGTCCGTGTGTGTGTGTGTGTGTCTGTGTATGTGTGTGTGTGTATGTGTGTGTGTGTGTATGTCTGTGTGTGTCTGTGTGTATGTCTGTGTGTGTGTGTCTGTGAGTGTGTTTGTGTGTCTGTCTGTGTGTGTGAGTGTGTGTGTCTGTGTGTCTGTGTTTGTCTGTGTGTGTGTGTGTCTGTATGTGTGTTTGTGTGGGTGTCTGTATGTGTGTGTCTGTATGTGTGTGTCCGTGTGTTTGTCTGTGTGTGTGTGTTTGTCTGTGTGTGTCTGCGTGTGTCCATGTGTGTGTGTGTGTGTCTGTCTGTCTGTGTGAGTGTGTCTGTCTGTCTGTGTATGTGTGTCTGTGTCTGTGAGTGTGTGTGTCCGTGTGTGTGTGAGTGTGTGTGTCCATGTGTGTGTGTGTGTGTCTGTGTGTGTGTGTCTGTGTGTGTGTCTGTGTGTGTGAGTGTGTGTGTCTGTGTGTGTGTGAGTGTGTGTGTGTGTCTGTGTGTGTGTGTGTGTGTCTGTGTGTGTGTGTGTGTCTGTGTGTGTGTGTGTCTGTGTGTGTGTGTCTGTGTGTGTGTGTGTGTGTCTGTGTGTGTGAGTGTGTGTGTGAGTGTGTGTGTGAGTGTGTGTGTGTGTGTGTGTGTGTGTGTGTGTGCATATACGGGTGTGTTTGGTGGATTTCCACACCGAGCAAAAATAAAAATCTCACTCTCCATATTTAAGCTCCATTGCGTGTTTGCCACATGAAATGTTCACTGTTCCATTTTAAAATGAACTGAATACAAATAGATGTCGAGTAGTGGTAATGAACATAGAAATCACATTAATAATATAATATCCTCGATTGCAATAGCAGCTGTAATAAACTCAAATCGATGTGACATTCTCCAGACAAACTCGATATTGATCAACTGTTTCACTTCTGATGTATAATTTTGTCACAAAAAAATCCATACGCTCTTAATAAAAGAGGGAATAAAGACAGGACAGAGAGAGGATATTGACTTGGAAAAACAAAATGTAGAATCAGTTTGGGCGGAGCTAAGAAACACCAAGGGGCAGAAAACACTTGTGGGAGTAGTTTATAGGCCCCCTAACAGTGGTTATAGTGTCGGGCAGAGTATAAATCAGGAAATTAGAGATGCATGTAACAAGGGTAATACATTAGTCATGGGGGACTTTAACTTTCATATAGGCTGGGCAAGCCAAATTTGCAGAAATAGTGCAAAGGAAGAGTTCACAAAATGCATTCAAGATAGTTTTCTGGATCAGTATGTCAAGGAATCTATGAGGGAATTGGCTATTTTATATCTAGCATTGTACAATGAGACAGGGTTAATTAATAACCTAGTAGTAAAGGAGCCTCTGGGGAGCAGTGATCATAATATGATAGAATTTTATGTTGAGTTTGAGAGTGATTTAGTTAAGTCCGAAACTAGGGTCCTAAACATGAACAAAGCAAACTACGTAGGTATGAGAGGCAAGTTGGCTAAAGTATGTTGGGAATCTAGATTAATAGATATATTACAGTACAAAAGCAATGGCAAACATTTAAAGAAACAATTCATAATTCGCAACGAATATACATTCCCTTAAGGAATAAAAACACCATGGGAAAAATGGTCCAAACGTGGCTAACAATAGAAATTAAAGATAGTATTAGATTAAAGGAAGAGGCTTATAATGTTGCCAAAATGAGTAGTAAGCCTGAGGATCGGGAGGATTTTAGAATTCAGCTAAGGAGGACCAAGAAATTGATAAAGCAAAGGAAAATATAATATGAGTAATCAAGCAAAAGTCAAAAACAGACTGTAAAATATAGGTATGTAACTAGGAAAAGATTAGCAAAAGTAAACGTGGATCCCTTACAGGCTGAGAGGAGAAATAATAATGGGGAATAAGGAAATGGCAGAGAAATTAAATAAATACTTTTGGGGAAAAATTCAGTTGGTTGCGCCTCCCGTTAGCGCCTTAAGAGGGCGCTAATGGGGCGCAAAGCATCTAGCGCCCAGGCGCGGCGAAGTTTGCGCCGCTCGCGAAATTAACTAGACATTTTGCGGCGGCGCTAAACACTACCACCACGATCTCCTGCGCCGGCAGATTGTGACGTCAGTCGAGTGCGCAACGCCCCGGTATCGCCCCGGAGCGGATATTGAGTGGCGCCCTCTGCCTTACCGCCTGACGCTAGCAACGACAGGTTGAGGGGAGCGTTCTGCAGTCATGAAGGGAAAGGGGGAGCACTATTTAAAGGTGACCGCTTCCTGCCTTTTATTGTTGGTGCCATTTTTGAACTACGCATTCTGAGAGAGAGAGAGAGACTTCTGGAGAGATTCAACGTTGTGTGAAGGAGTTTTGGGTACTGAGCAGCACTTTGCAGGTTCATTTTGATTTGCCATTCCTTGTATCGATTTAGGAGAGACTGTGGGGACTGCACTCTGAGCTCTTTCCCTCGTACTCTCCATTGTTCTTTCCAGCAGATTTGATGTGCAGGTCTCTCCAGGCTGAGATTCAAGGCTGCAATGAGTAGGATGTGGATGGAAAGCAAGATTAACCATCCCCTTTAAGAACTGGCCCGTGCCATTGTGTGTGTGTTCCATTGCTGACTGACATTACATGAGCATCGCCAGCGCTCTGAGGTAGCGCCTCGCTCCTCGGCCTTTGCGCCTTAAGACAGGTGTGAAGTGCCTGATTTAGCGCTCCAATCACCTCCAGGGTCGATAAAAGTCAAGTTTGCAGTCGGTGGCGATAATTAGCGCCAGGCGCTAATCTTTGCGCCCGGCCGATAATTGCGCCCCAAATGGGGCGATGCTGAATTTTTCCCCCCTTGTGTCTGTCTTCACAGAAGAAATGCAAAAAACCTCCTGGAAATACTGGAGAACCAAGGCTCTAGTGAGAATGAGGAACTGAAAGAAAATAGTATTATTAAAAAAAAGTACTGGAGAAATTAATGGGACTGAAAGCCAATAAATCCCCGTGACCTGATGGTTTACATCCTACGGTTTTAAAAGAAGTGGCTATAGAGATAGTGGATGCATTGGTTGTCATCTTCTAAAATTCTATAGATTCTAGAACGGTTCCTGCGGATTGGAAGATAGCAAATGTAACCCCACTATTTAAGAAAGGAGGGAGAGAGAAAATGGGGAACTACAGACCAGTTAGCCTGACATCAGTAGTAGGGATAATGCTAGAATCTATTATTAAGGACGTGGTGACAGGGCACTTAGAAAATAATAATAGGATTGGGCAGAGTCAACATGGAATTATGAAAGGGAAATCATGTTTGACGAATCTGTTAAGTGTTTTTTGAGGTTGTAAGCAGAATAAATGAGGGGAAACCAGTGGATGTGGTGTATTTGGATTTTCAGAAGGCATTCGATAAGGTACCACACAAGAGGTTATTAAACAAAATTAGGGCTCATGGGATTGGGGGTAATATACTAGCATGGATTGAGGATTGGTTAACGGACAGAAAACAGAGAGTAGGAATAAATGGGTAATTTTCAGGTTGGCAGGCTGTGACTAGTGGGGATCTCTCTCACATGGCAGCTGTTGATGATTCTGCCATTGCCATTTATACCTCATCTAGAGTCATCTTTTGTTTCTTAACTTGTCCCATTACCATCTCCTTTTGCCTTGCACCATCATCCCTTTTTTCTTTTAATTTCTCCTGCCTTCCATTCTATCACAGACCTTCCTTTTGTTCTTTCCTCCACTCCTCCCTTTCCCTGCCCCTACACTTGCTTAAAATTCTGTTACATCTCCACTTTTTTCCAGTTCTGACGAAGGGTCTCAGACCTGAAATGTTAACTCTGTTTTTCTCTCTCCAAGGATGCTGCCTGACCTGGTGAGTGTTTCCAGCATTTTCTGTTGTTATTTCAGATTTCCAGCATCCGCACTATTTTGCTATTGATTTACTCCATCTAACCTCTTTTAAACCCCTCTATCAAATCTCCTCTTAGCTTTCTCTGCTCTAAGGAGAACAATCCCAGCTTCTTCAGTCTATCCACGTAACTGTAATCCCTCATCCCTGGAACCATTCTAGGAACAGAGGAACATAGGAACAGGAGTAGGCCATTGAGCCCCTCGAGCCTGTTCCGCCATTCAATGAGATCAGGGCTGATCCCATGGGATCAAAGGCAAAGTGGCAAGTTGGATCCAAAATTGGCTCAAAGGCAGGAAACAAAGGATAATGGTCAAAGGGTGTTTTTGTGACTGGAAGGCTGTTTCCAGTGGGGTTCCACAGGGCTCAGTACTGGGTCCTATGCTTTTTGTGGTATATATCAATGATTTGGACTTGAATGTAGGAAGTATGATTAGGAAGTTTGCAGATGATATAAAAATTGGCCGCGTGGTTGATAATGAAGAAGAAGGCTGCAGACTGCAGGAAGATATCAATGGACTGGTCAGGTGGGCAGAACAGTGGCAAATGGAATTCAATCTGGAGAAGTGTGAGGTAATGCATTTGGGGAGGGCTAACAAGGCAAGGGAATACACTATAAATGGTAGGACACTGAGAAGTGCAGAAGATCAGAGGGACCTTGGAGTGCATGTCCACAGATCCCTGAAGGTAGCAGGACAGGTAGATAAGGTGGTTAAGAAGGCATATGAGATACTTGCCTTTATTAGCCGAGGCATAGAATATAAGAGCAGGGAGGTTATGCTTGAACTGTATAAAACACTAGTTTGGCCGCAGCTAGAATACTGTGTGCAGTTCTGGTCACCACATTACAGGAAGGATGTGATTGAACTAGAGGGGGTGCAGAGGAGATTTACGAGGATGTTGCCTGGGCTGGGGAATTTTAGCTATGAGGAAAGATTGGATAGGCTGGGGTGGTTTTCTTTTGGAACAGAGGAGGCTGAAGGGAGACCTAATTGAGGTGTATAAAATTATGAGGGGCCTAGATAGAGTGGATAGGAAGGACTTATTTCCCTTAGCAGAAGAATCAATAACCAGGGGGCATAGATTTAAAGTAATTGGTTGGAGGTTGAGAGGGGAGTTGTGGAGAAATGTTTTCACCCAGAGGGTGGTGGGTGTCTTGAACTCACTGCCTGAAAGGGTGGTGGAGGCAGAGACCCTCATCACATTTAAAAAGTACTTGGATATGCACTTGATGTGCCGTAACCTACAAGGCTATGGACCAAGTGCTGGAAAGTAGGATTAGGCTGGATAGCTCTTTGTTGGTTACCCTCCTGATATCCTCTTGTGGCTCAGTGTTCATTTGGGTCTGATTTTGCCTCTGTGAAGAACATTTTTCAGGTGCTATATAAATGCAAGCTGTTGTTGTCACCATTGTCCACCCAAATCACCTGAAAATGTAGAGAAGTATCGGTGACTCAACAGCTTGTCCCCATCACCAGTAAATGTGAGAGGAGCTTGTGACTAAAATATCTAATCATTCACTTATTAAGTTGAAAATAGATAAAAGCATTATCGCCTTGTTCGTTCTTTTGGACCTGGCTGATTTACTGTGACTTTTACATTGTGTGTCGAACTCCTAATAGTGACAGAGAGGGAAAGGAGATTGTGGATGTTGTCAAAAATCATTTTGCGTTGTTGAATCTTCAATTGTTCATGAATATTAAAGATTATTCTATTTGAAATCAGGCTCTGGAATGCTGAATAAATTGTAAGTTGACAAGATTGCTTGAAAGACAGCCACATTATTTTTCTGGTGTTACTGTGCAAATGGAAAGCAGCAGGAACCTTCCTTATGATGATGTACAGTGAATACCGAGCCCAGATTAAAGGACACAGTCGCCGCTCCCAACACCTCCAAGCAGCTGCCTGGAAAGAAACAGAAAGGGCTATTTGGATAACTGAGAGACGGAGCATTTGAACTGTCCATCCATGAGTTTTTTAAGGTTGGCGCTGGTACGTTTTTTTATATTCGTTTATGGGATGTGGGCGTCGCTGGCAAGGCCAGCATTTATTGCCCATCCCTAATTGCCCTTTGAGAAGGTGGTGGTGAGCCGCCTTCTTGAACCGCTGCACTCTGTGTGGTGATGGTACTCCCACAGTGCTGTTAGGGAGGGAGTTCCAGGATTTTGACCCAGCGACGATGAAGGATCGGCGATATACTTCTAAGTCAGGATAATGTGTGACTTGGAGGGGAACTTGGAGGTGGTGTTATTCCCATGCGCCTGCTGCCCTTGTCCTTCTAGGTGGAAGAGGTCGCGGGTTTGGGAGGTGCTGTCGAAGAAGCCTTGGCGAGTTGCTGCAGTGCATCTTGTAGATGGTACACACTGCAGCCACAGTACACTGGTGGTGGAGGGAGTGAATGTTTAAGGTGGTAGATGGGGTGCCAATCAAGCGGGCTGCTTTGTCCTGGATGGAGTCGAGCTTCTTGAGTGTTGTTGGAGCTGCACTCATCCAGGCAAGTGGAGAGTATTCCATCACACTCCTTACTTGTGCCTTGTAGATGGTGGAAAGGCTTTGGGGAGTCAGGAGGTGAGACACTCGCCGCAGAATACCTGGCCTCTTTAGGTGGAATGAAGGCTGTCGAGGTGGGGGGGGTGGGGTGTTGAAAATCAGAATGTGTGTGTCATATTCACGTATGATCTAGCCTGAAGTAAACAATTTAATGCCTTTGAGATATTTGCATCTGCAGCAGGTTGGGGATGATCACCCTTCACCGGAGACCAAATCCACACAGGAAGAAGAAAGGGACGGAGCAGGAGTAAGTGATATTTTCTTGTCCATTATGATAATTCATTGAAAGCTATTAACAACTTTACAATTAACGGGGGAGAAATTGGTTAAGGTCCGTAGTTGGCTGGATGAATGAAGGGAGTGACCGCCATGTGCGCCTGGTCACATGTGCGAGAGGCATGAGCCATAATGGTGCTCATGCCTCATTTGATTCAAATTGGCATGCTGCCAGCGCTACACACGCTGTTCATTGTCAGCTCACTGATTGGCGGGGCTGGCTAAATCGGGCATCATTGACATCATCTAAAGGTAGCTTGCACCTCTTAAAGGGGGGTGCACTTTGGCTGCATTCAACTGAATTTCAATTGAACAGTCAAAATGGCAGGCAGAGGTAATGCACAAAAGGCCCCCCCAATTTTCTGACATTCCTCTGGAGCTGTTGGTGGAGGAGGTCATCAGGAGGAGGGATGTCCTCATTCAACTCAGCAGCAGTAAAATCTCCAGCTAAGCTTTCCGGCATCGGTGGGCAGAGATGGCAGAGCAGGTCAACGCAAGAAGCATTGTACCCAGGAAATGGCTGTAATGCAGAAAGAAGTTCAATGACCTGACAAGGGCTGCTAAGGTAAACCCCCGAACTCATATTTCTCAATACTCTCTTCTTAGCCCTGCAGTACCTGTAGCCCCAGCACTCACAACCCTTCCCTCCCATCACTCTCCTCCAGTCACTGCAGCACACTCCACTCCACCTCCTTCTGCTGTTGCTGCTGCCACACTCTGGACTTGCTGCTGTTTTCACTATTACTTCCCGCCCTCACACCAGTGTTATCTTTCACACACCATCCACACTAATCTACCCGGACACGGACATCCTCAAAACATCTCACTCAGCTATCAATACCATGCTGTCGTCAGTCTGGCAGGAAAAGCTGGCACACAACACAAGGGATCAGACGAGGACAGGATGAGGGCCACCATCAGTCCATGTAATAGCCCCACTAGAAGAGAAAGTCATGGACATTGTGAGCGAGGGCGCATCAGGAGCTTAGTGGATGTGTCACGCAGGGTTTACAGCCAGCTTACCCTCTTTCCACTAAATACTAATCCTTGTCCCTCGCTTCCCTTTTCAGGTTCAGAACATGTAGAGGGCCCAGTGGGAGCAGAGGAAGAAGAGGGCAGTCCTCCAGAAGATGACGCATCAGCCATATCCTAGCAAGCAACAGCACAGAGACTGGTACCCCACGTCGTTCTGTCCTGACTGACCCCTTTCTGTCCTGACTGACCTCACTTTGTCCTGACTGACCTCACTCTGTCCTGACTGACCTCACTCTGTGCTGACTGACCTCTAGAGGGTTGGGTAGAAGGAGTCTGCACTTGGAGATTCACCCAGCACAAGTGCGCAGGAAGAAGGGCAGGGGGATAGGACGGCCAAGGAACCAGCTCGCTAGAGGGCAAGCTCGCATACGAGCCCTGTTGCAGAGGGCACAGCTGTAGACTTCGAGGGTTCAGCCCACAGAAGCAGACTGATGGCAATACACCACAAACTTCTAAGTGTGCTGCCAGCGGGCTTGCGCACAATGTCAGAGGGCATGGAAGAGTCCAGATCCAACCTGTGTGCCATCGTCGTGCGCGACATCGAGACCATGCAGCGAGTGGTCAGCCCTCCAGCGATGAGAGCCTCTGGTGACAGCTCTGACTGCTTCGATGGGAGCTCAGACTGTGGCCAACTTGGTTCTGAGATGCAGCACCTCCGCTGGCTTTCAAAGCACGGAGGAGAACGTGGATTAGGGCTTCGAGAGGTTCACCACTCCTACAGTCTGGTCTTGCGCAGAGCAGTGTGACTGCAGCTCCATGAAGTGGCATTGGCTCCATGGAAGAGGCGCATGTAAAGCACTTTGGGATGTCCCGAGGTCATGAAAGGCGCTATATAAATGTAAGTCCTTTCTTCTTTCTTTCACCCATATGCCATTCTATAGTCACTGAAGGATAGTCATTGCTGAATATAAGTTAATATTAGGGCCAAAGCTGGAAAAGGGATAATAAATAAAGTGGTCAAGAGGAATGAAAATAAGGTATTATGCCTGGTCATGTTTGGCTTTGTCATGTTCTGGATTAACGCAGTTATAGTTGATGGGCCTTTGTGTCTTCCATGTAATTAAGACTCTTGGCGCCTCTGTCAGGAAGTGTAAGCCCTTTGAATGAATTCAACAAAAGATGGTAACAAAGTAGCAATTTATATGCTATTAATATTGAATTGGCAGTTTCAATAAAATGAGCTCTGTCCATTTGTTATTCCATTCATTAATGTCTGAAACTGTCAGCTCAGGAAGGGAGTTTGAACTAATTGAGACCTCGGGCAGCTCTGAAAGGAAACAGAAAGTTGAATTCCATGTTTAATATGTGAAGTGCACACACTGAACTGACGACAGTTTTTAACCTGCGCTCCTCTGCATCTGCGGCAAATGAAAACGCTGCATCGGAATTTTGCATTGCTTGTTTACGTTGTGGACAAATGGCTCGGATTTTGCGGAGGTAATGACGGCAAAACTGCCAGCGTTCACCGTCAATACCCCTCTGGAACTGACAGCGACTTGAGGAATTAGCGCCCGCGCAGGTAAACGCAGCGATCCTGAAGGTGCGGTCAGTCATTCCCTGCTCCGCCACAGGTTGCGCTGTGGAACTCCCCAGAGCCGGCAATCAATTGAAAGTACATATAAGGATGAAAACTTCACCGATTGGAATATCGCTGTTAAAACTCCCCCCACACCCCCCAACCCCACAAAACTTAAGCCTTGTTGAAGGAGGTGTAACTGGGTTTTTAACGGTATTGACTGCTGAACAACCGTTCTGGCCCTGAAGAGGAAGAGTTAACTTAAAGGAGGGGACTCCTGGAAGATCTGTACTATCATTCAAATAAAGAGGAGGTTGAAAAGTCCCGCATCTAGACTTGAAGATAGATTTCACAAATTGATGTTGCTGGCGTGGAACTTTGCCCACTGTGAGTGCACATCGGGTGAAGCTCTGAGCTGAAGCCTGGCACTTTGAATAACGTATTGTAAATTGGATGGGTGAGATACCCAACAAAAGACTGGCCCTCTACCCTGAATTCATTCCAAGAGCTTATATTTCCTGACAGAGTCAGCAAGAGCATTAATAAATGACAAGACACGCAGGAGATGCATGACCCCCACACATTAGCACAGCAATGTCACCTGCCTCTTCCCTTGGAAATAAAGGGGTTTAAATATTGCACAGAGGAGTTTGGCATATGAAATTAAAGCTCTTTATAGCTCATTGTTGGAATTACAAAAGGTAAAAATTCAGTTGGTTGCGCCTCCCGTTAGCGCCTTAAGAGGGCGCTAATGGGGCGCAAAGCCGCTAGCGCCCGGGCGCAGCGATGTTTGCGCCGCTCGGGAACTTAACTAGACATTGTGCGGCGGCGCTAAACCTTACCGCCGCGACCACCTGCGCGCGCAGATTGTGACGTAATTCCATGGTGCAACGCCCTTGTGGCGCCCCGGAGCGGAAATTGAGTGGCGCCCCCTGCCTTACCGCCTGGCGCATCCAAGGACCGGAAGACTGGAACGCTATCAATCGCTGTGGGGCTGGGGGGGGGCGCTATTTAAAGGGGGCCTCTTCCTGTCTTTTTCTGTGGTTGACATTTTTGCACCACTCGTTCTGAGAGAGAGAGAGAGATTCGGAGAGAGAGAAAGAGAGACTTCTGCATTGAGTCAACGCTTTGTGAGGTAGTTTTGCCTACTGATCCTAACTTCGCTGGTACTTTGGTTGCTGTCCTTCATAACTTTGCTTGCAAAGAGACTATGGGGGCTGCACTGATTGGGGGCGTTGTCCTGCTCCAGCTGAATCGAAGGACACAGAGACGCAGAGAGAGAGTGGCAATGATGGCCAGACGGAGGAGGGCCAACAGGCGTATGTACAGGAGAGCTTACCCTCCCAGGGTATATCGTGAACAGCTCTCCTACATTCATATGTCTGAGGAGCAATGTTTGCGAAGGCTGCGATTCAGCAAGGAGGTGGTCACTGAGCTCTGCCACCTGCTGCAGCCAGATCTGCAGCCTCAACTGAGGTCCAGGACGTCTCTGTCGGTGGCAGTGAAGGTCACAGTGGCTCTCAACTTCTATGCTACTGGCTCATTTCAAGCTGCTGCTGGGGACCTCGCCAATATCTCCCAGTTTACGGTGCATTGCTGCATCCGGCAGGTCACAAATGCCCTCTTTAAAAGGAGACGAGAGTTCATCTCTTTTCCCATGACCCCAGACAAGCAGCGTGACCGCACTCTGGGCTTTGCGAGGATAGCGGGCTTCCCCATGGTGCAGGGCGCCATTGACTGCACGCATGTGGCTTTGCGTGCTCCACATGAGAATGCCGAGGAATTCCGGAACAGAAAGGGGTTCCATTCCTTGAATGTTCAGTTGGTCTGTGACCACAGACAGCTGATACTCGCTGTCAATGCCCACTATCCTGGCAGCTGCCACGATGCTTTCATCCTGCGCCAGACTACTGTGGCAGAACTTTTCGAGGCACCGCATCAGCCAGTTGGTTGGCTTCTCGGGGACAAGGGGTATCCATTGAGCACCTGGCTGATGACACCGCTCCGTACGCCCAAGACCCCTGCTGAGCTGCGGTACAATGAGAGCCATCAAGCTACCAGGAACATCATTGAGTGCACAATCGGCGTGCTGAAGCAACGGTTCCGCTGTCTCGACCATTCTGGAGGAGCCCTGCAGTACTCGCCTGAGCGAGTATCCAACTTCGTAGTTGTGTGCTGCATGTTGCATAACATTGCAATCGTCAGGACCCAGCCAATGCCACCAGGCCTTGGAGCACCACCAGAGGAGGAGGAGGAAGAGGAGGAAGAGGACGAGGAGGATGATCATCAGCAGCACCAAGGCGGGAGGGCGGCCCACAATGGTGAAACTGCAAGGGCCGTCCGTCAACGGCTGATAGCAAGCCGCTTCTAGGGCCCCTGCTGTGGAAATGGCTTCTGCCATTGCTAACAACATCAATGAACCCAGCACGCAACCCCTAAGCCGGCCAAGGCACCAATGATTCCAAACACCAAACATGTATATTTTGAATACAAAAACTTATTTATTTTACAAACTCTGTGAGTGTCATTTCCTCATGACAAACTCATAGAAATAAACACAAAAAAACAGTCATTAACATTAACATAACTGGAGATAATGTCCAAAACACTAAACAAAAGTTGGACCACGAACCTCGGCCTTTAATAAACAAATGACCAGCATTTTGTCACACCTCCTACTTTTTGCCCTTCGAGGGTGATCTCCTTCCCTTGCGCACTTCCCCCCTTCTAACCCTACTGCTCCTCCGTAATGGGACCTCAGTGGCTGCAGCAAGGCTGGTGGAAGGCTGCTGATCATCAGACCTTGACACTGCAGATGCCCCTGAAGGACGGCCTCGACCAGTTCTGGGCCTGGAGGGCCCGGCTGCAGACTGCACCAACTCTGCATGGGCGGCAGCAGTCTGTCCTACAGGCGGTGGCAAGTGCAGTGGAGAAGTGACAGTGTTGGCAGCAGGAATGCTGTCATCGTGAGAGAGGACAGCAACTCCCTGCTCGCCCGACACACTGGCACTCCCACGGGGCAGCACTTCAGCATCCGGAGCAATCTCCTGGAGCACAGATTGCTGGCCTGCTGCGGCGCGGTGAGAGCCCCGGGGACATGTGAACGAACCATCGAGGTTGGCAGCAGTCAGTGCTCGCGTGGCCTCAATCTGAGTCTGCATGAGAGCAGTCAGAGATGGGATCATGGCAGTCAGTGACTGAATTGCAGCACTAAGCGTTAGTGTGGCATCCGCCTGTGCTACAGCGAAGTGCTCCACACTCCTTGCCAGTGACTCAATGCATTCGGGCACCCTTCCCACTGCACCCATGAGCTCAGTGTGCATGCCCACCGCCTGGGTGTTCATTTCTGCGATCAGCCGCTCCTCCTCTGCGTCCATTGCAGTAGGAGTCTCTGGCATACTCTCCCTCTGGGGAGAAGGCCCCCGTTCTTCCCTACCCCCATGGCGTTGCTGCAGCCCGCTGGGTCCTGGAGCTTCACCCTCATCAGACCCTTCCCCCCTGCTTCCCTCCAGGGAAGGCGTGTTCCCAGTGTGGGCATGGGCTTCCTCGGGAGAGGGTGGCACTGATGCTCCGGCTTCCTCTTCCTCCTCGGCTGCAGCTTCACTCCCACTGGCAGCTTCAGGGCCCGTCTCCTCAGCTGGTGAATCACCATCTGAAAGCAGGGAGGTACAAGAGTGGCTTTAGCGTGAGGACAGGGTGGCAGTAAGGGAGGAATAAGTGCAGCGAGTTAGCAAGTTGGATTGAAAGTGTCAAAGGCTGGTGTTGTGAGGGACAAGTGGAAGGACAGAGGACAAAAAGGTGATGACCTTACCATTGCTGTCCAGAACGGGGTCGGCGTCTCCAGTGGCGACGGGACTGATCACCCGGCTTGCCACAATCCTGTGGACGCGCTCCTCCAGATCGCTGAGGGGTTGCAGCTGAGGCCGCCCTCCACCTGTCCGTTGCTGCTGTCTCCTATTATGCGCCAGCTTGGCCTGCAAGTAAAAGGACAGCATCTGAGTAAATATACAGCCATGGTCTTGCCAGATGTGCCTCCCATAGGTGAATAGCCCTTACTGTATACAGCCATGGTCTTGCCTGATGTGCCTCCCATAGGTGAATAGCCCTTACTGTATGCAAAGTGTGGAATGTGTGTGTGTGTTTCATGAAAGGGCCATAGGTGTTGGATGAGTGTTGTGCATTGGGGTTTTAAGACCCTCTGGCCATAGAGTGAGGTTGAGATGGAGGGATGGAGAGGTATTGAGAAAAAGCCACTCACCCTGACGACCCGAGTGAGGTCGTTGAACTTTTTGCGGCATTGAACATGGGTCCTGGGCACCATGCTCCTGGAGGAGACGCTCTGAGCCACCTCCCTCCACACTCTTCTGTACTCGCGTGGCAAAGGCCTCCTGCCACTCTCAGGGAAGAGTATACATCTTCTGCGCTCTACCGCGCCAACCAGAGCATCCAAGGCCCGCTTGGTGAAGCGCTGAGCTCATTCTCTCACCCTCTCCATCCTTGGCAGCAAAATGGATTCACAGGTCTCTCCAGGCCGAGATTCAAGGCTGCAATGAGCAGGGTGTGGCTGGGGAGCAAGTTGGCCCCCCCCGCTTTAAGAACTGGCCGGCGCCAGTGTGTCTGTGTTCCCTCGCTAACTGGCAGCAGCTGCGCTGCGCTCGCGCGCTGAGTTAGCGCCTCACTGCTCGGCCTTTGCGCCCTAAGACAGGTGTGCAGCGCCTGATTTAGCGCTCCACTCACCTCCCGGGGCGGTAAAAGTGAAGTTTCCAGTCAGTGGCGATAATTAGTGCCAGGCGCTAATATTTACGTCCAGACGATATTTGCGCCCCAAACGGGGCGCGACCTAAATTTTCCCCCAAGGTATGTTTGGTTAGTGGTGATAAAGCTGACAATCGACTCGCTCTTAACTCCATCGAAGTAGTGTAATTAAGTCATTATTAGTTGCACATAAAACAATGCGGAGTTAACTGCACCAATACTGCACTGAAAGTTGGTAGGTTTCCTTTGACCTTAAAGTTGCTTTGTTTGAATGACAACGTGGAATTAAGATGACTGCACAACAAAGAACATATCTATTTAGCGTTAAAGTCTTTATCCGTTACTGCCATCTGGCATGTATTAACAAAGGTCGAACTACTCTGTCCTTGATATCTTGGTGACGAGCGGAGAGTTAAATGAGGCAAATTAGGTATTACAAACAAAGACCTTAGATGCAGAACCTAGATCTCCATCCATTATTTCTACAATCCCAGTGAGAATGCAAAGCAGGACAAAGAGTAAGTGCATTTGTAGCTTAGAAAAGACGAGAGAAGAAATCTCAGTGAAGCGCTGACCACAGGAGCATTGATAAAATAGAGAGACGATAAAGGTTGTGATAGGAGACAGGATGGAGGCTGTGAGTGAGAGAAGGCGTGCCTATCAACAACAACATGCATTTATATAGCGTCTTAACATAGTAAAACATCCCCAAGGCGCTTCACAGGAGTGTAAACAGGCAAAAATTGACATTCATAGAATCATAGAAATTTACAGCCCAGGAGGAGGCCATTTGGCCCATCTTGTCCGTGCCAGCCGACAAAGAGCTGTCCACCCTAATACCACTTTCCAGCACTTGGTCTGTAGCCCTGTAGGTTACGCCACTTCAAGTGCATATCCAAGTACATTTTAAATGTGATGAGGGTCTCTGCCTCTACCACCCTTTCAGGCAGTGAGTTCCAGACCCCCACCACCCTCTGGGTGAAAAAGTTTCTCCTCAACTCCCCTCTAAACCTCCGACCAATTACTTTAAATCTATGCCCCCTGGTTATTGACCCTTCTGCTAAGGGAAATAGGTCCTTCCTATCCACTCTATCTAGGCCCCTCATAATTTTATACACCTCAGTTAGGTCTCCCCTCAGCCTTCTCTGTTCCAAAGAAAACAACCCCAGCCTATCCAATCTTTCCTCATAGCTAAAATTCCCCAGCTCAGGCAACATCCTCGTAAATCTCCTCTGCACCCCCGCTAGTGCAATCACATCCTTCCTGTAATGTGGTGACCAGAACCGCTCGCAGTATTCTAGCTGCGGCCTAACTAGTGTTTTATACAGTTCAAGCATAACCTCCCTGCTCTTATATTCTATGCCTCAGCTAATGAAGGCAAGTATCCCGTATGCCTTCTTAACCACCTTATCTACCTGTCCTGCTAAGGTGATTAAGAAGGCATACGGGATACTTGCCACAGAAGGGGATATTAGGACAGGTGACCAAAAGCTTGGTCAAAGAGGTAGGTATTTAGGAGTGTCTTAAAAGGAGGAGAGAGAGGCGGAGAGGTGTAGAGAGGGAATTCCAGAGCTCATGGCCTAGGCAGCTAAAGACACGGCTGCTAATGGTGGCGTGAAGGAAATCAGGGATGTGCAAGGAGCCAGAATTGGAGGAGCGCAGATATCTGGGAGGGTTGTAGGGCTGGAGGAGGTTACAGAGATACCTACCAGGTAATAATGTTACTATTGAATCAAGAACCTTGAAAAAGATACTAGAAGGACATGGAATGTCCCACATCAGCTAGCAGATAAAATTATTATTTTTTTATGGAATAATCAGACACTGCCCCTTTATGCTAATGAACTACATCAAACTGAAATTAATTTGGAATAAGCTTCAGCTCCTGGTGCTGAGGAAGCTGCCACAGTTGCAATGCACAATGGATCTCACAGCACCACCTTGTCCATGCACGGCTGTTCGAAAACCGTAATCGCTGTACAAGTCACACCGCCGGCCTGAATGCCTGGTCTGCCTGCAGCCAAAAGAGGTGGCAGCTGGTGCTGTTGCCAACAAGATTCACTAGAGGAGGCTTCCTGTGACTCGGGAGGCAGCAGGGATCTCTCATTCAAAGAGCCAGCATAGGCACGATGGGCCGAATGGCCTCCTTCTGTGCTGTAGCATTCATTTACTTTACAGAATTAAATGGGGCAGTTGTCAGAAGCAATGCTGTAATATAAAGCTTAAAAAAAAACCCTACTTACCGTTGTCTTTGTGGTGCTGGGCACAGCTGGTAGTTATCACGGCAAACATGTTGATCACATGGGCAGAGAGGTTGTAAGAACTGTTAAGTTTTTAAAGATACAAAGACCTCAGTTGGTGCAGGCAGTGTGTAACTGAATCATATTAAGCAGAAGGTACCTGGGTTTGAGTCATGGTCTGTGCTGTGAGCACGACACTAGGCTAATCCTTGTATTCAAACCCTTCCATGGCCTCGCCCCTTCCTATCTCTGCAACCTTCTTTAGCCCTACAACCCCCCAAGATCTCTGCACTCCTCCAATTATAGCCTCTTGTGCATTCCCCACTCCCTTCACCCCACCACTGACGGCTGTGCCTTCAGCCGTCCAGGCCCAAAACTATGGAATTCCCTCCCTAAATTTCTTTGCCTCTTTCTCTTCCTTCAAGATGCTCCTTAAAACCCACCTCTTTGACCAAGCTTTTGGTTCCCTGTCTTAATATCTCCTTATGTGGCTCGGTGTTAAATTTTGTCTGATAAAGCTCCTGTAAAGCGATTTGGGACATTTTACTGTGTTAAAGGCACTATATAAATGCAATTATTTGTTATTGTTATCCTAAGCTGGGGGAAAAATATGACCTGAGGTTCCCACTCCCATCGTTACTCAGTTGAGTGTATTCAAGGCTGAGATAGATAGATTTTTGGACTCTAGGGGAATCAAGGGGTACGGGGATCAGGCAGGAAAGTGGAGTTGAGGTCGATGATCAGCCATGATCTTATTTGAATGGTGGAGCAGGCTCGAGGGGCCATATGGCCTACTCCTGCTCCTAATTCTTATGTTCTTATGACCCTGGCAGAAAAGCGCAGGTGTGCTGATTTCGAGTGAGGACAGAGTCAGGCTCAGCTGTGATGGTCTCCTTGGTTATATTCACTGTCTGGTCTACTTGGCCAAGTGGGTGTAAGGGAGTGACACGCCTGTGGCTCTGTGCTTAGCCTGGGTGCTAGTGCGAGGTTAGGCCTTGTTGCCTGTTCTGGTCTCCAGCCAGCCTGATAGCACTAGACACCTGTGAGTGGTTCGACCCACTCGCCCTTACGGTTCTGACACTGGACTTAGATGCGAGAGCAATAATGCAGAGAAAACTCAGGTAGACCCGGTTGAATAGTGCGAAATGGAAAATCTTTATTGCATATTATTCAAGATTACGAAATACATGTCATAAGCACAAATTAGTGACAGTACAATCTTACACGCAGTTATGTAGCTAATTTTAGGGAAACGAGGAGCGCACGACACATCGTAAAAGGGGGCACACATTACAATTATCCTTAAAACTTAAACCCTCCCCTATCAATACCTGACCTAAACTAGATTTGTAGGATCGAGACTCATGCTCACCACTTGTGATAACTCGGAGAATTCCGAAACTCTGCTCGGATGTTTTTACCGCAGCACCTGACCACCCACGTGTTGATCAGGGGTCTCTGTACCCCACTTGTTTACTCGTTTCTGCTCCGGCTAGCAGGCTGGACCGTCTGCTGTCATGAAGATCTGTGTTGTCCTCGGAGTTCCGACACGACTCGAAAAATAGTCTTCCTGTGCCCTCGCCCCGATGCGATAAAACTCGAAGAATGGTCTT
Source organism: Squalus acanthias (assembly GCA_030390025.1). Classification (NCBI taxonomy): domain Eukaryota; kingdom Metazoa; phylum Chordata; class Chondrichthyes; order Squaliformes; family Squalidae; genus Squalus; species Squalus acanthias. The sequence goes on from CM059426.1 coordinate 19,657,406, forward strand.
CCGATGCCAGTTTGTAAAACTCAAAGAATAGTCTTCCTGGGCAAGGAAAGTGTTTATTCGACCTACAGGCGCGGTCGGGGCTTACTGACCGTGGCGATACGTATGGTCGTCTTCTTCTCTTCTCATCTCATCTCATCTCATCTCATCTCGGGCCTTCGATTCCAACACCGTTTACCGACTTCTCGGGATGGTGTGCCCGTTTCAAGGCTTCACAGCCCAGTTCCACACAGATCTTCGCGGCAAGCCACGAGGTTGATCCTGGCGGATCAGGAAGTTCAATAGTCTTTCAGCAAGTCGAGCAGCAAGAGTCAGGATCCAAGAGTCAAGAGTCAAGAGGCAAGAGGCAAGAGGCAAGAGACAGATGGACGGTTGTACCTTACAGTTATAGTGCTGTAATTCCTCTTTTCACGCCCAATCTTAATGTCTTTTCTTTTGTCAGGGTTTTGGCGCCCAAACTTCTTGTATAGGGTGATCTCCGTTTAATGGGCTTCGGTGATACTTGTAACTGCCTGAGTACCCGTTAATACTTCTCCCATTGTGTAACCGGCCAGTATTCTCCCTGGAGGGCTTTTGGGGCTTCCAAATGTTTCTGTAACTACCCGCAAACGGCTCTCTCATCGTAGAGTCGTGGAGATTTTGCATATTAATGTCTTTGGATGGGTTCTTGATCGCTCGGTACAATAGCCCTTATTCGCACCTGGGAGACCGATTCCAGTATTTATGTGTAAAATGCAAACCCATTATGTCTTGTGATTTATCTCAAATGTGCTGAGTCTTGTCCGATCTCGCACAAATGTTTATTGGAACGCCATCTTGTCTGCTTATCGAAAAGTCTAGAACGTTCTGCCACGAGGCGTGGCGGCCATTTTACAGGCTGCCCGTGTCCACTTCGAAAACCTGACAGCATTCTGCTGAAATAAAACTGTTTGTACGAAACTATGTGTCTCCTTCTTATTTATAAAATCGCGATAATATTGCGAATTCTACATGGGGGACCAGTGGTGGAGTCCTACCTCTCTTCAGGGGATGAGAGGAAGGGAGAAAATTGGAGGGAAAAAAATTGGGGAAGAAAAATTATGTAACAAAGCAGTTAAGCCCGAGGTATGTGAAGCAGCTTAAGCTGAGCCAGTCAGTAGATCTTGGGTAGCGCCAGCCTAAAATTCAAACCATCCCAGGCCCCTGGATTCAGCTCCATATTCATCTCCATTCTGAGTAAAGTCATCAATATATTTAAGCAACATATGTCCCAGTCACCTCACTGACAGAATGTTAAGCAGCTGCCAAGTGCTAAACAAATGCACAGCTTTCATGTATCAGGGTCTGTGTCTGGCAGCAGCGAATAATTCATGTTAATGGCTTCTATCCGTAGTCCTTCAGACTGTATACCTAGCACATTTCAAGAGCGTCAAAAACATTAAGGAAGACGTACATTTGAAGCTGTGGGTTTTTTTTTGGTAATTTTCTAAATCCATCAGTCATCCTTGCATTAATTTTTAATTTATTGAGGAGCACTTCTCATCATCTCACGCTGCAGTTTCCACTTCCGATCCACTTCTGACTGAAACACTTCGCATCAACTGTCACATTTTCTTCAACACCAACAAGCTCATTAAGGGATTGACTATCCTCTCAGCATTATTTTTAGCACACTGAGTAAAGTGTTCACATGACATAAGAACATAAGAAATAGGAGCAGGAGTAGGCCATTAGGCCCCTCGAGCCTGCTCCGCCATTCAATAAGATCACGGCTAATCTGATCTTGGCCTCAACTGCACTTTCCTGCCCGCTCCCCATAACCCTTGACTCCCCGATAGCTTAAATATCTGTCTATCTCCGCCTTGAATATACTCAATGACTCCGCCTCCACAGCTCTCTGGGGTAGAGAATTCCAAAGATTCACGACCCGCTGAGAGAAGAAATTCCTCCTCATCTCCGTTTAAAATGGGTGACCCCTTATTCTGAAACTCTGCCCCCTAGTTCTAGATTCCCCCACGAGGGGAAACATCCTCCCTGCATCTACCCTGTCAAGCCCCCTCAGAATCTTATATGTTTCAATAAGATCACCTCTCATTCTTCCAATCTCCAATGAGTATAGGCCCAGCCTGCTCAACCTTTCTTCATAAGACAACCCTTTCATCTCAGGAATCAACCTAGTGAACCTTCTCTGAACTGCCCCCATTACAAGTATATCCTTCCTTAAATAAGGAGACCAAAACTGTGCACAGTACTTCAGGTGAGGTCTCACCAACGCCCTGTACAGTTGTAGCAAGACTTCCCTACTTTTATACTCCATCCCCTTTGCAATAAAGGCCAACATTTGCCTTCCTAATGCTGTACCTGCATGCTAACTTTTTGTGTTTCATGTACGAGGACACCCAGATCCCTCTGTACCACAGCATTCTGTAGTCTCTCTCCATTTAAATAATATTTTGCTTTTTTATTCTTCCTACCAAAGTGGATAACCTCACATTTTCCCACATTATACTCCATCTGCCAAATGTTTGTCCACTCACTTAACCTATCTATATCCCTTTGCAGACTCTTTGGGGGTGATTTTGCCAATGGGGGCGCGTTGGAGGCGGGACTGCTGCTTGTCGGGTTTTAGTCCCGCCTCCATCGACTTGTGGCCAACCCATGCTATTTTCCCTAGATTAACCTTGTTAAGCCCGCCCAGCGGGTTTAGCAGACCAATTAAGGGGAAGCTGGTTACAGGGAACGTCAGCGTATGATGTTTCATCTGTCAAAAATTATTGACAGATGAATTGTCATCGTTTGACAGCTTTGAGAAGCTGTCAGACACTGACATTCTCTGTTGTTTGGTGAGTTCTTGTACTCAAGACTCACCAAACCTATTTCCTGAGCAGAAAGCAGATGGCTGTTGCATCGGAGAATGCAGCAGCCATTCTGTCATCTCTGCCATTGAGATGCCGGAGCCTCCGGACCCCCAACGATTGAAGCCTGCAGGAAGAAACAAAGGTAAGTAAACCTTTCTAACACTTTTCACTCACCTCACATACTTACCTCTCCACACTAGCGCCCATCACTTACCTCCACAGCCCACTTTTGGACCCCTCCAACTCCCACAGACCCACTGCTCGCCTCGCTGACCCTGGCGGGGTTTCCCGATGTCGGGAAGCCTGCACCTCTGCTGGAAAAATGGGGATAATCCTCTTAACTGCCTGTCAATCCCAAGGACCGGATGACCTACATCCTAGGGTTTTGAAAGAGATGGCCATTGGGATAGTGGACGCATTGGTTGTCATCTTCCAAAACTCTATAGATTCTGGAATGGTTCCTGCAGATTGGAGGATAGCAAATGTAAGCCCGCTATTTAAGAAAGGAGGGAGAGAGAAAACGGGGAACTACAGACCTGTTAGCCTCACATCAGTAGTTGGGAAAATGCTGGAATCTATTATAAAGGATGCAATAACTGGGCACATAGAAACTAATAGTAAGATTGGGCAGAGCCAACATGGATTTATGATAGGGAAATCCTGTTTGACAAACCTATTGGAGTTCTTTGAGGATGTAACTAGTGGAGTAGACACAAGGGAACTGGTAGGTGTGGTGTATTTGGATTTTCAGAAGGCCTTCAATAAGGTCCCACACAAGAGGTTGGTGAACAAAATTAGGGCACATGGAATTGGGGGTAATATACTAGCATGGATTGAGAATTGGTTAACAGACAGAAAACAAAGAGTAGGGATAGATGGGTCTTTTTCAGGATGGCAGGCTGTGACAAGTGGGGTACTGCAAGGATAGGTGCTTGGGACCAGCTATTCACAATCTATATCAATGATTTGGATGAGGGGACTAAATGTAATATTTCCAAATTTGCTGATGATACAAAGCTAGGTGGCAGTGTCAGTTGTGAAGAGGATGTGAAGAGGCTTCAAGGGGATCTCGACAGGCTCAGTGAGTGGGCGAGAACATGGCAGATGGAATATAAGGTGGATAAATGTGAAGTTATCCACTTTGGTGGAAAAAACAGAAAGGCAGAGTATTTCCTAAATGGTGAAAGATTGGGGAATGCAGATGCTCAAAGGGGACCTGGGTGTCCTTGTACATGAGTCACTGAAAGTGAATGTGCAGGTGCAACAAGCCATTAGGAAGGCAAATAGTATGCTGGCCTTCATTACAAGAGGATTTGAGTACAGGAGTAAAGAAGTCTTATTCCAATTATATAGGGCCTTGGTGAGACCACACCTGGAGTACTGTGTACAATTTTGGTCTCCTTACCTAAGGAAGGATATACTTGCCATAGAGGGAGTGCAACGAAGGTTCACGAGATTGATTCCTGGGATGGCGGGACTGTCTTATGAGAAGAGATTGAGTAAACTAGGCCTGCATTCTCTTGAATTCAGAAGAATGAGAGGGGATCTCATTGAAGCATACAAAATTATTACAGGGCTTGATAGGGTGGATGTTGGGAGAATGTTTCCCTTGGCTGGGGAGTCTAGAACCAGGTGCCACAGCCTCAGGATAAAGGGTAGGCCATTCAGGACTGAGATGAGAAGAAATTTCTTCACACAGAGGGTGGTGAATCTTTGGAATTCTCTACCCCAGAGGGCTGTGGAGGCTCATTCATTGGGAATATTCAAAACAAAAGTCGATAGATTTCTGACTAGTAAGGGCATCAAGGAATATGGCAATAGGGCCGGTGAATGGAGTTGAGGCAGAAGATCAGCCATGATCTCGTTGAATGGCGGAGCAGGCTCGAAGGGCCGAATGGCCGACTCCTGCTCCTATTTCTTATGCTCTTATGTTAACTGCCTGTTAACAGGCAGTTAAGTGGCTGTAATCCCCTTCCTGCCTCCAGGAGACGGGGCCCGGCGCGGGTTGGGTACCCACCTCCTGGGAAGATGACATGGAGGCGGGCTGGGGGCGGGATGGGTACCCGCCTCCAGATTCCGCCATTTTCCCTGCAGTCCCGCCTCCATACCCACCCCTCCAGGGCTGGCAAAATCGCCCCCTGAGTGTCCTCCTCACAACTTGCTTTCCCACCTATCTTTGTATCGTCAGCAAATTTGGAAACAGTATACTCGGACCCTGCATCCAAGTCATTAATATAGATTGTAAATAGTTGAGGCCCCAGCACTGATCCCTGTGGCACCCCACTAGTTACAGTTTGCCAACCTGAAAATTACCCTTTTATTCTGACTCCCTGTTTTCTGTTAGTTAGCCAATCCTCTATCCAGTCTAATATATTGCCCCTAACACCGTGAGCTCTTATCTTGTGCAGTAACCTTTTATGCGGCACCTTATCGAATACCTTCTGGAAATCCAAATACACTACATCTACTGGTTCCCCTTTATCCACCCTGCTCGTTACATCCTCAAAGAACTCTAGTAAATTTGTCAAACACGATTTCCCTTTCATAAAACCATATTGACTCTGCTTGATTGTATTATGATTTTCTAAATGTCCTTCTATTACTTGCTCAATAATGGATTCCAGCATTTTCCCAATGAAAGATGTTAGGCTAACTGGCCTATAGTTTCCTGCTTTCTGTCTCCCTCCTTTCTTGAATAGGAGAGTTACATTTACGGTTTTCCAATCTGCTGGGACCTCTCCAGAATCCAGGGAATTTTGGTAGATTACAATCAACGCATCCACTATCTCTGCAGTCACTTCTTTTAAAACCCTAGGATGCAGGCCATCGGGTCCAGGGGAGCCAATATAATTTCTCACCACTGCACTTATCTCATCCTTTATTAACAGAGCTACCCCACCTCCTTTTCCTTTCTGTCTATCCTTCCAAAATATCAAATACCCCTGAATATTCAGTTCCCAGCCTTGGTCACCTTGCATCCATGTCTCTGTAATGGCAATCAGATCATACCCATTTATTTCTATTTGTGCCATCAACTCATCTATCTTGTTACGAATGCTGCATGCATTCAGATAAAGAGCCTTTAATTTTGTCTTTTTACCATTTTTCTCTACTCTGACTCTATTTGCTGGCGCACTCTTAAGTTTGTATGCTCTGTCTCTTCCTGTCACACTCTGGTTCTCATTACCCCTATCGCTACCCCGCACTATTACCTTTTCTTTTCTCTTTGACATTCTAAATTCCCCTTCACCTGAACCCTCCCCCTCACTGTTTAGTTTAAAGCCCTATCTACCGTCCTAGTTATTCGATTCGCCAGGACACTGGTCCCAGCATGGTTCAAGTGAAGACTGTCCCAACGGAACAGCTCCCTCTTTCCCCAGTACTGGTGCCAGTGACCCATGAATCGAAACCCATTTCTCCCACACCAATCGTTGAGCCACGTATTCAACTCTCTGATCTTATTGACCCTATGCCAATTTGCTCGTGGCTCATGTAGTAATCCAGAGATTATTACCTTTGTGGTTCTGCTTTTTAATTTGGATCCCAGCTCCTCAAACTCACTCAGCAGAACCTCTTTCTTAGTCCTACCTATGTCGTTGGTTCCTACATGGACCACGACAACCGGATCCTCCCCCTCCCACTTCAAGTTTCTCTCCAGCCCCGAGGAGATGTCCTTAACCCTGGCACCAGGCAGCCAACACAGCCGTCGGGACTCACGCTCTTGGCTGCAGAGAACAGTATCTATCCCCCTCACTATACTGTCCCCTACCACTACTACATTCCTTTTTGCGCCCCCAACTTGAATGGCCCCCTGAACCCTTCTTCTTAGGCAGTCCCTAGGAACCGAGGATGACTTGCTTCCACATTAAAAATGAGTTCTCAGGTGACTGATGAGTCCAATGCGGGACCTACAGTCTCTGTCACAGGTGGGGCAGACGGTGGTTGAAGGGGCAGGTGGGTGGGGTGCTTGGGTTGACGTACGCTCCTTCCGCTGTTTGCGCTTGGCTTCTGCTTGCTCCCGGCGATGAGACTGGAGGTGTTCGGCGCCTTCTCGGATACTTCTCCTCCACTTTGTGCGGTCTTGGGCCAGGGATTCCCAGGTGTCAGTGGGGATGTTGCACTTTTTCAAGGAGGCTTTGAGGGTGTCCTTGAAGCGTTTCCTCTACCCACCTGGGGCTCTCTTGCCGTGTTGGAGCTCCGAGTAGAGCGTTTGTTTTGGGAGTCTCGTATCGGGCATGCGGACGATGTGACCCGTCCATCGGAGTTGATCGAGCGTGGTCAAAGCTTCGATGCTGGGGATGTTGGCCTGAGCGAGAACATTGACGTTGGTGCGCCTATCCTGCCAATGGATTTGCAGGATCTTGCGAAGACAGCGTTGGTGGTACCTCTCCAGTGCTTTGAGGTGCCTGCTGTACATGGTCCACATCTCTGAGGCATACAGCAGGGCGGGTATCACTACTGCTCTGTAGAACATGAGCTTGGTGCCGGGTTTGAGGTCCTGGTCTTCAAACACTCTCTTCCTCAGGCGAAGGAAGGCTGCACTGGCACACTGAAGGCAGTGTTGGACATCATCATCGACGTCTGCCCTTGTTGCCAGTAGGCTCCCGAGGTATGGAAAGTGGTCCACATTGTCCAAGGCCTTGTCGTGGATTTTGATAATTGGAGGGCAGTACTGTGTGGCGGGGGCAGGTTGGTGGAGGATCTTTGTCTTACGGATGTTTAGTGTAAGGCCCATGCTCTCGTACACTTCGGTGAAAGTGTTGACGATGGTTTGGAGTTCGGCGTCAGAGTGTGCGCAGACGCAAGTGTCGTCTGCATACTGTAATTCGACAACAGAGGATGGGACGACCTTGGATCTGGACTGGAGGCGACGGAGGTTGAACAGTTTCCCGTTTGTTCTGTAAATTAGCTCCACTCCAGCGGGGAGCTTACTGAGGGTGAGATGGAGCATTGCAGCAAGGAAGATCGAGAAGAGCGTTGGTGTGATGACACAGCCTTGCTTGACCCTGGTCCGTACGTGAATTGGGTCTGTGGTGGAACCGTTGGTCAGGCTCACAGCTTGCATGTTGTCATGAAGCAGGTGGAGGATGGTGAGAAAGTTTTGAGGGAGCCGAATTTGAGGAGGACACTCCATAATCCCTCATGGCTGACAGTGTCGAAGGCCTTTGTGAGGTCAAAGAAGGCCATGTACAATGGTTGGTGCTTTTTCCTGCATTTCTCTTGTAATTGACGCGCGGAGAAGTTCATGTCCATTGTGCCCCTTAGTGGGCGGAAGCCGCATTACGACCCTTGGAGGAACTCTTTAGCCACTGGGAGAAGGCGATTGAGGAGGATTCTTGTGATGACTTTCCCTGTGGCAGACAGCAGGGAAACTCCTGTGTAATTACCGCAATCGGACTGGTCGGGTTCGATTTTGCCAGGCCTGAGGAGGCGGGATTGGATGTGTGTGAGGTGTGAAAATCGAAAAAATGGCGGGCGGCTCCAATCCTGCCTCCAGCCCGCCTCCAAGCAATTTTCCCAGAATTGGGGTTTCAGACCCTGTTTCCATCCCGCCTCCAAGAGACGGGATAGGCCCTTAAGGCCCTTAACAACTAGTTAAGTGCCTCTATAATCCAATTTTGAGAGGCCTTTCTGAATTTAACACTTTTCCCCTGTGCAGCATGTCTCCTCTGGAACACGCCAGTTAATCCTGGCGGCCTCACAAGTGGATGGCTTACTAACAGCTGCAGCTCCACCATTAAAAAGGAGTTTTCAGCAATCATCATTTGCAGGTGGCAGAAATTTGTTGTTTCAGGTCTGGGGGAACTTTTAGCAGGCCTACTCAATGTCGTGGAAGTTTGGAGCCTGAGACCCATCTCCCGTGTGACCTCCTGGGAAACCCCTCTCCCCACCTTGACTGAGCGCTTCCTCAACTGAGGTATATACCAGAAGAATGGGAACCATTTATTTCCTTTCCTCCTGGACATCAGATTCGGACGAAGACCAGCCGCGGCAGCAGCAGAACCCTGAACAACAGCAGCTCCAACAGCAGGAGCAACAACAGGAGCTCCAAGATGTTGCTCACGCACCTGAAGCTGCACAGGCAAGAAGACGCCAGCGCATGGAAGCACGTCGCCGCAGGAGATACCCCCAAAACAGAGTTTACAGACAGGATGAGCTACCTCAACATGATTGAGCAGCAGTGCCAAAGGAGGCTCAGACTTTCGCGAGAGGTAGTGGGTGACATCTGTGCACTGCTGCAGCAAGACCTGGAGCCCAGAGGAGCGGGTGGACACCAGTGGCCGTCAAAGTCACCATCGCGCTCAACTTTTTTGCTTCAGGCTCATTCCAGGGATCAGCAGCAGACATCAGCGGCGTCTCCCAGGCGGCCGCACACACTTGTATCACGCAGTTAACCGATGCCCTCTTTGCCATCGCGCACAATTACATTAATTTCTCCAAGGATCAAGCAAGTGTAAGCGCGCGTGCGATTGGATTCGCTAATCTGGCAGGCTTTCCAAGGGTGCAGGGCATCGTTAACTGCACACATGTGGCTCTTAAGGCATCCCATCACAATCCAGGTATTTTTGTCAACCGCAAGGGCTTCCACTCCCTCAACATGCAGCTGGTGTGTGACCACAAGAAGGAAATTTTGCATGTTTGCGCCAAGTGCCCTGGCAGTTGCCATGACTCCTTCATCCTGCGCCAGTCCAGTGTGCCTCTGCTCTTCAGTCCGCCAGACCAACTTTTCGGATGGCTACTTGGAGACAAGGGCTATCCCCTGAAGACGTGGCTAATGACGCTGTTGAGGAGCCTATCCAACGAAGCTGAGGAGCACTACAACTCCAGCCACATTTCCACCAGATCCATAATCGAGCAAACCATCGGCTAGCTGAAGATGCGCTTCAGATGCCTTGATAGATCAGGTGGAGCCCTGCAGTACTCAGCAGCCAGGGTCTCCAGAATGGTCGTGGTCTGCTGTGCACTTCACAACATGGCACAGCATCGTGGCTTGCAGATGCCTGAGGAACAAGTGGCTCATTGCATAGCCTCCTCAGATGAGGAGGAGGAGGAGGAGGAGAGCGACAACGAACAGCTTGCAGAGGCGCATCAACCAGCGGCAGCAGCATGCGAGCACATTGCTGCCCGGGATGCAAGGGACGCACTCATCGTGGCCAGATTTGCTTAGCCTGGCACTTTTGCCTCGAACCTTCTTACCAGAGCATCGACAATGGCCAAGAACCTGTGGATTCCTATCACTCTGACCACCATACTGACAATTGCAAGTCACCCTAAGCCCTCAATGTGGAAGTCCCATTTGCAAAATGACACAGGCCACAACTTCAACAGTTTGCCATCAGAATTTTTTATCACAACAATCAACGGATAGCATTTAAAAAATAAGAGATTATTACCTTTGTGGTTCTGCTTTTTAATTTGGATCCTAGCTCCTCAAACTCACTCAGCAGAACCTCTTTCTTAGTCCTACCCATGTTGTTGGTTCCTACGTGGACCACGACAACCGGATCCTCCCCCTCCCACTTCAAGTTCCTCTCCAGCCCCAAAGAGATGTCCTTAACCCTGGCACCGGGCAGGCAACACAGCCGTCGGGACTCACGCTCTTGGCTGCAGAGAACAGTATCTATCCCCCTAACTATACTGTCCCCTACCACTACTACATTCTTTTTTGCTCCCCCAACTTGAATGGCCCCCTGAACCACGGTGCTGTGGTCAGTTTGCTCATCCTCCCTGCAGTCCTTGCTCTCACCCACACAGGGAGTAAGAACCTCGTACCTGTTGGACAAGTGCAAGGGCTGAGGCTGCTTCAATGCTACCATCTGGATCCCCATACCTGCCTCACCCGTAGTCACACCCTCCTGTCCCTGACCGCGGACCAAATTTGAAGTATATAACCAAAGGGGTGTGACTGCCTCCTGGAACACAGTGTCCAGATAACTCTACCCCTCCCTGATGTATCGCAATGTCTGCAGCAAGGACTCCAGCTCATCAACTCTGAGCTGAAGTTCCTCGAGCTACTTACAGCAGATGCGGTCACCATGGATCAGACTGGTGTCCACCAGCTCCCACATGCTACAGCTACAACACATTACCTGCCCTGCAATCTATATTGTACTTTATTTAACTAATTAGGTTTACAAGTTTGGAATATCACTTAATTATCTATATATATTTTTTAATCTAAAATCACCGCTCTTTATGTAAACCAATGCCCCACTTTAGAAAAAAAGAGAGAAGCACTCACCTATCAATCACTTCTGTGATGACACACCTTGATATTTTTTTTACCTTCACAAGTCCGGTCGCCCCGCTGGGAGGCAGACTCTCATGCACTCGGCGCTCTGGTTAAATCAGCCTCGCCCGCACTCGGCGCTCTGTTTAAATCAGCCTCTCCCGCTCTCGGTGCTCTGTTTAAATCAGCCTCTCCCACTCTCGGCTCTGTTTAAATCAGTCTCTCCCGCTCTCGGCTCTGTTTAAATCAGCCTCTCCCACTCTCGGCTCTGTTTAAATCAGCCTCTCCCGCTCTCGGCTCTGTTTAAATCAGCCTCTCCCGCTCTCGGCCCTGTTTAAATCAGCCTCTCCCACTCTCGGCGCTCTGTTTAAATCAGTCTCTCTCGCTCTCGGAGCTCTGTTTAAATCAGCCTCTCCCGCTCTCGGCTCTGTTTAAATCAGCCTCTCCCGCTCTCGGAGCTCTGTTTAAATCAGCCTCTCCTGCTCTCGGCTCTGTTTAAATCAGCCTCTCCCGCTCTCGGAGCTCTGTTTAAATCAGCCTCTCCCGCTCTCGGCTCTGTTTAAATCAGCCTCTCCCGCTCTCGACTCTGCTTAAATCAGCCTCTCCCGCTCTCGGAGCTCTGTTTAAATCAGCCTCTCCCGCTCTCGGCGCTCTGTTTAAATCAGCCTCTCCCGCTCTCGGAGCTCTGTTTAAATCAGCCTCTCCCGCTCTCGGAGCTCTGTTTAAATCAGCCTCTCCCGCTCACGGAGCTCTGTTTAAATCAGCCTCTCCCGCTCTCGGCTCTGTTTAAATCAGCCTCTCCCGCTCTCGGAGCTCTGTTTAAATCAGCCTCTCCCGCTCTCGGCTCTGTTTAAATCAGCCTCTCCCGCTCTCGGAGCTCTGTTTAAATCAGCCTCTCCCGCTCTCGGCCCTGTTTAAATCAGCCTCTCCCGCTCTCGGCTCTGTTTAAATCAGCCTCTCCCGCTATCTGCTCTGTTTAAATCAGCCTCTCCCGCTCTCGGAGCTCTGTTTAAATCAGTCTCTCCCGCTCTCGGCTCTGTTTAAATCGGCCTCTCCCGCTCTCAGCTCTGTTTAAATCAGCCTCTCCCGCTCTCGGCCCTGTTTAAATCAGTCTCTCCCGCTCTCGGAGCTCTGTTTAAATCAGCCTCTCCCGCTCTCGGCTCTGTTTAAATCAGCCTCTCCCGCTCTCGGAGCTCTGTTTAAATCAGCCTCTCCCGCTCTCGGAGCTCTGTTTAAATCAGTCTCTCCCGCTCTCGGAGCTCTGTTTAAATCAGCCTCTCCCGCTCTTGGCTCTGTTTAAATCAGCCTCTCCCACTCTCGGCTCTGTTTAAATCAGCCTCTCCCACTCTCGGCTCTGTTTAAATCAGCCTCTCCCGCTCTCGGAGCTCTGTTTAAATCAGCCTCTCCCACTCTCGGAGCTCTGTTTAAATCAGCCTCTCCCACTCTCGGCTCTGTTTAAATCAGCCTCTCCCACTCTCGGCTCTGTTTAAATCAGCCTCTCCCGCTCTCGGAGCTCTGTTTAAATCAGCCTCTCCCGCTCTCGGCTCTGTTTAAATCAGCCTCTCCCGCTCTCGGCTCTGTTTAAATCAGTCTCTCCCGCTCTCGGAGCTCTTTTTAAATCAGCCTCTCCCGCTCTCGGAGCTCTGTTTAAAACAGCCTCTTCCGCTCTCGGCTGTTTAAATCAGCCTCTCCCGCTCTCGGGCTCTGTTTAAATCAGCCTCTCCGCTCTCGGCTGTTTAAATCAGCCTCTCCCGCTCTCGGCTGTTTAAATCAGCCTCTCCCGCTCTCGGAGCTCTGTTTAAATCAGCCTCTCCTGCTCTCGGCTCTGTTTTAAATCAGCCTCTCCCGCTCTCGGCTGTTTAAATCAGCTTCTCCCCGCTCTCGGAGCTCTGTTTAAATCAGCCTCTCCCGCTCTCGGCTGTTTAAATCAGCCTCTCCCGCTCTCGGCTGTGTTTAAATCAGCCTCTCCCGCTCTCGGAGCTCTGTTTAAATCAGCCTCTCCCGCTCTCGGCTGTTTAAATCAGCCTCTCCCGCTCTCGGCTCTGTTTAAATCAGCCTCTCCCGCTCTCGGCGCTCTGTTTAAATCAGCCTCTCCCGCTCTCGGCTGTTTAAATCAGCCTCTCCCGCTCTCGGCTCTGTTTAAATCAGCCTCTCCCGCTCTCGGCGCTCTGTTTAAATCAGCCTCTCCCGCTCTCGGCTGTTTAAATCAGCCTCTCCCGCTCTCGGCTGTTTAAATCAGCCTCTCCCGCTCTCGGCTCTGTTTAAATCAGCCTCTCCCGCTCTCGGCTGTTTAAATCAGCCTCTCCCGCTCTCGGCTGTTTAAATCAGCCTCTCCCGCTCTCGGCTCTGTTTAAATCAGCCTCTCCCGCTCTCGGCTCTGTTTAAATCAGCCTCTCCCGCTCTCGGCTCTATTTAAATCAGCCTCTCCCGCTCTCCGCTCTGTTTAAATCAGCCTCTCCCGCTCTCGGCTCTGTTTAAATCAGCCTCTCCCGCTCTCGGCTGTTTAAATCAGCTTCTCCCGCTCTCGGAGCTCTGTTTAAATCAGCCTCTCCCGCTCTCGGCTGTTTAAATCAGCCTCTCCCGCTCTCGGCTGTGTTTAAATCAGCCTCTCCCGCTCTCGGAGCTCTGTTTAAATCAGCCTCTCCCGCTCTCGGCGCTCTGTTTAAATCAGCCTCTCCCGCTCTCGGCTGTGTTTAAATCAGCCTCTCCCACTCTCGGAGCTCTGTTTAAATCAGTCTCTCCCGCTCTCGGCTCTGTTTAAATCAGCCTCTCCCGCTCTCGGCTGTTTAAATCAGCCTCTCCCGCTCTCGGCTCTGTTTAAATCAGCCTCTCCCGCTCTCGGCGCTCTGTTTAAATCAGCCTCTCCCGCTCTCGGCTGTTTAAATCAGCCTCTCCCGCTCTCGGCTCTGTTTAAATCAGCCTCTCCCGCTCTCGGCGCTCTGTTTAAATCAGCCTCTCCCGCTCTCGGCTGTTTAAATCAGCCTCTCCCGCTCTCGGCTGTGTTTAAATCAGCCTCTCCCGCTCTCGGCTGTTTAAATCAGCCTCTCCCGCTCTCGGCTCTGTTTAAATCAGCCTCTCCCGCTCTCCGCTCTGTTTAAATCAGCCTCTCCCGCTCTCGGCCCTGTTTAAATCAGCCTCTCCCGCTCTCGGCGCTCTGTTTAAATCAGCCTCTCCCGCTCTCGGCTCTGTTTAAATCAGCCTCTCCCGCTCTCGGCTCTGTTTAAATCAGCCTCTCCCGCTCTCGGCGCTCTGTTTAACTCAGCCTCTCCCGCTCTCGGCTCTGTTTAAATCAGCCTCTCCCACTCTTGGCGCTCTGTTTAAATCAGCCTCTCCCACTCTCGGAGCTCTGTTTAAATCAGCCTCTCCCGCTCTCGGCTCTGTTTAAATCAGCCTCTCCCGCTCTCGGCTCTGTTTAAATCAGCCTCTCCCACTCTCGGAGCTCTGTTTAAATCAGCCTCTCCCGCTCTCGGCTCTGTTTAAATCAGCCTCTCCCGCTCTCGGCGCTCTGTTTAAATCAGCCTCTCCCACTCTCGGCGCTCTATTTAAATCAGCCTCTCCCGCTCTCGGCTCTGTTTAAATCAGCCTCTCCCACTCTCGGCGCTCTGTTTAAATCAGCCTCTCCCGCTCTCGGCTCTGTTTAAATCAGTCTCTCCCACTCTCGGCGCTCTGTTTAAATCAGCCTCTCCCACTCTCGGCTCTGTTTAAATCAGCCTCTCCCGCTCTCGGCGCTCTGTTTAAATCAGCCTCTCCCGCTCTCGGCGCTCTGTTTAAATCAGCCTCTCCCACTCTCGGCTCTGTTTAAATCAGCCTCTCCCACTCTCGGCTCTGTTTAAATCAGCCTCTCCCACTCTCGGCTCTGTTTAAATCAGCCTCTCCCACTCTCGGCTCTGTTTAAATCAGCCTCTCCCACTCTCGGCTCTGTTTAAATCAGCCTCTCCCGCTCTCGGCGCTCTGTTTAAATCAGCCTCTCCCGCTCTCGGCGCTCTGTTTAAATCAGCCTCTCCCACTCTCGGCTCTGTTTAAATCAGCCTCTCCCGCTCTCGGCGCTCTGTTTAAATCAGCCTCTCCCGCTCTCGGCTCTGTTTAAATCAGCCTCTCCCACTCTCGGCTCTGTTTAAATCAGCCTCTCCCGCTCTCGGCTCTGTTTAAATCAGCCTCTCCCGCTCTCGGCGCTCTGTTTAAATCAGCCTCTCCCGCTCTCGGCTGTTTAAATCAGCCTCTCCCGCTCTCGGCTGTGTTTAAATCAGCCTCTCCCGCTCTCGGCTGTTTAAATCAGCCTCTCCCGCTCTCCGCTCTGTTTAAATCAGCCTCTCCCGCTCTCGGCCCTGTTTAAATCAGCCTCTCCCGCTCTCGGCGCTCTGTTTAAATCAGCCTCTCCCGCTCTCGGCTCTGTTTAAATCAGCCTCTCCCGCTCTCGGCTCTGTTTAATCAGCCTCTCCCGCTCTCGGCTCTGTTTAAATCAGCCTCTCCCGCTCTCGGCTCTGTTTAAATCAGCCTCTCCCGCTCTCGGCGCTCTGTTTAAATCAGCCTCTCCCACTCTTGGCGCTCTGTTTAAATCAGCCTCTCCCGCTCTCGGCTCTGTTTAAATCAGCCTCTCCCACTCTTGGCGCTCTGTTTAAATCAGCCTCTCCCGCTCTCGGAGCTCTGTTTAAATCAGCCTCTCCCGCTCTCGGAGCTCTGTTTAAATCAGCCTCTCCCGCTCTCGGCTCTGTTTAAATCAGCCTCTCCCGCTCTCGGAGCTCAGTTTAAATCAGCCTCTCCCGCTCTCGGCGCTCTGTTTAAATCAGCCTCTCCCGCTCTCGGAGCTCTGTTTAAATCAGTCTCTCCCGCTCTCGGCTCTGTTTAAATCAGCCTCTCCCGCTCTCGGCTCTGTTTAAATCAGCCTCTCCCACTCTCGGCTCTGTTTAAATCAGCCTCTCCCGCTCTCGACTCTGTTTAAATCAGCCTCTCCCACTCTCGGCGCTCTATTTAAATCAGCCTCTCCCGCTCTCGGCTCTGTTTAAATCAGTCTCTCCCACTCTCGGCGCTCTGTTTAAATCAGCCTCTCCCGCTCTCGGCTCTGTTTAAATCAGTCTCTCCCACTCTCGGAGCTCTGTTTAAATCAGCCTCTCCCGCTCTCGGCGCTCTGTTTAAATCAGCCTCTCCCGCTCTCGGCTCTGTTTAAATCAGCCTCTCCCGCTCTCGGCTCTGTTTAAATCAGCCTCTCCCGCTCTCGGCTCTGTTTAAATCAGCCTCTCCCGCTCTCGGCTCTGTTTAAATCAGTCTCTCCCGCTCTCGGCTCTGTTTAAATCAGCCTCTCCCACTCTCGGCGCTCTGTTTAAATCAGCCTCTCCCACTCTCGGCTCTGTTTAAATCAGCCTCTCCCGCTCTCGGCTCTGTTTAAATCAGCCTCTCCCGCTCTCGGCGCTCTGTTTAAATCAGCCTCTCCCGCTCTCGGCTCTGTTTAAATCAGTCTCTCCCGCTCTCGGCGCTCTGTTTAAATCAGCCTCTCCCGCTCTCGGCTCTGTTTAAATCAGCCTCTCCCGCTCTCGGCTCTGTTTAAATCAGCCTCTCCCGCTCTCGGCGCTCTGTTTAAATCAGCCTCTCCCGCTCTCGGAGCTCTGTTTAAATCAGCCTCTCCCGCTCTCGGCTCTGTTTAAATCAGCCTCTCCCGCTCTCGGCTCTGTTTAAATCAGCCTCTCCCGCTCTCGGCTCTGTTTAAATCAGCCTCTCCCGCTCTCGGCTCTGTTTAAATCAGCCTCTCCCGCTCTCGGAGCTCTGTTTAAATCAGCCTCTCCCGCTCTCGGAGCTCTGTTTAAATCAGCCTCTCCCGCTCTCGGCTCTGTTTAAATCAGCCTCTCCCGCTCTCGGCTCTGTTTAAATCAGCCTCTCCCTCTCTCGTACTCTGTTTAAATCAGCCTCTCCCACTCTCGGCTCTGTTTAAATCAGCCTCTCCCGCTCTCGGCTCTGTTTAAATCAGCCTCTCCCACTCTCGGAGCTCTGTTTAAATCAGCCTCTCCCGCTCTCGGAGCTCTGTTTAAATCAGTCTCTCCCGCTCTCGGAGCTCTGTTTAAATCAGTCTCTCCCGCTCTCGGAGCTCTGTTTAAATCAGCCTCTCCCGCTCTCGGAGCTCTGTTTAAATCAGCCTCTCCCGCTCTCGGCTCTGTTTAAATCAGCCTCTCCCGCTGTCGGCTCTGTTTAAATCAGCCTCTCCCGCTCTCGGCCCTGTTTAAATCAGTCTCTCCCGCTCTCGGCTGTGTTTAAATCAGCCTCTCCCGCTCTCGGCTCCGTTTAAATCAGCCTCTCCCGCTCTCGGAGCTCTGTTTAAATCAGCCTCTCCCGCTCTCGGAGCTCTGTTTAAATCAGCCTCTCCCGCTCTCGGCTGTTTAAATCAGCCTCTCCCGCTCTCGGCTCTGTTTAAATCAGCCTCTCCCGCTCTCGGCTGTTTAAATCAGCCTCTCTCCGCTCTCGGCTCTGTTTAAATCAGCCTCTCCGCTCCGGCTGTTAAATCAGCTTCTCCCGCTCTCGGAGCTCTGTTTAAATCAGCCTCTCCCGCTCTCGGAGCTCTGTTTAAATCAGCCTCTCCGCTCTCGGCTGTTAAATCAGCCTCTCCGCTCTCGGCTGTGTTTAAATCAGCCTCTCCGCTCTCGGAGCTCTGCTAAATCAGCCTCTCCCGCTCTCGGCTGTTTAAATCAGCCTCTCCCGCTCTCGGCTCTGTTTAAATTCAGCCTCTCCCGCTCTCGGCTGTTTAATCAGCCTCTCCGCTCTCGGCTCTGTTTAAATCAGCCTCTCCCGCTCTCCCTCTGTTTAAATCAGCCTCTCCGCTCTCGGCCCTGTTTAAATCAGCCTCTCCGCTCTCGGCGCTCTGTTTAAATCAGCCTCTCCCGCTTCGGCTCTGTTCTAAATCAGCCTCTCCCGCTCTCGGCTCTGTTTAAATCAGCCTCTCCCGCTCTCGGCTCTGTTTAAATCAGCCTCTCCCGCTCTCGGGCTCTGTTTAAATCAGCCTCTCCCGCTCTCGGCTCTGTTTAAATCAGCCTCTCCCGCTCTCGGCTCTGTTTAAATCAGCCTCTCCCGCTCTCGGCTCTGTTTAAATCAGCCTCTCCCGCTCTCGGCTCTGTTTAAATCAGCCTCTCCCGCTCTCGGCTCTGTTTAAATCAGCCTCTCCCGCTCTCGGCTCTGTTTAAATCAGCCTCTCCCGCTCTCGGCTCTGTTTAAATCAGCCTCTCCCGCTCTCGGCTCTGTTTAAATCAGCCTCTCCCGCTCTCGGCTCTGTTTAAATCAGCCTCTCCCGCTCTCGGCTCTGTTTAAATCAGCCTCTCCCGCTCTCGGCTCTGTTTAAATCAGCCTCTCCCGCTCTCGGGCTCTGTTTAAATCAGCCTCTCCCGCTCTCGGGCTCTGTTTAAATCAGCCTCTCCCGCTCTCGGCTCTGTTTAAATCAGCCTCTCCCGCTCTCGGCTCTGTTTAAATCAGCCTCTCCCGCTCTCGGCTCTGTTTAAATCAGCCTCTCCCGCTCTCGGCTCTGTTTAAATCAGCCTCTCCCGCTCTCGGCTCTGTTTAAATCAGCCTCTCCCGCTCTCGGCTCTGTTTAAATCAGCCTCTCCCGCTCTCGGCTCTGTTTAAATCAGCCTCTCCCGCTCTCGGCTCTGTTTAAATCAGCCTCTCCCGCTCTCGGCTCTGTTTAAATCAGCCTCTCCCGCTCTCGGCTCTGTTTAAATCAGCCTCTCCCGCTCTCGGGCTCTGTTTAAATCAGCCTCTCCCGCTCTCGGCTCTGTTTAAATCAGCCTCTCCCGCTCTCGGGCTCTGTTTAAATCAGCCTCTCCCGCTCTCGGGCTCTGTTTAAATCAGCCTCTCCCGCTCTCGGCTCTGTTTAAATCAGCCTCTCCCGCTCTCGGGCTCTGTTTAAATCAGCCTCTCCCGCTCTCGGCTCTGTTTAAATCAGCCTCTCCCGCTCTCGGCTCTGTTTAAATCAGCCTCTCCCGCTCTCGGGCTCTGTTTAAATCAGCCTCTCCCGCTCTCGGCTCTGTTTAAATCAGCCTCTCCCGCTCTCGGCTCTGTTTAAATCAGCCTCTCCCGCTCTCGGGCTCTGTTTAAATCAGCCTCTCCCGCTCTCGGCTCTGTTTAAATCAGCCTCTCCCGCTCTCGGCTCTGTTTAAATCAGCCTCTCCCGCTCTCGGCTCTGTTTAAATCAGCCTCTCCCGCTCTCGGAGCTCTGTTTAAATCAGCCTCTCCCGCTCTCGGCTCTGTTTAAATCAGCCTCTCCCGCTCTCGGCTCTGTTTAAATCAGCCTCTCCCGCTCTCGGGCTCTGTTTAAATCAGCCTCTCCCGCTCTCGGGCTCTGTTTAAATCAGCCTCTCCCGCTCTCGGGCTCTGTTTAAATCAGCCTCTCCCGCTCTCGGGCTCTGTTTAAATCAGCCTCTCCCGCTCTCGGCTCTGTTTAAATCAGCCTCTCCCGCTCTCGGCTCTGTTTAAATCAGCCTCTCCCGCTCTCGGCTCTGTTTAAATCAGCCTCTCCCGCTCTCGGGCTCTGTTTAAATCAGCCTCTCCCGCTCTCGGCTCTGTTTAAATCAGCCTCTCCCGCTCTCGGCTCTGTTTAAATCAGCCTCTCCCGCTCTCGGCTCTGTTTAAATCAGCCTCTCCCGCTCTCGGGCTCTGTTTAAATCAGCCTCTCCCGCTCTCGGCTCTGTTTAAATCAGCCTCTCCCGCTCTCGGGCTCTGTTTAAATCAGCCTCTCCCGCTCTCGGCTCTGTTTAAATCAGCCTCTCCCGCTCTCGGCTCTGTTTAAATCAGCCTCTCCCGCTCTCGGCTCTGTTTAAATCAGCCTCTCCCGCTCTCGGAGCTCTGTTTAAATCAGCCTCTCCCGCTCTCGGCTCTGTTTAAATCAGCCTCTCCCGCTCTCGGCTCTGTTTAAATCAGCCTCTCCCGCTCTCGGCTCTGTTTAAATCAGCCTCTCCCGCTCTCGGCTCTGTTTAAATCAGCCTCTCCCGCTCTCGGGCTCTGTTTAAATCAGCCTCTCCCGCTCTCGGCTCTGTTTAAATCAGCCTCTCCCGCTCTCGGCTCTGTTTAAATCAGCCTCTCCCGCTCTCGGCTCTGTTTAAATCAGCCTCTCCCGCTCTCGGCTCTGTTTAAATCAGCCTCTCCCGCTCTCGGCTCTGTTTAAATCAGCCTCTCCCGCTCTCGGCTCTGTTTAAATCAGCCTCTCCCGCTCTCGGCTCTGTTTAAATCAGCCTCTCCCGCTCTCGGCTCTGTTTAAATCAGCCTCTCCCGCTCTCGGAGCTCTGTTTAAATCAGCCTCTCCCGCTCTCGGCTCTGTTTAAATCAGCCTCTCCCGCTCTCGGCTCTGTTTAAATCAGCCTCTCCCGCTCTCGGCTCTGTTTAAATCAGCCTCTCCCGCTCTCGGCTCTGTTTAAATCAGCCTCTCCCGCTCTCGGCTCTGTTTAAATCAGCCTCTCCCGCTCTCGGCTCTGTTTAAATCAGCCTCTCCCGCTCTCGGCTCTGTTTAAATCAGCCTCTCCCGCTCTCGGCTGTTTAAATCAGCCTCTCCCGCTCTCGGCTGTTTAAATCAGCCTCTCCCGCTCTCGGCTGTTTAAATCAGCCTCTCCCGCTCTGGCTCTGTTTAAATCAGCCTCTCCCGCTCTCGGCGCTCTGTTTAAATCAGCCCTCCCGCTCTCGGCTGTTTAAATCAGCCTCTCCCGCTCTCGGGCTCTGTTTAAATCAGCCTCTCCCGCTCTCGGGCTCTGTTTAAATCAGCCTCTCCCGCTCTCGGCTCTGTTTAAATCAGCCTCTCCCGCTCTCGGCTCTGTTTAAATCAGCCTCTCCCGCTCTCGGCTCTGTTTAAATCAGCCTCTCCCGCTCTCGGCTCTGTTTAAATCAGCCTCTCCCGCTCTCGGCTCTGTTTAAATCAGCCTCTCCCGCTCTCGGCTCTGTTTAAATCAGCCTCTCCCGCTCTCGGCTCTGTTTAAATCAGCCTCTCCCGCTCTCGGCTCTGTTTAAATCAGCCTCTCCCGCTCTGCTCTGTTTAAATCAGCCTCTCCCGCTCTCGGGCTCTGTTTAAATCAGCCTCTCCCGCTCTCGGCTCTGTTTAAATCAGCCTCTCCCGCTCTCGGCTCTGTTTAAATCAGCCTCTCCCGCTCTCGGAGCTCTGTTTAAATCAGCCTCTCCCGCTCTCGGCGCTCTGTTTAAATCAGCCTCTCCCGCTCTCGGCTCTGTTTAAATCAGCCTCTCCCGCTCTCGGAGCTCTGTTTAAATCAGCCTCTCCCGCTCTCGGCTCTGTTTAAATCAGCCTCTCCCGCTCTCGGCTCTGTTTAAATCAGCCTCTCCCGCTCTCGGCTCTGTTTAAATCAGCCTCTCCCGCTCTCGGCTCTGTTTAAATCAGCCTCTCCCGCTCTCGGCTCTGTTTAAATCAGCCTCTCCCGCTCTCGGCTCTGTTTAAATCAGCCTCTCCCGCTCTCGGGCTCTGTTTAAATCAGCCTCTCCCGCTCTCGGGCTGTTTAAATCAGCCTCTCCCGCTCTCGGGCTCTGTTTAAATCAGCCTCTCCCGCTCTCGGCTCTGTTTAAATCAGCCTCTCCCGCTCTCGGCTCTGTTTAAATCAGCCTCTCCCGCTCTCGGGCTCTGTTTAAATCAGCCTCTCCCGCTCTCGGCTCTGTTTAAATCAGCCTCTCCCGCTCTCGGCTCTGTTTAAATCAGCCTCTCCCGCTCTCGGCTCTGTTTAAATCAGCCTCTCCCGCTCTCGGCTCTGTTTAAATCAGCCTCTCCCGCTCTCGGCGCTCTGTTTAAATCAGCCTCTCCCGCTCTCGGGCTCTGTTTAAATCAGCCTCTCCCGCTCTCGGCGCTCTGTTTAAATCAGCCTCTCCCGCTCTCGGCTCTGTTTAAATCAGCCTCTCCCGCTCTCGGCTCTGTTTAAATCAGCCTCTCCCGCTCTCGGGCTCTGTTTAAATCAGCCTCTCCCGCTCTCGGCTCTGTTTAAATCAGCCTCTCCCGCTCTCGGGCTCTGTTTAAATCAGCCTCTCCCGCTCTCGGCGCTCTGTTTAAATCAGCCTCTCCCGCTCTCGGCTCTGTTTAAATCAGCCTCTCCCGCTCTCGGGCTCTGTTTAAATCAGCCTCTCCCGCTCTCGGCTCTGTTTAAATCAGCCTCTCCCGCTCTCGGCGCTCTGTTTAAATCAGCCTCTCCCGCTCTCGGCTCTGTTTAAATCAGCCTCTCCCGCTCTCGGGCTCTGTTTAAATCAGCCTCTCCCGCTCTCGGCTCTGTTTAAATCAGCCTCTCCCGCTCTCGGGCTCTGTTTAAATCAGCCTCTCCCGCTCTCGGCTCTGTTTAAATCAGCCTCTCCCGCTCTCGGCTCTGTTTAAATCAGCCTCTCCCGCTCTCGGCTCTGTTTAAATCAGCCTCTCCCGCTCTCGGCTCTGTTTAAATCAGCCTCTCCCGCTCTCGGGCTCTGTTTAAATCAGCTCTCCCGCTCTCGGAGCTCTGTTTAAATCAGCCTCTCCCGCTCTCGGCTCTGTTTAAATCAGCCTCTCCCGCTCTCGGCTCTGTTTAAATCAGCCTCTCCCGCTCTCGGCTCTGTTTAAATCAGCCTCTCCGCTCTCGGCTCTGTTTAAATCAGCCTCTCCCGCTCTCGGCTCTGTTTAAATCAGCCTCTCCCGCTCTCGGGCTCTGTTTAAATCAGCCTCTCCCGCTCTCGGAGCTCTGTTTAAATCAGCCTCTCCCGCTCTCGGAGCTCTGTTTAAATCAGCCTCTCCCGCTCTCGGCTCTGTTTAAATCAGCCTCTCCCGCTCTCGGCTCTGTTTAAATCAGCCTCTCCCGCTCTCGGCTCTGTTTAAATCAGCCTCTCCCGCTCTCGGCTCTGTTTAAATCAGCCTCTCCCGCTCTCGGCTCTGTTTAAATCAGCCTCTCCCGCTCTCGGGCTCTGTTTAAATCAGCCTCTCCCGCTCTCGGAGCTCTGTTTAAATCAGCCTCTCCCGCTCTCGGCTCTGTTTAAATCAGCCTCTCCCGCTCTCGGCTCTGTTTAAATCAGCCTCTCCCGCTCTCGGCTCTGTTTAAATCAGCCTCTCCCGCTCTCGGCTCTGTTTAAATCAGCCTCTCCCGCTCTCGGCTCTGTTTAAATCAGCCTCTCCCGCTCTCGGCTCTGTTTAAATCAGCCTCTCCCGCTCTCGGCTCTGTTTAAATCAGCCTCTCCCGCTCTCGGAGCTCTGTTTAAATCAGCCTCTCCCGCTCTCGGGCTCTGTTTAAATCAGCCTCTCCCGCTCTCGGGCTCTGTTTAAATCAGCCTCTCCCGCTCTCGGAGCTCTGTTTAAATCAGCCTCTCCCGCTCTCGGGCTCTGTTTAAATCAGCCTCTCCCGCTCTCGGCTCTGTTTAAATCAGCCTCTCCCGCTCTCGGCTCTGTTTAAATCAGCCTCTCCCGCTCTCGGCTCTGTTTAAATCAGCCTCTCCCGCTCTCGGCTCTGTTTAAATCAGCCTCTCCCGCTCTCGGCTCTGTTTAAATCAGCCTCTCCGCTCTCGGAGCTCTGTTTAAATCAGCCTCTCCCGCTCTCGGAGCTCTGTTTAAATCAGCCTCTCCCGCTCTCGGCTCTGTTTAAATCAGCCTCTCCCGCTCTCGGCTCTGTTTAAATCAGCCTCTCCCGCTCTCGGCTCTGTTTAAATCAGCCTCTCCCGCTCTCGGCTCTGTTTAAATCAGCCTCTCCCGCTCTCGGCTCTGTTTAAATCAGCCTCTCCCGCTCTCGGGCTCTGTTTAAATCAGCCTCTCCCGCTCGGAGCTCTGTTTAAATCAGCCTCTCCCGCTCTCGGAGCTCTGTTTAAATCAGCCTCTCCGCTCTCGGCTGTTTAAATCAGCCTCTCCCGCTCTCGGCTCTGTTTAAATCAGCCTCTCCCGCTCTCGGAGCTCTGTTTAAATCAGCCTCTCCCGCTCTCGGCTGTTTAAATCAGCCTCTCCCGCTCTCGGCTCTGTTTAAATCAGCCTCTCCCGCTCTCGGCTCTGTTTAAATCAGCCTCTCCCGCTCTCGGCTCTGTTTAAATCAGCCTCTCCCGCTCTCGGCTCTGTTTAAATCAGCCTCTCCCGCTCTCGGCTCTGTTTAAATCAGCCTCTCCCGCTCTCGGCGCTCTGTTTAAATCAGCCTCTCCCGCTCTCGGCTCTGTTTAAATCAGCCTCTCCCGCTCTCGGCGCTCTGTTTAAATCAGCCTCTCCCGCTCTCGGAGCTCTGTTTAAATCAGCCTCTCCCGCTCTCGGCGCTCTGTTTAAATCAGCCTCTCCCGCTCTCGGCTCTGTTTAAATCAGCCTCTCCCGCTCTCGGCTCTGTTTAAATCAGCCTCTCCCGCTCTCGGCTCTGTTTAAATCAGCCTCTCCCGCTCTCGGAGCTCTGTTTAAATCAGCCTCTCCCGCTCTCGGCTCTGTTTAAATCAGCCTCTCCCGCTCTCGGCTCTGTTTAAATCAGCCTCTCCCGCTCTCGGCTCTGTTTAAATCAGCCTCTCCCGCTCTCGGCTCTGTTTAAATCAGCCTCTCCCGCTCTCGGCTCTGTTTAAATCAGCCTCTCCCGCTCTCGGCTCTGTTTAAATCAGCCTCTCCCGCTCTCGGGCTCTGTTTAAATCAGCCTCTCCCGCTCTCGGCTCTGTTTAAATCAGCCTCTCCCGCTCTCGGCGCTCTGTTTAAATCAGCCTCTCCCGCTCTCGGCTCTGTTTAAATCAGCCTCTCCCGCTCTCGGCGCTCTGTTTAAATCAGCCTCTCCCGCTCTCGGAGCTCTGTTTAAATCAGCCTCTCCCGCTCTCGGCTCTGTTTAAATCAGCCTCTCCCGCTCTCGGGCTCTGTTTAAATCAGCCTCTCCCGCTCTCGGGCTCTGTTTAAATCAGCCTCTCCCGCTCTCGGCTCTGTTTAAATCAGCCTCTCCCGCTCTCGGCTCTGTTTAAATCAGCCTCTCCCGCTCTCGCTCTGTTTAAATCAGCCTCTCCCGCTCTCGGCTCTGTTTAAATCAGCCTCTCCCGCTCTCGGCCTCTGTTTAAATCAGCCTCTCCCGCTCTCGGCTCTGTTTAAATCAGCCTCTCCCGCTCTCGGCGCTCTGTTTAAATCAGCCTCTCCCGCTCTCGGAGCTCTGTTTAAATCAGCCTCTCCCGCTCTCGGGCTCTGTTTAAATCAGCCTCTCCCGCTCTCGGGCTCTGTTTAAATCAGCCTCTCCCGCTCTCGGCTCTGTTTAAATCAGCCTCTCCCGCTCTCGGCTCTGTTTAAATCAGCCTCTCCCGCTCTCGGCTCTGTTTAAATCAGCCTCTCCCGCTCTCGGAGCTCTGTTTAAATCAGCCTCTCCCGCTCTCGGCTCTGTTTAAATCAGCCTCTCCCGCTCTCGGCTCTGTTTAAATCAGCCTCTCCCGCTCTCGGGCTCTGTTTAAATCAGCCTCTCCCGCTCTCGGCTCTGTTTAAATCAGCCTCTCCCGCTCTCGGGCTCTGTTTAAATCAGCCTCTCCGCTCTCGGCTCTGTTTAAATCAGCCTCTCCCGCTCTCGGCTCTGTTTAAATCAGCCTCTCCCGCTCTCGGCTCTGTTTAAATCAGCCTCTCCCGCTCTCGGCTCTGTTTAAATCAGCCTCTCCCGCTCTCGGGCTCTGTTTAAATCAGCCTCTCCCGCTCTCGGCTCTGTTTAAATCAGCCTCTCCCGCTCTCGGCTCTGTTTAAATCAGCCTCTCCCGCTCTCGGAGCTCTGTTTAAATCAGCCTCTCCCGCTCTCGGCTCTGTTTAAATCAGCCTCTCCCGCTCTCGGAGCTCTGTTTAAATCAGCCTCTCCCGCTCTCGGAGCTCTGTTTAAATCAGCCTCTCCCGCTCTCGGGCTCTGTTTAAATCAGCCTCTCCCGCTCTCGGAGCTCTGTTTAAATCAGCCTCTCCCGCTCTCGGCTCTGTTTAAATCAGCCTCTCCCGCTCTCGGCTCTGTTTAAATCAGCCTCTCCCGCTCTCGGGCTCTGTTTAAATCAGCCTCTCCCGCTCTCGGAGCTCTGTTTAAATCAGCCTCTCCCGCTCTCGGAGCTCTGTTTAAATCAGCCTCTCCCGCTCTCGGCTCTGTTTAAATCAGCCTCTCCCGCTCTCGGCTCTGTTTAAATCAGCCTCTCCCGCTCTCGGCTCTGTTTAAATCAGCCTCTCCCGCTCTCGGGCTCTGTTTAAATCAGCCTCTCCCGCTCTCGGCTCTGTTTAAATCAGCCTCTCCCGCTCTCGGCTCTGTTTAAATCAGCCTCTCCCGCTCTCGGCTCTGTTTAAATCAGCCTCTCCCGCTCTCGGCTCTGTTTAAATCAGCCTCTCCCGCTCTCGGCTCTGTTTAAATCAGCCTCTCCCGCTCTCGGCTCTGTTTAAATCAGCCTCTCCCGCTCTCGGCTCTGTTTAAATCAGCCTCTCCCGCTCTCGGCGCTCTGTTTAAATCAGCCTCTCCCGCTCTCGGGCTCTGTTTAAATCAGCCTCTCCCGCTCTCGGGCTCTGTTTAAATCAGCCTCTCCCGCTCTCGGCTCTGTTTAAATCAGCCTCTCCCTCTCTCGGCTCTGTTTAAATCAGCCTCTCCCGCTCTCGGCTCTGTTTAAATCAGCCTCTCCCGCTCTCGGGCTCTGTTTAAATCAGCCTCTCCCGCTCTCGGCTCTGTTTAAATCAGCCTCTCCCGCTCTCGGCTCTGTTTAAATCAGCCTCTCCCGCTCTCGGCTCTGTTTAAATCAGCCTCTCCCGCTCTCGGCTCTGTTTAAATCAGCCTCTCCCGCTCTCGGCTCTGTTTAAATCAGCCTCTCCCGCTCTCGGCTCTGTTTAAATCAGCCTCTCCCGCTCTCGGGCTCTGTTTAAATCAGCCTCTCCCGCTCTCGGCTCTGTTTAAATCAGCCTCTCCCGCTCTCGGCTCTGTTTAAATCAGCCTCTCCCGCTCTCGGAGCTCTGTTTAAATCAGCCTCTCCCGCTCTCGGCTCTGTTTAAATCAGCCTCTCCCGCTCTCGAGCTCTGTTTAAATCAGCCTCTCCCGCTCTCGGAGCTCTGTTTAAATCAGCCTCTCCCGCTCTCGGGCTCTGTTTAAATCAGCCTCTCCCGCTCTCGGGCTCTGTTTAAATCAGCCTCTCCCGCTCTCGGAGCTCTGTTTAAATCAGCCTCTCCCGCTCTCGGCTTGTTTAAATCAGCCTCTCCCGCTCTCGGCTCTTGTTTAAATCAGCCTCTCCGCTCTCGGGCTCTGTTTAAATCAGCCTCTCCCGCTCTCGGCGCTTGTTTAAATCAGCCTCTCCCGCTCTCGGCTCTGTTTAAATCAGCCTCTCCCGCTCTCGGCCCTGTTTAAATCAGCCTCTCCCGCTCTCGGAGCTCTGTTTAAATCAGCCTCTCCCGCTCTCGGCTCTGTTTAAATCAGCCTCTCCGCTCTCGGCGCTCTGTTTAAATCAGCCTCTCCCGCTCTCGGGCTCTGTTTAAATCAGCCTCTCCCGCTCTCGGCTCTGTTTAAATCAGCCTCTCCCGCTCTCGGCTCTGTTTTAAATCAGCCTCTCCCGCTCTCGGCTCTGTTTTAAATCAGCCTCTCCCGCTCTCGGAGCTCTGTTTAAATCAGCCTCTCCCGCTCTCGGCTCTGTTTAAATCAGCCTTCCCCGCTCTCGGAGCTCTGTTTAAATCAGCCTCTCCCGCTCTCGAGCTCTGTTTAAATCAGCCTCTCCCGCTCTCGGCGCTCTGTTTAAATCAGCCTCTCCCACTCTCGGAGCTCTGTTTAAATCAGCCTCTCCCGCTCTCGGCTCTGTTTAAATCAGCCTCTCCCGCTCTCGGAGCTCTGTTTAAATCAGCCTCTCCCGCTCTCGATCTGTTTAAATTCAGCCTCTCCCGCTCTCGGCGCTCTGTTTAAATCAGCCTCTCCCGCTCTCGGGCTCTGTTTAAATCAGCCTCTCCCGCTCTCGGAGCTCTGTTTAAATCAGCCTCTCCCGCTCTCGGCTCTGTTTAAATCAGCCTCTCCCACTCTCGGAGCTCTGTTTAAATCAGCCTCTCCCGCTCTCGGCTCTGTTTAAATCAGCCTCTCCCGCTCTCGCGCTCTGTTTAAATCAGCCTCTCCCGCTCTCGGCGCTCTGTTTAAATCAGCCTCTCCCGCTCTCGGCGCTCTGTTTAAATCAGCCTCTCCCGCTCTCGGCTCTGTTTAATCAGCCTCTCCCGCTCTCGGCGCTCTGTTTAAATCAGCCTCTCCCGCTCTCGGCGCTCTGTTTAAATCAGCCTCTCCCGCTCTCGGCTCTTTTATAAATCAGCCTCTCCCGCTCTCGGCTTGTTTAAATCAGCCTCTCCCGCTCTCGGAGGCTCTGTTTAAATCAGCCTCTCCCGCTCTCGGCTCTGTTTAAATCAGCCTCTCCCGCTCTCGGCACTCTGTTTAAATCAGCCTCTCCCACTCTCGGAGCTCTCTTTAAATCAGCCTCTCTCGCACTCTCGGCTCTGTTTTAATCAGCCTCTCCCGCTCTCGGCTCTGTTTAAATCAGCCTCTCCCACTCTCGGAGCTCTCTTTAAATCAGCCTCTCTCGCACTCTCGGCTCTGTTTTAATCAGCCTCTCCCCTCTCTCGGAGCTCTGTTTAAATCAGCCTCTCCCCTCTCGGAGCTCTGTTTAAATCAGCCTCTCCCGCTCTCGGAGCTCTGTTTAAATCAGCCTCTCCCACTCTCGGCTCTGTTTAAATCAGCCTCTCCACTCTCGGAGCTCTGTTTAAATCAGCCTCTCCCGCTCTCGGCTCTGTTTAAATCAGCCTCTCCCACTCTCGGCTCTGTTTAAATCAGCCTCTCCCGCTCTCGGAGCTCTGTTTAAATCAGCTCTCCCGCTCTCGGCTCTGTTTAAATCAGCCTCTCCCGCTCTCGGCGCTCTGTTTAAATCAGCCTCTCCCGCTCTCGGCTCTGTTTAAATCAGCCTCTCCCGCTCTCGGAGCTCTGTTTAAATCAGTCTCTCCCGCTCTCGGCTCTGTTTAAATCAGCCTCTCCCGCTCTCGGAGCTCTGTTTAAATCAGCCTCTCCCGCTCTCGGGCTCTGTTTAAATCAGCCTCTCCCGCTCTCGG